>JASVER010000176.1:385666-601802 GCA_030449065.1 Oceanodroma leucorhoa
GGGAGGGAAGGGAAGGGAAGGGAAGGGAAGGGAAGGGGAGGGAAGGGGAGGGGAGGGGAGGGTTTCCTCCAGCTGTTGCTGACTGTGCTTTGCAAATATACAGAAATCCTGTCAAAGGAACAGCCAGAGCAAATGAGCATAACTCTTTTAAAATCTTGAATTTATATTCATAGCAACTAAATGCCTGGCCTGCATGTTCTACTTGATTTCTGAGGTGAATACAGTCTCATGTTTTGTAAGAATATGCCCTTTCTTTAAAGCTATGTCCTTTCTTCATGTCAGGATGAGAAGTCATCTCTTCATTCTCTTCTCCACCCTCAAGCTCTGACCACCTAGGAGTCCTGGACAGGATATATACCATCAAATGCACATCCCTGCAGTATGAACACAGCCTCTATGTGGTCTGTTGCCCTGATCCCATTCTGAAATGCATTACCTTACTATGGTTAACAGTTTGAAATTACATAAACATTCGCATGAAGTGCAAATTTGTCTTCCAGAAGCTAAGATATGGTTTTAGAAGACTTCTGTCTGGTTTCTTCATCCATTACTCCACCTGTTCCCCTGTATCTCACTAGATTGTAGGGTTTTTGTCACTTAGCATATTTGCTGGCAACCGCATTTAGTATAAAGGATTTAAAAAAGAAAGAATAAAAAGATAATGATGCTAACAAGTAAATTTACTTCCAGATAGGTCCTTTCAATCACTATTACCACCAAGGATTATAAGACTTTTTTCTCTTATTTCACACAAGCAAAAATACATCCCTCCTCTCCCACCATGGAGATGGTCCATGTGCAGATAATTGAGTCCTCTGCTCTGTCCTGATCCTTAAATAGTGGGTTAAAGCGCTAAAGGGCTGAAAGGAGCTGTATAAGCCACAGCGGTAGCTTGGGGTATTGTTCTGGTATGGTAAACGAGACCCCATACATAAGTAAAAGACACAGATGGGAAGACAGTACCGGGACCAAGTTACACCATGTAACATGGCAAATTCAAGCAAGGTCCAAGGCATGCCTATGAGCCTGCTGTAGGTTCGACAGATGCCTTGGCTTTTTCACTGCAGAGTATGATGAAATACCCCTGGACTAAAGGGGTGCAAAGACATTCCCCAGAAAGGTTTGTGCTGCACTTCTCAGAGACATAGCACAGAATATCTACAACAGTAGCTAAATTCTGTGTCCATTTATGTGATTGTAACTGATTGAAGAATTTACAGTGGATTTACAGCCCTTAAGACCTTACAGGCAAGTCTCTATTGTCTTATAAATCTACCTGTGGCAGGAGGACTGTAAGTCCCCAAATAGCATGTCTACAGGGTGCTTGTGTTGCCTCCCAAAGTAATTATTCTGCAGGGATGAGAAAGAACAGATTCCCTGAGACTGCAGGTTCCCTGCAATGGGAGAGGATAGGGCCTTGGCTGGCACAGATGAACCAGCACTGCAAAAGAGGTGATTTGTATTTATTACAAGGTTTGCACAGACTCTTTGTCTCCCTGGAACAAGAAAGAGACTGAGAAAGAAAGTCTTTACTTTCTTTTCTAGTTTGTCCTTAATGGAGAAGATGTATCATTCTTTGCTCATGCTGAAATTCAAGTCAACTTTGTGCTGTACTGTTAAGTGCTGAAGATAATGATAACAAACGATCATCAGTGAATTCATTTTATTCTTGAAAATGGAGGGGCAACTTATGTGTCTGTTATTGTCCATTGTAGCCTTTCAAGTTTCAGGAAAAACAAAATAAAGCTGTTATCACAATGATCCTAAACCCAACAGAAAGTTTTATTACTTTAGCAGCTCCAAGTTCACATTAACTATGGTACGGTTAAAATTTTAAAGTATCTAGAATTTTCAGCAATTAACTTACCTGTAATAACAAGTCTTTAAGCCTTTCAATTTTAAACATAAATGTATAAAAATATAAAATTTAGTGCTTTACCAAGCTAGGCAGTCCACACGAGGCCTTATATACTTTAGGAGAAAAATTTTGCTTTAAAGCCACATCTTCCAGTCTCCAAATCAGAAGTTATATTAAAGTATGCTGAGATCTTGACCTCAGTTGTATTTCCTTTATGCAGTGTTCCAAGCAGTGTCTCAGAAAGCATGAGGTGGAGAGACCATTAAAACAATCATTTGTCCATGACGAGAAGGAAAGGAAGCAACTTCTCTCTTGACATAAGTCAAGTCATTCAGTCTAGCTCCTGACACAGCTACATGCAAGCTGGCTCTACAGTGAGTCAAGTGAAAAAGGATAAAGAGAAATACTGACTGTCACTAGAGTTCAAGAGAAATGTTAGCTTGTATTAGATTTTATTTTGAGATTCTTTTTTTTTTTTAATTTGGAAAAACTATGATTAGTCTTATTTGCAAAGATTCTTGCTTTATAACACCAAGAAATAAACTAGAGTTTTGTAAAATATTGTGTTGCAAAAAAGCTAAATGAACTATTCTTTCACCTATAAATTCTTCGACTGGAGGTGTAAAACTATAGCAAGAACACAGCCTGGAAAAACCTCCAATGCACAGAATGCCTCCTTTGCTTACTGCCAGCTAGACACCATGTCCCAGTTTCAGCTAGGATAGAGTTAAATTTCTTCCTAGTGCTGTGTTTTGGATTTAGTATGAGAAGAATGGATTTAGTATAAGAAGAATGTTGATAAAATACTGATGTTTTCAGTTGTTGCTAAGTAGTTTACTAGTCAAGAACTTTTCAGCTTCCCATGCTCTGCTAGGTGCACAAGAAGCTGGGAGGGAGCACAGCCAGGACAGCTAACCCAATTGGCCAACGGGGTATTCCATACCATGTAACATCATGCTCAGTATATAAATAGGAGATGTGGTCCAGGAAGTAGCGATCGCTGCTTGGTTATCGGTCAGCGRGTGGTGAGCAATTGCAYTGTGCATCACTCATTTTGTATATTCTACCATTACTATTATTATTATTATTATTATGGCTTCCTTTTCTGTTCTATTAAACTGTCTTTATCTCAATCCACAAGTTTTGCTTTTTTTTTTATTCTCTCTCCCATCCCACTGTGGGGAAGGTGGAGTGAGTGAGAGGCTGTGTGGCGTTTGGCTGCCTGCTGGGTTAAAAAACACAACAGTCTTTTTTGGCGCCCAACGTAGGGCATGAAGGGTTGAGATAACGACAGATCTGACCAAAGCATGTTAAGGCAAAATTTGTTATAAGCATTCATTATATTGGTTTAATAGTCGCTGGTCACAATGTTGATTTATTGGCTCTCAAAGTTGTGGGGCTGGCTCTCAGGGTTGGGCTATGTAATACCTTACTTGCAGTATATACTCCCTGTTGTGCTGTTTATCACTGCCCGGAACTGGGTCAAGGTTATCATTTTGCTGCACTGTGTAACACTGTTTTATGATATGATAAAATCATTAGTCGTGACTCTAATCTGGTATCTGTACTCAGCATTGCCATCATATCTGTATCTCAGGAACCACCTCCTAGAAACTATTAATAATTACACACTTTTCTCCTCAGAGAACAAATTTATGGGGGAGACAGGGTGGGACACTTTCCCCCACTTCCTCATCTTCCCTTTCATATCTTCAGAAACTCCTTTTTCTTCTTTCCTCTTCGTGAAGCTCTCCACAACAGTGCCTGAGAATTTTGAATACCCTTGGGATGTTCAAACAAGCATATTCATATTGCTATGTCTCCTGAATGTGGTTCAGGTCTTGTTTAGGGTTAAACAACTATTTAGGAATACTGTCTGGAGATCAACCCTGGCAACAGACAAGGTGGCTACTCAAACCCCCGTGACAGGCACTGTAGCTACTGCAACCCCTGTGACAGGCACTGTAACTACTCAAACCCTGGCGACAGACACCACGGGTACTCCAACCCCCGCGATAAACACTGCAGCTACTCAAACCCTGGAAACAGGCACTGCAGTTACTCCAACCCCTGAGACAGGCACTGCAGCTACCCAAACCCCAGCAACAGTCACTGTGGCTGAACCAGAGAACCAACCTGTGCCGGTATCAGTTGCCCCTACACAGAAGAAGAAATACACAAGACAATCAGCTTGTTTAGTAAGGGATGAAAATGAACCAGGGCCATCATCACAACAGGAGGAGGAAGAGGCAGAAGAGATGCCTCATAAATGAGATGGTAACCACCCGATCCCTACCCCTGAATGAGCTGCGAGATATGCGAAAAGATTTCAGTCGTCGTCCAGGCAAGCACATTATCACCTGGCTGCTCCGATGCTGGAATAATGGGGCCAGTAGCCTGGAATTAGACGGTAGGGAAGCCAAGCAGCTGGGATCCCTTTCTAGGGAAGGGGGTATTGACAAAGTGATTGGAGAAGGGGCACAAGCCCTCAGCTTCTGGAGGTGACTTCTGTCAGGCGTGAAGGAAAGGTACCCCTTCAAGGAAGATGTTATATGTCACCCAGGCAAGCGGACCACAATGGAGAGAATTATCCAGTACCTGAGGGAATTAGGTGTCCTGGAGGTGATTTATGATGACCTGAACAATGAGCAGTTATCCAAAGATCCAGATGAAGTCAAGTACACCTGACCCATGTGGCGGAAGTTTGTGTGGAGCGTACCAGCATCGTATGCAACCTCATTGGCAATAATGACCTGGAAAGATGGAGAGGAGCAAACAGTGGATGAATTGGCTGGTCAACTCTGGCAATATGAAAAAAGTCTCTCTTCCTCCCTACCGGCCTGCATCTCTGCGGTGAAGAAACTGTCTCAGGAGGTCCAGAAACTCAAAGAGGATATGTCCTACTCCCCACCTGTATGGACCAGTATCTCAGCAATTAGGAGTAAGCATCCCTCTGCTCAAGAGAGGAGAAATCGTGGGTACACACCCTGGGGCACCCTGTGGTTTTACCTGCGTGACCACGGAGAGGGCATAAGGAAGTGGGTTGGAAAATCTACTCGACCCTAGAGGCACGGGTACGTGAGCTGCAAGGAAAAACAATCACAAAAGGGAGTTCTTCCAGGAAAACTGCTACTTCGGTTTCCAGTGAACAGTTCCCCAGGCAGAGCAGAAGGGCTTCCAATCTTAATAAAGGGACTTTTGATTCGCTTCAACAAGAAGTGAGTAACGAGTACTATGACCAGGACTAGAGGGGCCCTGCCTCCAACCAGGTGGAGGAAAGGGACAACTGGGTTTACTGGACTATGTGGATTCGATGGCCTGGCACATCAGACCCACAGGAGTATAAGGCTCTTGTAGACACCAGTGCACAGCGTACCCTAATGTCATCAAGCTATAAAGGGGTGGAACCCATTTGTATTTCCAGAGTGACAGGGGGATCCCAAGAGTTAACTATTGGAGGCCAAAGCGAGCCTAAGTGGGAATGAGTGACAAAAGCACCCCATTGTGACTGGGCCAGAGGCTCCGTGCATCCTTGGCATAGACTACCTCAGGAGAGGGTATTTCAGGGACCCAAAGGGGTACCGGTGGGCTTTTGGTATAGCTGCTTTGGAGACAGAGGAAATTAAACAGTTGTCTACTTTGCCTGGTTTCTCAGAGGACCCTTCTGTTGTGGGGTTGCTGAGGGTCGAAGAACAACGGGTGCCGATCGCTACCACAACAGTGCACCAGCGGCAATATCGCACCAACCGAGACTCCCTGCTTCCCATCCATAAGCTTATCCGTCAACTGGAAAGCCAAGGAGTGGTCAGCAAGACTCGCTCACCCTTTAACAGTCCCATATGGCCAGTGCGAAAGTCTAATGGAGAGCGGAGACTAACAGTGGCCTATCATGGCCTGAACGAAGTCACGCCACCATTGAGTGCTGCCGTGCCGGACATGCTAGAACTTCAATACGAACTGGAGTCAAAGGCAGCCAAGTGGTACGCCACAATTTATATCGCTAATGTGTTCTTCTCAATCCCTTTGGCGGCAGAGTGTGCAGGCCACAGTTTGCTTTCACTTGGAGGGGCGTCCAGTACACCTGGAATCGACTGCCCCAGGGGTGGAAACACAGCCCCACCATTTGCCATGGACTGATCCACACTGCACTGGAACAGAGTGAGGCTCCGGAACACCTGCAATACATTGATGACATCATCATATGGGGCAACACAGCAGAAGAAGTTTTTGAGAAAGGGAAGAGAATAATTCAAATCCTTCTGAAGGCCATGTTTTCCATAAAACAAAGTAAGGTCAAGGGGCCTGCACAGGAGGTCCAGTTTTTAGGAATAAAATGGCAAGATGGGTGTCGTCAGATCCCAATGGATGTGATCAACAGCCGTATCTCCACCGACTAGCAAAAAGGAAACACAAGCCTTCTTAGGCATTGTGGGCTTTTGGAGAATGTATATTCCAGATTGCAGCCTGATTGTAAGCCCTCTCTGTCAAGTGACCAGAAAGAAGAATGATTTCAAATGGGGCCCTGAGCAACAACAAGCCTTTGAGCAAATTAAACGGGAGATAGATCAGGCAGTAGCCCTTGGGCCAGTCCGGGCAGAACAAGATGTAAAGAACGTGCTCTACACCGCAGCCGGGGAGAATGGCCCTACCTGGAGCCTCTGGCAGAAAGCACCAGGGGAGACGCGAGGTCAACCCTTAGGGTTTTGGATTTGGGGATACAGAGGATCCGAGGTCTGCTATACTCCAGCTGAGAAAGAGATATTGGCAGCATATGAAGGGGTTCGAGCTGGTTCGGAAGTGGTTGGTACTGAAGCACAGCTCCTCCTGGCACCCCGACTGCCGGTGCTGGGCTGGATGTTCAAAGGGAGGGTCCCCTCTACACATCATGCATCCGATGCTACGTGGAGTAAGTGGGTCGCGTTGATCACACAATGGGCCCAAATAGGAAACCCCAGTCACCCAGGAATCTTGGAATTGATCACGAACTAGCCAGAAGGCAAAGATTTTGGAATGTCACCAGAGGAAGAGGTGAAGCATGCTGAAGGGACCCCACTGTATAATAAACTACCATAAAATGAGAAGTGATATGCACTGTTCACTGATGGGTCTTGTCATCTTGTGGGAAAGCATCGGAGGTGGAAGGCTGCTGTGTGGACTCCTATCAGACAAGTTGCAGAAACTGCTAAAGGAGAAGGTGAGTTGAGACAGTTTGCAGAGGCTGGCTATCGGATATTGCCGAATGAGAAAAATGGCCGGTGTTTTATCTCTGTACTGACTCATGGATGGCGGCAAATGGTCTGTGGGGGTGGCTGCAGCAATGGAAGCAGAACAACTGGCAGCGCCGAGGTAAACCCATCTGGGCCGCTGAAGTGTGGCAATATATCGCTGCCCGGGTAGAGAACCTGGTTGTAAAAATATGTCACGTAGATGCTCATGTACCCAGGAGTCAGGCCACTGAAGAACACCAGAACAACCAGCAGGTGGATCGAGCTGCCAAGATTGAAGTGGCTCAGGTAGATCTGGACTGGCAACACAAAGGTGAACTATTTCTAGCTCGGTGGGCCCATGACACCTCCGGCCATCAAGGAAGAGACGCAACATATAGATGGGCTTGTGATCGAGGGGTGGGCTTAACCATGGATGCTACTGCACAGGTTATCCATGAATGTGAAACGTGCTGCAATCAAGCAAGCCAAGCGAGTAAAGCCTCTTTGGTATGGAGGGCGACGGTTGAAGTATAAATATGGGGAGGCCTGGCAGATGGATTATATCACACTCCCACAAACCTGCCAAGGCAAGCGCTACGTGCTCACCACAGTGGACGCAACCACCGGGTGGCTGGAAACATATCCTGTGCCCCATGCTACTGCCCGGAACATGATCCTGGGCCTTGAAAGGCAAGTTCTATGGCAACAGGGTGCCCCAGAAGAAATTGAGTCAGACAACGGGATTCATTTCCAGAACAACCTCATAGACACCCGGGCCAAAGAGCATGGCATTGAGTGGGTATATCATATCCCCTATCACGCACCGGCCTCTGGGAAAATCGAAAGGTACAATGGACTGCTAAAGACCACACTGAGAGCACTGGGTGGTGGGATATTCAAGCATTGGGGTACGCACTTAACAAAAGCCACCAGGTTAGTCAACACCAGGGGATCTTTCAATCGAGCTGGCCTTGCCCAATCAAAACTTTTACTTACTGTAGAATAGGATAAAGTCCCTGTAGTGCACATAAAAATATGCTGGGGAAGACAGTCTGGGTTACTCCTGCCTCGGGCAAAGGCAAACCCACTCGTGGGATTCCTTTTGCTCAAGGACCTGGGTGCACTTGGTGGGTAATGCGAAAGGATGGGGAATTCCGATGTGTACCTCAAGGGGATTTGGTTTTGGGTGAAAATAGCCAATGAACTGAGGTGTTAATTGCTATATAATATGGTTTCTATGTATTGCAGTAAAAATCACCCAGATTAATGAAGAATGGACTCTGAGGAAACCGAGCAAAGTGCAACAATGATAGAACCGGACAAGCGCAGTGGTAATGGAACCAGAACTGGCTTCAAGATATGCAACAATCCAACACCACACACCATATCTCCTGCCCTGAAAGACTGTTATGACAGATGGAGCCCAGTCATGCACTAAATAAACTCAATGGACATTTTAGAGGGATGGCCCATAGACTAAGGGAATGATATCTGTGTATATATCAAAAGACAAGAAAAATGATGGTAAGTAATTAGAATGTATTGGAAAATGTGAGACCTAGGCATGACGTAGATGGTACAGAATAAGGTGTGGATACTGTGCTGGTTTTGACTGGGATAGAGCTAAATTTCTTCCTAGTACTGTGTTTTGGATTTATTATGAGAAGAATGTTGATAAAACACTAATGTTTTTAGTTGTTGCTAGGTAATCTACTACTCAAGGACTTTTCAGCTTCCCATGCTCTGCTAGGTACACAAGAAGCTGGGAGGGAGCACAGCCAGGACAGCTAACCCAATTGGCCAACGGGGTATTCCATACCATGCAACATCATGCTCAGTATATAAATAGGAGATGTGGTCCAGGAAGTAGCGATCGCTGCTTGGTTATCGGTCAGCGGGTGGTGAGCAATTGCATTGTGCATCACTCATTTTGTATATTCTACCATTACTATTATTATTATTATTATTATGGCTTCCTTTTCTGTTCTATTAAACTGTCTTTATCTCAATCCACAAGTTTTGCTTTTTTTTTTATTCTCTCTCCCATCCCACTGTGGGGAAGGTGGAGTGAGTGAGAGGCTGTGTGGCGTTTGGCTGCCTGCTGGGTTAAACCACAACACACCAGTGTTGAGAATGAAAGGAAATAACTTTTAGAAGTTAGTAGCCATTCTGATAACTGTGATATCAAAGACTAAAGCAGTGTGTTGAAAAGTATATGAACAGCTTCGGTGATTCTGATAGGATTGCAGACTTTTCAACAAAATTTACACTTAGCTCATTGATCTCGACATTTATGTTACTATGCTGTGTGATTATATGGAGTGGTCCAAATGGGAATTCAACAATGCCTTTATGGAGAGTCTGAAACCTCCTTGCTTTCAGCTCTCCTCATTCCATTTGCTATCCCTCACGCTTTGAGTGCCAGGAGGTAATGTCAGCATATACTAGCCCTATCTCACCTCTGGTCATAGAATTTCTCCCTTCTAAGCCTAGGAATGTGCTTCTACATGCCAAAGTGCAGGTAGGTGAGATTCTGCCCAGCACAGGCTGGGGCAATGTGTTGAGATTACGAGAGTATTGAATCTAGACCCGCATATTTTCTTGTATCACTAAACAGAGCTAGCAGTACCTCAACCTGTGTGAGTGTTTGGAACTGATGGGATTTTTATTGCTCGATTTAATGAATACAGGATTTCAAACCTGACCCAACATGTTACCACAGGCTATAACAGTCCCCAAGTGAAAGGGTTCAACTTTATCCCCGTCAGTCAGTAGAATAATGTAGTGCCAACTGTAACACTGGATTGAGATAGTAAGGACCAACTTAATTCCAGTTACTTCTCCTAGATCTGTCTGTGACCATCCATACCAAGATTGCTTCAAAAAGCCAGGGCATTCTTAAGTAGAAATAAAAGGTCAAAGTCAAGAACAAACATGCATCTTAAATATATAAGTCTACTAGGCACCATCAATTGATTTACCACCTTGCTATAATCAAAACTAAGAGATCCTACTTCCAACTCTTCTTCCTCCTTTACAGGAGGAATGAGAGAGAGGAACTGTGAAGAGGAAGAAGAGCAGGATAAGACCTTCATCCTTAAGCAGAGCAAACAATCTAATCAGGTCAGCTGCCCAGGCAACTGCAGCCCTAGAAATAGCATTGAAGGTCTTATCTTAGGGAAAGCTCTGAGGAAATTTCTTTAAACATGCCCTTCTATAATCCAAGCTATTTTATTCTCCTATTTGTTTAAGGCTATAAATTTATATATATACATCTATATATACATACACATATATACACATATATAGCCCTTAATAAATCATTTCATTTACACCACTTCCCATGAAAACTTTATTGGTGTTGTCACAACCTTAGAGACACCTTACCAAAATCTTTGATATCAAAACAGCTCAGCCTCATAAATGGTTTATCCAAATATGCTGATTGTCACTGACCAACAAAGACTTCCTCAGCTATTCTAAACACCGCCTAGTCCATCAAATTACTTCATGACCTAGCTGCCATGCCCTATTGTTCTCTTAAAAAATGTATTGCTCTCTACCAAAGGCAAATAATTTCTACTTTTATCTCTGTTAAGCCAAAGACTCTGCCAGCTAGACTTCCAGATGATCGGTTCCTTTTTTCTTACCCCATTGCTGATTACTAAGAAATTCACGGGTTCAGTAAGAGACTTCCTGTGAACATCAGTATGTTGCAAATGAGAATTATAAAGAGGTTTTGTTGAATCGCGTCTGCTGACCCACGAAGGAAAAGCATCCATGTCTTTATTCCCCACTAATGTACTTCAGGTTAGTATCACATTTCACCAATGCACAGGAAAGAAACAACAGTTTTTTGAGGTAGGAGACACAAAAGTAAGTAATTAGAAGAATTAAGTGAAATAGTTTGACAGAAATAATCAGAAGGAGTTTGGAAAGAATTAGGAAACTAAACTGAAAGTCAGAGAGAGATGCCTTGGTTTCTAATTTTACATTTCTGAATACTACAAAAGAGATTGGTACTCCAATGTTATTTCTGGCTTTGGTGCCCTTATTAATTTCAATCATATTGTCATAGCCATTTGCTCAAACATATGAACTATTCGAATGACGAGGGTCATGTGAATACAGACAACTGGAAATTATCTTTCACTGTCTTTAAAGGACTGATGAGAGTATGGGGTTTTTTTAGAAAAGCTGAAATGTGGAAATGACATTATTAAAGGTGTTGATCATTGGAAAAATGGTGAGAAGTGCATTCTAGTTTCAGCTATGTGTTCTGTAAATACTCAGCTTCAGCATAGACCAATTTTTCCACTATTGTAAATTAGTACACATCCATTTCAATCATTTTATGCCCCCTAAGGATCTGCCCCAAAAAATGTATCTGAGAGCTAGTGCAATTCTAATATATGGCCTGTCATCAGCAGAACTATTTATGGAAAATATTTTGTCATGACAATTTATTGATTTTTTTTTTATCCTGAGAAAGTCAACCTACAACTTAAAATCTTCAACTGAAACCACTGCTTTCATTTAAATTAATCTAACAAACAAAAATAAAGTGCTATTTGCAAGTACCAGTGAATGAACAAAATTGAACAAATATCTAGTAATTGGTTTTGTGAATTAAAAGAATGTGTTCTTTGTATTTGAAGGAGAAGCAGAAAATTGCAAACATTGATTTCAGAATAGAAGCTATTCCCTTTATTGTCTGGAGAATGCCCATCAGAGAACAATAAATTTCATTCACAGTGATCTCTTGGTACTCATGACAAAAAACAAATCAGAAAATAGACTTCTTTTTTATAGCTACATTGTCTCCAGTTTTGAGGCTTCCTATATGTTTGCTGCATTCTGTAAAAAAAAAAAAAAAAAAAAAAAAAAAAGCTGTGGTAAATAATTTCAAAACACCCACAATTAAATGCATATACTGCTGAAAGTCTACAAACTACAAAAAATGGTCTGTAAAACTGTTGAAGTATTCTCTTGAAAGTAATCAATCATTAGGTTGATTAGTTTTCCCTTTACAATCATTATCTTCAGGTAAAGAAATTGGGAACTTAATGAGCTCTTTAAACCAGACTTTTGTCCCCAGGTTCTGTTAATTTCTGTTAACTTCAGTAGAGCTGCATGATCATGGTGGTGGGTGTGTGTATACTTGATTATCTGTTTAGAGCTGCACGATGTTGGTAAAAGTCAAAATCATTACATTTTTATTATTCAGAGAATTGGGGCTGAGATATTCTGGATAATGGAATAAATCTGAAAGAGAAATAGTGCCTCTGGGTCTGAGCTGCTCTAGAATGGTATAGTCATGTCCATGCAGGGCTGTGGCTAGTTAGTAAGTTGTCCCAGACTAGAAAATATTGGAAGTACAAATTAAATACATATTACCTGGTCATTCACACCCAGAAACTCATAGAACCATAACTTAGGTTGGAATAATTTAAGTTGGAAAGGACCTCTGGAGCTGAACCCATTGCTCAAAGCCAACTTCAAACTTAGATCAGGTTGCTTAGGGCTTTGTCCAGTCAAGTTCTGAATATATTCAGGGATCAAGGTTTCACAGCCTCTCTAGGCAACCTGGTTCAGTGTTTGATCAACTTCACTGTGAAAACTGCTTTTCTGAAATTTAGTCAGAATTTCCCTTGCTGCAGCTTGTGACTATTGCCTCTTATCCTTTCTCTGTCCCTTTCCAAGAAGAGTCTGTCCTCTCCAAAAATGTAATGTACTTGAAGACAGCAATTAGATTCCCCTTCAACCTGGACTTCAGGTTGCACAAACCCAACTGTTTTGGTCTCTTGTTGCATTATGTGCACCAGCGCTATAGCCACTAGTTGACTCTCTCCAACTTACCTAAGCCTTTCTTGCACCAGGGAACCCCAAATTGGGCACAGTTCTCCAGATGTGCTTTCGCAAGAACTCAGCAGAGGTGAATAATTGCTTTTCTCAGCCCGTTGGCTACACTACTGCTAATACAGCTCATAATATGGTTAACCTTCATAGCCACAGGGACACGCTGCTGACTCATATTCAACTTACTGTATACCAGGACCCTCAAGTCATTTTTTGTGTAGCTGTTTTCCAGGCACTTGACTCCCCAGCCCATACAAGCCCATGGAGTTATTCCATCACAGGTGCAGGATTTCAAATTTGTCTTTATAGAACTTCATGAGGTTCCCATCATCCCCTTTCTTCAGCCTGATTCCAGCTGCCTGGAAACAGTACTATGCAGCATATCAACTGCTTGCTCTAATTTTCTGTCATCTGCAAGATCACCAAGGACATGTTCCATGCCATTGCCCATGTTCTAGCACAAATAACACCACCAGGACACACAGCTTCTCAGGCCACTTTATGTGATAATCTGGCTATACCATGTAGCTAGGCTGAAGACCTGATAGCCTTGAGCTGATGTCTTCCTGGAGCTATCACACATGTTATTTCACTCATGGAAGGGTTTATCTATGAACAAAAGGATCCAGCCAGAGACTGTGGGGAAGTTGTCTGCATTGTACCAGAATGAAAAAGTTAAACTTTCACATATCTAATTTGATTTTTCCTAGAGTGAGTTTGTTTTACATTGAAAGTTTTTTGTGTGCATTTACAATAAAAACTATATTATGTCAATATAGTCAATTGACTATATTCTGAGATCTGTATTATTAAAATTTATCATTATTAAAGGATGCTCGCATAACATGCAGCAAATATTGCAAGACAAAAATCTTCACCTATAAAATGATGAGAAATGAAACCTTCCACCCACTACACTCACTCAAATAATTGCCTGTGGAAGCAAGTACCCTTAAAACATCATCCAATCAGCAGATTTCCAGAGTTCATCATAGAGTCATCATATAGCCCAGGTTGAAAAGGACCTCAAAGATCACCTGGTCCAACCTTCCGTGGGAAAGGGAGCCTAGAAAAGATTATCTAGCACCCTGTCCAGTTGCATCTTGAATTCACAGTCTCACCTCCTCTAACCCTTGAAAATGAAACTAGACCAAAACAAAACTAGCCTTTCAAGTTCAGGAGCAGGTGTCAGTTTCCACGCAAGTTCACAAACAAGGATTTGATTCATCCATTATCAGGCTGTGGTCTGGAGTCACTGAAGGATTTAGCTGTTATGCAGCATAGAAATGCTAAGACTTCTTACCTTTCCAACGTTAAATATGTTCTTACATTTCCAGCATTGAAACTCCATAGACACCAAAGTAAGAGATCATAATCTTTTTAAAGAAATCCTTGAGGATTTCCACACAAAAGGGGAACACTTCATCTGGCAGCTTTACCAGACAAAGGGTTAATATGGTCTCTTAGTAGCCTCTTAATGTTGTCTTTCTTGAGCTTTCTATGGGGGTGTTCTCAGGTGCATGTGAAATGCAGAAAAGTTAAGTGTAGGAAATTAATTTAGATACATGGTCAGCAAGTAGTTTTAAGTTACCATAACTTTAAAGGAAAAATATTAATGGAAAAATCATCAGCTTTCTGCTTTCAACTTCTAAAAGGAGATTCATAATCATCCTGTTTCCATTTCACATCCACAGATGATAAGTATAATGTTTTAATTTTAACCTGGGCAGACAACTTGCAGAAATGCGATTTGATTGAACTCTGTTGTGACTGAAGATTTCTTTTGAAGATCCAGCACCTTACTGAGAATATTGAACTCAAGTGAATAAATAAAACATGAACATCAATAAGGATGAGGAAACTCAAAGTTAAATAAAATAAGATGTTATAAGAAAACCACAGGATATTTAAATGTGTAACACAGACTTTATAATAAAAGAAAGAAAGGAATATAATTAATTTATAAGCACAGAAGGTGTAGACCATTGCAGGAGGCAGAAGAAAAATTAGTTGCCTATCTTAAAAAAGTTTTGTGGCCATGACCACAGATAGGATAAAATGGTGCTGTGCTACAACTCTGTCATCCTGATTTACATGACAGGAGGATGTGCTTCAATGTTTTATAATGTTCACAATTGTCCTGGCTCCGGCTGGGACAGAGTTAACTCTCTTCCCTGTAGCTGGAGGGGGTGCTGTGTTTCAGGTTTGGTAATGAAAGGAACGTTGATGGCCCATTGATGCTTTGGTTGTTGCTGGGTGGTGCTTGCACCCAGGACTTTTCAGCCTCCCATGCTCTGCCAGGTGCAGGGGGGAGCATAGCCGGGCGGTTGACCCAGCTGGCCAATGGGGTATTCTATACCATATGACACCATGCCCAGCATAAAAACCAGGGGGCTCTGGGGGTTGGGAGCGCGGTTCTTTTGGAACACTTCGCGGTGGGCAGTTGCATTGTGTATTTCCTGTTTTGTATATTCTGTTACTGTTGTTGCTATCATTGTTGTTATTACTGTTCTACTTTGTTTTATTTCCATTATTAAACTGCGTTTATCTCAACCCACGGGTTTTCCTTCGTGTGACCTCCCAATTCTCTCCCCCACCCCACCTGATTGGGGGGGTGAGCGAGCGGCTACGTGGTGTTTAGTTGCTGGCTGGGGTTAAACCACGACAACAATGTATATCCTATAGAATTATATTTGACTGTACATCAAGAGGTCAACTGAGAGATAACATTATTTGTTAG
This sequence comes from Oceanodroma leucorhoa, assembly GCA_030449065.1. Taxonomy (NCBI): domain Eukaryota; kingdom Metazoa; phylum Chordata; class Aves; order Procellariiformes; genus Oceanodroma; species Oceanodroma leucorhoa. The sequence goes on from JASVER010000176.1 coordinate 401,331, forward strand.
ACCACACAATGTAGTTGGAAAAAATGCACTTGTTTTCAGGTCCATGAAATCATCTTCAGGCTTTCTTAGAAAGTCATGTCCCACCATACTTGCATATGGAAATGTAAGGGATTCAGCCATTTTGGCTATGCCTCTGGATTATGATAAGGTCACATTTTGGTTAGGACTGCTGCCCCTGCCCATGTGCAGCATAGGGCTTGCTTTCCTTCTTGTCTCTTTTGTTTTGTGATATGCAACATGTGAGTTTCTGTTGTGCTCTACACGATCTGTGCAAGTGACACAAATTTTTGCAGCTGTATCTACACTTATTGCTGCTGCTGTCTTACAAGCACTCCAGAAATCACTTCTGTTTCATTTTCCAGTGTACAAATTGTTATTTACAGTGTACTGACAACAACCATAAAATATGAACCTAATTGGAAATAATTAAGAGCCTTCCACACACCCATGAATTATGGGCCTGATCCCTTTGGATGACTGACAAAAGCTGCCTTCTGTGCTTCACAGAAGATGAGTTTTTACATGGAGAAACAACTAGATTACTAAACACAATTGGCTAACATTTAGTAATTCAATTTATTCTGAAATTCAGAGCAATGACTACCACTGTAATCATGGCTGAGGAACTGTTTTTAAAAAAAAGACACACCAAATACCTAGTCAGTCCAATAAATGCAAAATCGTTTATGGCTGCCTGTCCCATTCTTGCAATGGACAATGCTTGATGGGGCTGCCATTTTCATGTAAGATGTTTGAGATATTACTTTGGAATTAATTTTGGTGAAACTGCCACTGGAAGTCCTAAAAAGATTTGGTAGATACAAAGGCTGCAATCAAAACAAAAAAATAGTCACCTGCAAGGGATACCTCATGCCACACTTACATTATAAGCACCCTTAGCAGAAGCGAGGGGATTTAAAACAATAACACATCTGTTAGATAGGACTTTTGAGCATATTAGATGTTCCAAGAGAAAAAAAAAATATTGAATTTGAGTGCACTGCTAATTGTCCATATAAAATATTTTAACACCTTATCATAATACAGCCACAAATGATAACTGAAATGCCAAGTTTCATCTGCCTACAATAAGTATACTCATCTATGAACTATGGAGACCTTTTGGCTGCATTTCACACAGTACCTGTTTCAATGTACATAAAGTTTCTGAAAATTGCCTTAAGACAGTTGACCAAACTTATGGAATTGTTTTGACAGAAAAGGGTTGCCAAAACAGCTCTTCATGATGACATGTCAGGGATATGTGAGAAGCTGGAAGCACGTCTGAATTGCATAGCACAGCTCATGCTAAGGATCAGCTCGGGGGTAAACCTTTGTAGGCTGGCTGAAGTGCTGGCAACCCTTAATGTGCTCTTCACTTAAACCAAGGACCAGGCAAGCCTGCAGAGAAATAAGAGAGATGAAAGAGGATTTTCATGTCACTAACCTTAGGATTAAAGTAAATTTTCCAAGATGGGAATTCTCCACTTCTCTAATGCTTAACAAAGAACAGCATGAGCATCCAGAGGGAATTTAGAAATCCTGAGCAACACAGTCGCTATACCCTGAACACAGAACTTCCTGTGGAGGCATCCACCTCGAATTTAATAATACACGGAGTCTAAGCATCCAAATTATGTCTGAAGTCAGATAGCATGAATGCTCCCCAAAACTCCTTTCCTTTCCATTTCTGTTGAGAGTCACAAAGGACAACCAACGCTCAAATATTGCTGGGGGAGGTGGGGAGAAGGTTCATAAAACAAGCCGATTTTTTTTCCAGTTTCCTTACTGCTTAGATTTTTTCCCCTTAATTCCCAAGTTTTATTTATCCATACTCATCCCTGATGAAAAAAAAAAATAGTATTTTGATTCTCCTTTTAGCCTTTGTAGAAAAAACTGGGTCTGTATGTTTTTACACAAGGTTAAAACCCCTGGGCAAGCAGAAGTGAACCTGACGTTGTTAACTTCAGGTAGTACTAAAATAGACTTTACAAAAGGTATTGCAGAGGCTTTTTACTTTCCCAATTTTATTGCAAACAAGTTCTAACAACTCTCTTGAGAGCAAAAGCTGTCTAATACTGATCTTTTTAGTCAATTCATCCAGTAACAACAAATGAACATTATCTTGACATTCTGTTCATTGTTCTAGTTATTTTCTGTTGTTGCTATTGTAACCTGCTTTAAGGTATCACGCTGAACACAGATTCAATTTCTAAAGCACCTGAAGGTACTGTCAGTATTAAGGAAGCATGCCAAAGTTGTCGTCAAGCAGACTACAGCAAAAGATGATACGAAGCTGTGCTGCAAGTCAAAAATTAAGCATCTTCCAAAATGCTTGACAGAAAGTAATGCAGCTGTAAGGACCTACCCAGACTAAAATCTACTGTAGCAGTCACAGTGAGCATAGAGGACAGGAGAGAACATCCTGATTGTGTTCAGAAAATAGATTTTTTTATACGATTCATTGATTCCCTCCTGGAAAATATTCTTTTCCATTTCATGAAGGCTGCCACTGAAGGCAGTGGCAAACCTGTGGGCCATCTGAAGTATGTTTTCGCTTTAAAAAGGTTCATTTAAATATATGCATCCCCTACCCTGGGGATATCAGTGTTTCCCTCCATAATGTTTGCTATTTAAGAAAAAAGGTGTGATATTTAATTAAATTTGAACTGAAAATATTAAACTCTTACTGATGCAGTTATCAATTTTTCATGAATTACCAAAACCCTAAATGAACAACACTGAAGCATTTCAATTCAATTTGATGTTAATGCAGATCTCCGGTACTACTTTTTTACCTTCTTAGACTTGCATGGATTTAGTATCAAAGATAAAAACATTAAGGTACAAGGTATACATATGCTTTTTTCATCTTGTCAAGGCTTATATGATGAGGACTTGGCAAGGTAGCAGTACAAAGATCTGTTACCCTCACTTCCATCATTGTTTTTATTAAGGAATCTGAGAGGCAGAAGGAGGACAAAGGGGTCTCTGTGAGTTCTTGAACGGTATACAGAATTCCTGGTTGTGAGGAACTTATAGTTTCTTTAGTTAAAAAGATAATTTGGCCCAGAATTTGGAAAAGGGTCGTTTCAAGGTGTTGATTGCCAGGTAGTTATATTTTTAAAATCATTAAACATCTGCAGTCTCTAGGAATAAATAATTCCATCAGCCAAGGCTGTTGTAATTGTTTTTTCTTAACGCAAGTCCAATAACCTGATAATTACTATCTGAGTCACAGGAGAGAATTATCTCTTCTTCCAGGAAACAACATGATTAAAGTTAGGCTACTCATTTTCTAATAGTAAATAATCATTAATAAAGAAGAAAAAAGAAAAGGAAAAAAACCTTGTGTATAAGCAAGCAGTAAAAATTGTTGCTTCAGAGATAATCTTTGCATGTTTGTTGCTGGAGTGCTTTTTACAGACATTACCATTTTCAAATTAGGTTTTCCTTACTTCGGGCACCGTCCTCCAAATAACTCTGAAGTGTATTATTCCCCAGATCAAAAGTGAGTTCTTTCACAGCTGACTGATCAGGCTTTGTTGCTTTGTTTTTCTTTGAGCTTCTGATGTTGGTCTGCATCTGTGATATGAAGAGAGGAAGGGAAATGTAAGGTATATTGAGGTAGGGCAGCAGTGTGGTGGAGCAATATAACCAAACTATACTTGGGAATGTTCTTTTCATATGTCCAGAAAAAGCATTGCAGTGGAGTGTCAACAATCAGCTCACAGGACCTGTAGTTCAGCCTGAGCTACTGCATTAAACAAAGCTTAAAAGAAATATGAGACACTTTTTTCTTATTTAGTGTCCCCAATAGACTGACTCTTTCTCATCTTGCAGTCACTCATAGTTCTCCTAGAAACAAGCGTATGTTGGTGTTGGGAATACCGATGGCTTCCCCCTGAATTTGCCTCTGTAGTTAATCTCTCAGATCTGGGGCAGCGTCCAAGCAAATCAAAGGAGACTCTCTGTTCTGGAGCTAGTACTCAGGTAGCACGAAAGAACAAGTTATTGGACTGGAATTAACAGCGGATGAAAACCGAAAACCAAATGAGAAAAGAGCACAATGGAGTGAAGGAAAGAAGTTGGGAGAGGAGATGGGACTGGCTGCCTAAGAAGACTGGAGGGAGCAAATGGGGAAAGGAAGAGCTGGGACTTGGAGCTGTGCAAAACCTGTAAAAAAGTGGGATTTTTCTCCCAGCTTCCTCCAGTCCACAGAAAGGAGGATCACCTATTCTTTCTATCAGTTACACCAGTAGATCTAGTGATAAGTTATAAGTTGAATGTATTTCCCACACAGATCGTGTAGGTATCAGTGCAATGTCATATAATGTAAATGGAATGGATAATATACAGGTTTTAGAAATCTGTAATATGACACACGCGAATATGTACTTCCAATTTTATTACCTCCTTTCTCAAATCCCCCTGAGTTAGTATTTACTAGAAAAACATTGTTCTTTTCATTTTAATTCAGTTCCCTTATGAACAGAGTTTATAATATATGTTTTCATCTAGAAATGACCCTTCATTACTTTCTCCCCAGACTTATTGTGCATTCAGCGTATGTCCGCACAACTGGCAAAACCCCTGTGCAGGTCTAAATTTGTGCCTTCACTAGCTGATCATCCACACTGTTAAATGACAAGCCCAGGCTGTCACCTCCTGGCTTGCAGCCTGAAACCATCTGAGAATCACAGAAAAAATCTGGGTCCCAGAGGTGGAGTGGTGGAGTCACAGCAAAACTCCGGCAGGGTGGCTATTGCTGAAAGCTGAGAGGCAGTAAGAAAATGGTTTCATAAGCTGTTGTAAAGGTATAAATGAGACCTTGAGCTCTTACAGACATTTTCAACACCAAATCAAAGGTTATTGAAATAATTTCCGGTAGTTTATATATATGTATTTGTATACAAGTACCCTCCCGATGACTTCAATAGCTCTAGATAAGTGATTTGAACATACAACTTTGCCCAGGCACTAGACCATAGCATGAGTGCTCACAAAGACAAGTGTATTTTGGAAGTGTCCTTCTTCCTCTCCCAACAGACATTGTACCCAGCCACAGACTGCTGGGATACCAGTGCAAGTCACAGAGCACGCCAAAGCCCTGCTATGCCAAAGTCCTGAGACTAGGGGTGGAACAAACAGTGGGTAGGCCTATGTCATCTGTTTTTTCTTTCATTGAGACATTTATATAGTATACAATGAATAATGCAATGCATAAGGACATCCACTGACCAATGAGGGTAAAACAAAGGTTCAAATTGTTGCTTATTCTGCAACCACTGAACTTTTTCTGCATTAAATGAAGTAAGGATTGGAGAAAAAGTGCATCATATACTTTTGAATTATATGTATCAGAAAGTATATGTACAATGCCTTAGACTAAGGCGGCACCACCAACTATAATTGTCACCTTCTAACTGTTGAAATTTTTAATTCGCAGCCTTTAAAAGTGCTCAATTATCTTTGCTTGAATCTTTTGTCTGTTATGTATATATGCATACAGCAGAATTACTACTTGGAGCAGTTTGAACTAGTATCGAATAAGTTTTAATTCTCAGTTCTATTAAAATTCAGTACCATTATAGCAACAATTTTTCTATTTAGGTTTTTTTTTAACAAGTTTGCAAAATAAATCTTATTTCAGCGAAAAATAATATCTATATACTGCAAATAATGTGGGTTTATTTTCAGAAATCATATATACAACATCTTGTTCTAATCTGTATATACAGAAAATACCTGCATTTTCAGGAAGATCATAGTTTCTTATGTTTCATATAGATTCAATTCGTATTCTAAGCGCAGTGAGAAGACAGCTATTGGAAAATACATTGTTCTTACAAACTATGAAAACGTGGAGACAATAATTCAGGATTTCTTTTTGTGTCAACAAGATTCCTCCACACTTCAACAAACCTGTTTTGCCTTCTGCTGATCCCTGCATTTTGCTCCGACTTGTTAAATGAAAGCCTTTCCCTCAGTGACCAAAATGACCACTTTGGATGCTGCATGAGTGATGTTTTTAATTTCTCTCTCTGTTACTTTGGATGTGTATTAGGAAACAAATGGTTATAACTGTACACTTATAGAAGCATAAATAAGTGTGCCACTTACTCTGAGAACATCCACAGTGAGCAACATTTATTACATTTGGCAGATCTTTTTGACCTTGGAAGCAACTACCATACTGTGTAAACTAACACATGAGAAATGATCTTAAAAAAAAACATATTTCCAGCTCAACAAGAGAGAAAAGTCAATCTACTTAAAATCTGCTCTCTCTTTTTTTTCGCTTATACTATCAAAAATGCAGGTACAATAAAGAAAGGGGTAAGATCTATGGTTTTGTTTTCCTATCTTGACTTCAACAAAGACTGACATGTTGTCTTTGTTAAAGACTGTTATTAAACGTATCCAATTACAACCATAAAATGTTATTATTTTTATTATCTTTATTAGGGTTATAAAGTTTTATAGTTTAGATGGAATATAAAAATACCTCAATAACTCCAGCATACACATTTCCTTGGGAACAGTTAAAAAAAGCCAAATTATGTGCCAGAAAGCTAGTGTAAGAGCCAACATACTTCTTCAGTTGTACTTCTAGCTCCAGTATGAAATAAAGCATTTTGGTTATGTTGATTAAGTTTTCCCAACTGTCTTGATGTACTTAGAAAGAATGTGGTCTGAAAAATGAAGCTTTATTTTAATATATTTGACTAAATTCTGCAACAAATCATATCCTCAGAGACTTACATCTCTCTGCTAGCTTTGATGAAGACAGATTTTGGACAATTATACTGAGAATCTTTCATTTTGGTATCTCACTTGCAGCCCTGAGAGGTAAGTGAAAAACACTAGGGCCCAGATTTTCAAAGCTATTTAGGATCTGTGGCCTACTGAAATTGGTGGAACATTTGTTAACTGAGGTCTGGAGGAATTAACAAATAACTCATACTTTATATTACAGGTTTTACTATACTGTTCAACTAACAATGAGACAGATACTTCAATTTTCCTAGTATAGAATTTTCAGTTCCTTTTTTTTTTCTTTTTTTTTAAGGAAGAAGTGTCAGCAACCCACCATGTTCCAGCTCATCCAGGTACACACGTAATTTAGTGGAGTTGTCAACACGCATTACTGGGAAACTGCACTGTGTTTTTCTTCATTTTCTAGTCATGTACCAGAACTGGAAAGACTAATATTGTCACAACAGAAACAGAGGAAACCAGCAGAACTGTTTTATAAATTTTGTCACCAGAAGGCAGAGCAGCTGCAACTATGTAATAGCTCTGCCTTTAAAATGCTTTAACATGTCTTTCATTGTGTGGTAGGATATTTACTGTACCCAGACTGGATATCACCATGAAATGAATGTTTTGAGCCCACAAAATGTCACTGTAATGTGTAAATGTGCAATAAAAAACAACAAAGATTTTCACAGATGCTGTGAAAATAAAGACCTACATTGTAGTCATTCTACTTTCCTAATTTGTGCTTTGTAGTTTTATCTTCCGCTTTCTAATTCCACATTCCTTTGTTTGTCTAACTAATGTACAAGAGAGATGAGATCAAACATACCAAACAATGTGTAGGAATCCATTTTCTTGCCTTCTTATCTTTTTTCTTTTTTTCCTTGTATAACCTCGATATGTTTTTAATAAGAGATGTCCTATTCATTACACATATATCTAATTTGAAAGGGGTTTTTTTAAGTTGGTTGACTGGACTGACTTCTGTTTCCCTAAGCCAGTGGTGTAGTGTAACTACATTGCATTTAAAAAAAAAAAAAATGCAACTTCAACTGTATAACATATTCAATATTTTACATTGGACTTGACATATACATATCCATGAACTGGGAACTACAATATGAGAAGTTAACCAATACCCTCCATGAAAAGGCAGATTGTCTATTTGTTCATCACCCTAGTTTAGATGTAAGCCATGCTCTGTTGCACTCCAGTTGAAATATCTTGTTACAATTTCCAATTGTGATTACAAGCAGAAGAAAAACCTATGGAAAAGTTTCACACAGTTAAGGATTTTGAACTGAAAACGTTCAATTATTTGACATGTTTTCAAGCAGTGCTACAGAAAAACGGGGAAAGTTAGTTGTGAATTTTAATTATTGTGCCACAAAACCACAAATATTAATCATTTTATGGGAAACACATCTAGTCTAATTCAATTTGTTTTAATAATATTATTCAGTGTGATTGAAAAAAATGGCTCTGTAGATGTTTATAGTTTGATTTGCATAAGCAGTGTGACTTACTACTATGACATTTCAATTTTAAAAATTGATATTATAGCATATCATTAGAGCATGCTTTCAGTGCTTTATGGAAACCAAAGTGACAGATCTCAAAAAGCATTAATTCATGTGAAATTATCAAAGAATTTCCCTATAGGAAAAAAATACTTACAGTCCTCCAAAAGAATCTTCTTATCTCCAGCATTGTTCAACATTTTCCACCTGATAAAACGTCTCCTCCTCAAAAGGATGACTGCCATTCAGATCTGAGCCAAGAGAGAAAATTAAGATAATTGTCTTTTTCCATGAGTATGCAGCCCCATGCAAGAGTACCAGCCCTTAGCTCCTCCTGCTACTCACTGCACCCACAGTATGGAAACCTTAGCTGCATAACTAAGCGTCTCTTCTTATGGCTTCTTCCTCTTTTTCTTCCACCATCCCTTCTTCCTTGCCCTGTGCTCCTGCTAGTCTTTCTTTGGATCTCTATACTAGGAAGCAGTACTCTAATGCAGAAGTCATTCCAAATTTTAGACAAAACAGTTTGAGAAGCCTTTTGTCATCGTGATTTAATATTTTAAAGAATATATCACTGAGTTAATTCTGAAGCCTCTATCCACAGAAAGAAAGAGGTTCCTCAGTCTCTCAGCCAACCTTCTGTAAAAATAATCTCACTCAAAAGAAATATTTTAGCTTGGTAAATAGAATTATTTTGTCTGAGTTTCTCTCTCTCCAGCCAATAAATCTTTCCAGGGGCCCTTTGGTACATGTTAGTCTTTTGAAACAGGATAACTCTGAGGAGAGCTTTAGTTGTTTACAGTCTTTTGAGGCTCTGGGACTACAGCCTGCTACTGCAATATAAACACTTTGGTGCATTTTAATGTGTTGTACAGTGACTACCCTCTCTTATCAGTATTGCTTGCCTATAAAGTGCATCTACCAGTTTCTGAGGCTGAATGAGAAAGGTATAAAATGGACTTCAGCATTTTTCTATCATCTGGCCCAGTATGCATTGCCAGTTTGTCCATAAAGTGAGGATTTATTTGAGCACAAGTAAGCACACATAGATATCATCTTTATAATAACAAATAAATGTAGAAGAGAAGCTTTGAACACTTTAACTTAACTTCTTTCGAATACGAAGTAGGTATAATGCATGCATTATTGACTGAAACACATCCCATTTCCTTAGAAGAAAAAATGTGATGGTAAATCCACCCACCACATAACAAAATTTACATTATAAACAAAAGAGAAAAAAACATACTTTAAATAATACATATAAATAAATGTGTTTAAATCAGTTTTATACTGTACCATTTATAATAGAAATCTAAAAATATTATATTTTAAAAATGATCCCGTGATTTGAAAAGAAATTAGTATCTTTGTGTTCAGGAGTATTGATTTGTTGTAAGAATATGATCCAGAATCAATGTTCACTTCTTTACGTTTACTTCCAACATACAATACTTAAGATACATCCATTCCTTCAAATGGATAGGATATTATCTATTACTAACGAAGATAACCACAACATTTTTCAACACCACATCCAACATATACATGAGGGGAAAAAAGACAGCCAGAGAAACCATTATCTGCATGTTCAGACTACATATGTGATTTTCAGACTACATATGTGATTTTAGTTTAAACCATACATAACTGGAATGCAGGTACATAAAATGTATCTACAATCAAATCTGCATAGGTTCAATTTTTGCGCGTAGGCACAGCTTCATTCACGTTAATTAATTGCTCCATGAATACAAGTATCCAATCAAATAGATTACTGTCCCTAATTCTCAAGTGAAGTCCTACCTAGATAGAAAAGATGGTTGAAACACAGACCACAGTCAGAATAGCAATACATATTCTTCACAGTAATGTTTACAGTCTGCAGAAATCAATGTCTTTCAATGACAAAAGGAAAAGGTTTTAAAAAGCAGCTAGGAGTGTCAGTAACTTCACATGACACTATGAGGATGGAAAACCTTTTTGATGCTATTCAAGGATGTGATTTTACAACATACAAAACATCAAATAATTAAAAATCTGTAATCTTATTTTCTTTGTAAAAAATTGAAAATTAAATTATTTTTCCATACAGGTGTCTTGTAGGTTTATTTCCTCTGCTTTAGAAACTTTTTCCTACATCTTTTGCAATTAACATTTCTGTATTTGCAATTCCTCATTAATTAATTCCATGTTAGTGTTCAGTGATATCAGTATTGTTCTGTGTTTTAATGTTCTTCAGGTAAATTTAACTACTCAACAAGCTGAAAAAATTGTAAGGATTTGGAATTATTTTTCTCTACTTCTTTAGTAATAATTCCATAGGATATACTTTTGTAAGAGACACTTTCTGAAATACAATTCATTTGTATTCTAATGCACTAAAACTGATAATGACACTTGTCAAAAACAACACCAAAAATGTTGTGTAGCTCATAATCAAACACAACATTGTCATTCCATCATAGAGAATAAAACTTTGCTGTGATTCTGATCTGTGCTTTATTTACTGCTCTTACTGCTGCCAGTAAAATCATATCAATCATTCACCAGTAGGTTCTGTAGCAGACAAGGGCAAAACCATAAGAAATATAAAATTTACTTTAATTATTAGCAATACTGTTGCACAAAAACTATTTCCCACAACAATAAAAAAAAAAAAAAATCAAAGAAACAGTATTTTAGGGGTTATTTGAGAAAGGATTTTGGACCTAAATAGAATTTCACTGATTTTATGACTTCATATAGTCAATAAAAAAATACAAATTATTAGGTTCTGTTAGAGGCCATGATCATCTAGCCTATCCTCCAACAAAACACAGACTATAAGAATCCCTTGAATTGATTCCTGTTTGATCTCAAGCATATTGTTTAATAAAATATCCAGTATAGATTTATAAATATTCTCCAGAGATGGAGAATCCATTAGCTAAATGCTTACTATAGGCAATTATTTTCCCTCTTTGCTAGTTCTCTGTTAATAGATTTCTATTCCCAGGAAATTATTTATCGATTACGCTGGGGTGACCCCCACAGACTTGTCTTTTATTAGACAAATTGTTTGAGCTATATATTTCAGTGAGATACATGGTTTTCCATCCCTTCATCATTCTCAAGGTTCTTCTCTGAACCTGCTCCAATTTCCCAACATCCTTTCTGTACTATAGATGCTGTAGCCTGTCTCTGACTTCCAGCAGTAATCAGTCCACTCTCAATATGAAATACACTCACTTGACATTTCCTCAGTATGCCTCTTCCTTTGTATCCGAAAGGTTTTTTGCCTCAAGCTTATTAAGTGGTTCAAATCCGTTCTTCCAGTCCACTGACAAAAAATGGTAAACTATGCATAGCCAAGAGCCCATTCCTCTGGGACACTGTAAGAAGCACATCTCAATGTAGAACTTGATACATGCCTTGCAGAAGTGTAAGCGAGATTCAGCAACCCTGTAACTTTTTCCAGCCACCTTGCAAATAATTAGAAGCTTGTGTTTTCAGTATAACAACTCTATTTCCTTATACTCTTGTTAATCAGTGTTTATTTCATTATCCTACTTTGACTGCTAATTAATCAAACCCCATCTCAGCTCAGACTCAATGTCATGCCAATACAGTTTGCAATTAGCACAGTAATTTTTTCCTTCCTTTTTGAATACTGTCACAACATTGCCTTTCTTCTATTTTTACAGAACTTTTGCAAATCTTGTGAAAGCCGATGACAAGATTCCAAAGAGCTCCTTTCTGGGGGCATAAAACTTCCAATGTTCGTATCTTATAATTTTTTATTTCTCCCATCAATTCAAATTTGGAGATTACTCTCAAAATCACATCAACTCACTTCTAAGAGGGCAAAACCAACATCACCTGCTGGGTGGATGAGTAGCGATCATTTAAACAGGTGAATCAGATAGACAGTATTAGGTCTCGGTCAGCAGAGATAAAATACTTACAATGTGAAGAAGACTGAGCTCCTTCAAGTTTTCCTGTTTTTGCATCAGGCTGCTGAAAAATGATACAAGGAGTGAGTAGAAAATGAGTGAGTTTACAACCTTTTTAATGTATGCTTTACTTTTTGCTAATAGCAATGGATTCCCATCATGTAAAGCATCAGTTAAATAAGGCAGTCATCTGTGGTACTAAGAGGATTAAATTCCCATCTTTCCTATGTCAGTCATTTTAAAACCATTTTTATTATCAAGATGGCTTACACACACTTCATTTTAAACATCTTAAAATTATATCCACTCTCAAGTCTAGTGAGCCCATTGCAAAAAGATTCAGAACTTGGCCTTGGTATAAATTCTGATTGCAGTGCTCGCCTTAGTTCCCAGCAACCATATGTTCCAAGGAAGCTCTGAAACATTAAGGTTCACATCAAAATCCAAGCTTCTGTCACTGTCATGGACTTGTCCATCCCACTCAACGTTTCACACAAAGTTTGAAGAATGTTTTGGCCAGAAAGAGAGCAAGAGGGGTAAATGCAACAGCTTGTGTACTTTCATGAAAAGGCCTATCTACCATCTCAGTCTCAAATGATCTGCCTAATAATATTACATATAAATTAGATAGAATATAACATTAGACAGAAACGTTTACCGAGGCAAGGAGCAGAGCTCAGTCTGCTTTCTGCGTGCGTGCCTTGCCCAGTGGTGAACCGCTGCGTCAGGAACACATGCGGCTCTTTCACCCTGAGGGGCCTGTTCGCAACATGTGCCTCAAGTCAGGAGGCTGTAGCTTTATTTCTCCTCAAAAATAAAAGCAGTTCTTTACCTACTGGGTGAGTGCTTTACCCACTGAACTGTTGTGTAGAAGAGAGTGAGTGGGAGAACTTCACCTGCTATAAAAATGATTCCCTGGGTCTGAATTATATTACTTACACAAATCAAAAACTTACTAGATCTCTTTTTAGACCACAATAAATTTGAGATTCCCACACCAGTATTCCCATTCCCCACCCTGCAAAAAATGGTACTTGTTAAAAAGCTCCTAATTAGTTCACTTTTCTTGTCTGAAAAGAGTTTTGTGACTTCCCTTGGATGAAACTGTAACAAGAAAAATTGAATATTATCAGTAAAAGAGAATTTTTAATTAATCATTCTAACCTACCCAGCTAGCAATATCATCTTTCTGTGTTCAGACATTTCTGGACATTGCAAAAACATAACCTTTTCTGAATCTAATTATATCTACAAAGCTGGTAGTTAAACCTAAGTCTTTGGTGGATTTTTCATTAGTATGAATATTAAAAATCATCTTATACTTTTGAATATTTATTTTTTAAGGCTACTAAAAAGCAGTCCAGGCTTTTCTATATCTGCTCTTAATGTGATCTTAGTAAAATCTTAAGGATTTTTATAGCTATTCTATTTCCTGTATAATTTTTACGGACTCACTTAACTCTATTTGGCAGTTCTGGAAGAATTTGTGTCTCCTAGGGACAATTTTTAGCTGTACATAATGACATCTATCCATCAAATTATATTTTATAACATGTTATGTATATTGTAGGTCAAAGCTGAAATGAAGCCAATTGTTGGCAATGGTTGTCATCCTCATTCTTTCATAAGAGCCTTATGTAGGATAGCTGCTAGTATGTTTTGGATTAAACGGCTGAGGTTTTTGATGTTTCACTCCACTTCCAAAATCAGGAAGTATAGCATGCTTAATGAGGGAAGTGACAGACAAAACAACCCCAGTCAGATACGTTTCAAAAGCCTGACTGTACCTCAGGAATTGTTGTTTACAGCTGTTGCTGTTCACTCTCTGCTATCAGCAAGTTTTGTGAATGCACTGGAGAAAGTGTGTTTCATCCATCTCCCGTGGGAGCTCCACGCGACACACAGCTCCAGCACAGTCTCCGCTCATGCCATGGGCTCATCTAGCAGAAGTTCTTGCCATTGGGCCAAAGCCATAGCCCGCAGTTGAAACGTGCACAGGTTTGTATTGTTCGCACGGCAAGATATCCGGCCTGCTCCGGCGGACCCACTGCAGGGCACAGCTGGGCCCCTCGGGTAAGGTGGTGGCGCCTCTGGGAAAGCTAGGTAAGAAAGGGCAAAACACTGCCTGGCAGAGAGGAGTGAGGAAAAAAGGTGTGAGAAACAGCCCTGCAGACACCGAGGTGAGAGCAGAGGGAGGGGAGGAGGCGCTCCAGGTGTGGGAACAGAGATTCCCCTGCAGCTTGTGGAGAAGACCCACGCTGGAGCATTTCATGAAGGACTGCAGCCCGTGGGAAGGACCTACACCAGGGCAGGGGAAAAGTGTGAGGAGGAAGGAGCAGCAGAGAGGAGCTGCTGTGGACTGACCACAACTCCTGTTCCCCATCCCGCCGTGCTGCTTGCAGGGGGGATGTGGAGGAGTCAGGAGTGAGGGAATGGAGTTCATCCTGGGAAAGGGGGAGGGGGCAACAGAAAGGTGTTATTTTAATTTTTGTCTTTGTTTCTTGCTATCCAAAACTATTTTAATTGCCAGTAAATTAACCTAATTTTCCCCAAGTCAAGCCTGTTTTGCCCATGACGGTAACTGGTAAGTGATCTCCCTGTCTTTCTCAGCCCATGAGCTTTTTCATCTTATTTTCTGCCCCCTGTCATTTTGAGGAGGGGAGTGAGAGAGCGGCTGGGTGGGCATCTGGCCCTATTATTAAATAAAGCCGAAGGATATACATCAGTTGGAAAGATGAAGAAAATGATTAATAGTTACCTATCAACTCAAGGAGGTATGATTCAGTGGTGAAAAATTACCATGCAAAGAAACAGTTTAAGATTGTGATTTTGGGCAAATACAGAAGGAAGACAGTATTAAAATTGTGCAAACAGTCATCATTCTTGCCTGTAATGTTTTTTTTTACACAAAGGGGGGTTTTAAGCATGTTTAAGATATCTTATAATTATCTTGCTGTCTCTCTCTTACTATATATATGCATGTGTATGTACATATGTGTACATAAATCTGTTTATTCAGATATCTGTTTATAATGCTGTTATTCTTAAATATTTACATGTTATTCACATCCTTAATTTCCTACTACACCAGAACAAATGTATTAGAGGATTTTTGCAGTAAATCTCCACTTCTGTAATGGAACAAATGCTCCTCTGACAGCTTAATTATTAAAAGAGAATTCTGGCTGTTTACAACATTTCAGATATTTGGAATGTAAATGCATGTCCTGCAGATAGCTAATGAGATAGTCAAATGTTATTTAACATGTCTCTGATTCTCAAAGATAGCTTCACCACGTCAGTGGTATGTCTGTATATTGGAGCAGAATTTATCTGTGTATCTGTTTGCAGCTAAGTATCACTCTGAGCCATCAAAAAATACTTGCAGTAAGAATACATTAGAAATTCAGGCCCAACACTTCAGAGGTTATTCCGTCTAATTTCATCCCTTGGCAAAAGGAGCCTTTCTGGTGTGATTAATTGACCAATCAGTTCTGAAGTGACTGTCACTTCAGGCTGTTCTTGTCCAGCTTCACTGGCTATCTTGTAGCTAGTCATCATTAGCTCTTTCACCATACTGTGATTTAGATCTGAGTTCCTATTTTTTTTCTCACATTCTGAGTGTGTTTTTTTTGAAAGACACTAGAATAAAATTTCTTCTTAAGAGCACAGGGGCTGATTTACTTCATTTCCACCAATACGTCAGCATTAAAACAGGATAGGCAGTGTTTTCCTTTAGTTGTGGAAAGAACAAAAGAATCAAGGTTGCTGTCAGTGGAAGTCACCATTTGTCAAAATCAAGGTCTAATTATCAGTATGCTTTTACAGCAGATTCAGAGTCATCTTTCTGCAGCAGTATCCTGTGTAATGTCAGGGTTTAAATGAATGCACTTTAAGAGTATGCTGGTTATAAGGCATAAAAACATTTTTGAAACTACCGATTATTTCCAGGTATATCAAGAGAGACCTTTTAGTCAGTCTTGGGGTTCACACACAAGAGTCTCAATTCTTTAGTAATCGATGCTACAGCATGTGCGTTATATCTTCCACAGGAGGCTTCTGAGATATGCACTCTGGCTTCCTCTGAATGTAAATCTTGATGTGAGACACTGGCTAGTCCATTCTTTGTAGAAAAAAGGAGGAGGGAAATGAAGAAGGGTAGTATATGGGAAAAGAACAGGGAAGAATGGCAAAGTACAGGGCCAAGAAGTATGCTATTGTGCTGGCATTAAAGAAGAATAGATAAGGAGGGATGAACAATTGTGAACCGAGTTTTTTGTTAGTCCCACTCCTAGAATAACCTGATGAAATGCAATAATTCCCTTCTTAGGGCCATGCTAACGTCTCCCACATTACAGTGATAAGGTGCTATAATTTTCACATACATTAGAGTTGTAGTTTTTTCTAATAACATATAATTACTCCCTCCCTGTTATTGTTATTACAAAATAACAATAATATACAGAAAATACACTTATATGAAAATATTTACTTAAATGTTGTACCAGTAATTCCAATTAAAAAAAAAATCAATGGAGCACTAAATTCAGTTATCTTATTTTTAAACCTATGTCTTTCTGAAATTGCACATTTTCATTTCCTGGATCTCAGTCTGTGCAAAGCTAGCCATCCCTGCCATAAGAAGCATCTTCTCACACAAGTACGACAGGAGAAAAATGCTAGAACCTAATCAGACAAATGGCCAGTTATAAAACTTCTTTATTTGTTTTTGTTAAATGAAGGCTTGAGAATTATAATTTATTCTCCTCTTATCTGAATAACAGTAATATCTTGAGTAATTTCTTGTGGCGTGTCTTCCTAAATCTGTGGAACAGTGCAACAGATTTTTATGAGCAAATATATATATAAATTAAAAGAACGATAAGAACTGGCTACTATAATTGTGAAGTGAGAAGGAACTTGAAGCTGAAATGCAGTTCACGAACAATAACTTCTTCCAACCTATCATTCAGTATTTGTCATATATGATTCATTCCCCTAATAGAAAGCTTAATTTTCCCAATGAGACCTGACAGTTTTCTTGAATTAGTTTCACAGATGATATATCTGCCATGAGTATAGATTGATGTGTCTCAGGCGGCATTACAGCTGCCATTTTCTGTTGATCTGAGAAGGAAAGATAGAAACAAGATCACAACTTTATGAAAAGCTCATAGATTTTTTGCAGAAAATGAAAGAAATTTCAAACTGACCTTTGAGGGGAAAAGAGACAACACCTCAGAGCATCTAGCCCAGTAAACAAACAAACTGACACTTTTGCAATAATACATACACTTTGTAGATTGAAAGGTTGCTTGATGTTTAAATTGATCATCTGACAACAAAATGTCAAGATGTTGTTCATAAGCATGCAGTTCATTCTGTCCAAGAATTTGATTAAGAATATTTAAGAATGCTAAGAATCAAGCTCATAAAAGGTAGATGTTTATTGTGTTTGAATATCAGTAAACCGTTGGGCTGTTGCACATACAAATATCTGATCTCCATTAAGACATGGGATGTGAGTTGCTCAAAAAAATAACAAAAAGCGTAATCATGTTACCGTTAAAGTGAATATTAGAAAAAAAGAATTTTTATTTTGTTTTTACTGTGTTGAATATACTTGCTTGATAATGACGATAGGGGTTTTTTTCCCACACAAAATAAAAAACGACAGATTACAATGTAAGAAATGTAGAATTTAGATGAAGAAAAAAAGAAAATATAGCCATGTGATCAATAACATTTTAGCAGGTATAGTTCTGTGCTTAATTTTATTTGCACTCAGAATCTACCATTTGTAATGCTGGGCGCCTAGCTAAGGCCATGTTAAAACATTTATCTTAAAGATTCCTTTTGAATGAGATATTGTAAAATTTATTTCCTTACAAACAGGGAAAACTATTAACTTTCATATTGTAGATTTGCAATATAGATATTAATGGCTGCAAACATCAGACTTTTATATGCAAAATTTAAATTAGAAACTCCAGTTCTATGCAGTTACATTCCTTCAGCTGAATCAGTTCCATTGTATTGCTGAAGTTGAATGTATTCAGGATATTTTAACTCCAGATGATAAATGGATTACAAATATAGAAAAATGTGCTCATTCTAAAAAAGCAATGCTTGGCTTCCCCGGAGAAGTAGGTTGTTCTGGACATTATCACTCATCAAAAATGGAAGGATAAACTGAGAACAGGAAAAGATTATATAATGATCAGCTTGTCTGTGCATGGCCTGTAAGCTGAAATGGGAGCTTACCTCAATGAATATGTTAGCTGCTAAGTCTTTATCTATCTAGAGTGGCTTATGTAAAAACTTGCTTTGGCATTCTGTCTTATTTTTTTTCTTTTGGAGCAATGCCTTCAGCATGAAAGCCACACTTTAAATCACTGGCAAACAGGAGAAGGGTTAGACGAGAAAAATAAAAATTATTAAAAGCTCAGAAACTAGGACCTATGAAGAAAGGTTAATAGAACAGGACTGTTCAGTCTGGTAAAAAGATGGATGAAGGGAGACAGAACTGTCTACAAATGCATAAGGTGATGTAACGAAGGGAGCTAGGATCAATTGTCTCCCTAGTCAGCATGGAAAGAAAAAATAGTAATAGACTTAATCTATAGAAGGGACAATCAGATTAAATTAAAACTATTGATCAAGTATGGCCACTGAAAAGCATTTCCAGGAAAAAGTGTTGTTTCAACATCCCCACAGATTTTGGGTCTAGGAAAGATGTTATTCATTTCAGGTTTGTTTGGATATATCTAAACTAATCCTATCATGTTTTCACGGAGTGAAAGAGCACCTCTGCAACCCAAACCAATTCTGTGATTGCTGAATTGTAAAATATATTATTGCTGAAACAATTCTTGTATGCTAATATAATCTCTGTGTTATGATATCTGATAACTTTGCGACTGAATGCTTGAAGGTACTCATTAATTTTACAGATATGTGTACAAAATACAATCTTTTTCTGGGACAGATGCACCTTATTTGATTCTTATAGCTTCAGAAATACTTATATGTAGTTGTAATTTGCCAGGTTTTTATAGCTGCCAGCAACACATTAAAGCGTATAAATTTGGCTAGCCTTTCAAACAGATTTGACCTCTTTACCTTAGTAGTCATGCATTTCTAAAGTGTGCTCAGAATACATTAATTCTTACCCACCTGAGATTTATGTACTTTAGATAAAGCCTTTAATTTCCTGTGAGAAAACAGTAGCAAAATCAATAACTATTTCTAGTTCCTGTGCTTACCTGGAAAGAACCATTACTTAATAAACAGAAAAGATAGCCCAGCATTTTGGCCTGTGATAAAACGATAAGTGTGTGTCATATATCTTTCTGAGACAGTCACATCTTCAAATGAAACCAATGTAAATTCACTGCTAGGACAGAAAAGGTAAAGTTTCTGGCAAAATGGACTGAGCGTTGGCAAACTGTTGTGACAGTTATACACGCGTATAAGATTTTGCTGCTCTCTTTTCATTTAGATAAATAACACTCAGTTATTTGCCAAAAAGGTCTATGAATTTAAATTTGTATCCTTATGTATGGTCTTGCTGTTTTCTGGATGTCATTGAGAGTATTTTGATTTTCTATGCTTTCACTAAACACGAGCTGAGTAGCACTTGAGAATCAATATAGGTAATAATCAAAACATATAATAAATATTAAACTGTATTAAACATTCTGAGTTAATTTCATTAAAACATATAACAGTTTTTTCTTTCATTTTGGATAATTTTTCTGTTTGTCTTTTCTATTAATGCCAAACATAAGAAGATTAATTTAAAACATGATTGTCTATAGTTATCCTTTTGAATATAATCTTCTCCATTTTCCTATCAGGAAAATTTCCTAGAATTTGGTAAAGATTCAAGTTCACTCAAATTCTTGATGATTTTCTCATTGCCAAATATCACATCAGAACCTAATGTTGAGTTCCTTGGAGCTGTTGGAATCAGAGACACACAAGAAGTTTAATGGCACGGACAACAGAGATGTCCATTTGAACTTATGACGTGAAATACAACCACAAGGTTGTGAAAGGTTCAGCCACAGAGTCAGGATTGAACTTGAAAACTGATTTAAATGTTGGGGTTTTTTTAATTTTATGTGGAGCAGTTTGAATTATAAATATTACCCCACCACTGGTACTTACTGGTTTGGTGTGTGTATATTCTGTATTGTCCAAGCCCATATTCCAGGTAATACATATGTTTGCAACATTTCTTCTTGTCACCTTATTGTATAATAAACTCCAGGGTTATAGATTAACCGGTATGATAAAGCCACTAATGTTCCTGTGTTTTAATGATGTGTATGACAATTTTCGTGGATTAGTAAAATGAGGGACAAATGTGTGTGAGGGTACACCAGCTGTAAAAGGGAAAGAACAAATACAAACCTACATTAAAAGGAAATCTTTAGAAGCCCTTAGTAAAGTTATTTGTACTAATGACACTTGAAAGAGATGCTTTAATGTATGAAATGAAAAGAATGAACAATGAGTAGAACCCACTACTTATGAGAATACATACTTCCTGACATGGCGCTAACTTGTTCTTGATTAAATGGAAAAACTGCCTGAAGTCAGGACTTGCCTTACTGAGAACTTCCAAAACCAAATGATAAAATACTAAACTAATAACTCTAAAACATTTGTAGGTGTCTGAAATAAAGAAAAAAGACAGTAAATGAATACATGAAAGCAATGTGTTATTCTGTCTAGCATCACTGATACAGTGAAAGCTTGATATATTTTTAAAACTATTTGTCATTGGGTATTATGCTTCTAAGAATGCTCTTTTGAAAAATGTATATTAAAAGAATTTTTGAATATTTATTGAATTCACTGTATACAGCTCTGTAAAGACTCAGCTAATACAACATTTTCTGTATACTTTTAGCTGTCATTATAATAATCACAGAGTTTTTACTTTGAGGTAATAGTGTACTCCACACATTCATTTGAACTTCTGAAGTTTGTCACATTTGGATCTATAAGTAATAGCCTTAAGGATAGGGTTGGGTTGAGACCTTATCACTTATAATACTGCCTAAGAGAGCAAAACAGTGTTAAATAATAGCATTTCAGTTCAGAAGTGCTATTAATTCAGGATTTCTGTAACTTGCTGAAACCTCTGATTTTGAGATTAATCAGTCCCTGCAGCAAAAGCTGGCTGGACACATACAATTCCCAGAGCTCTCTTGGAAAATATATCTGTAATATTTTACAGTATTTGTGAGATAGGCTGTAAATTAATGAAATAGTGAAGATTTTTCCTAGTCACTGTAGTAGCCTTTTAGTGGAAGCTGGATGATAAACCCATTCAGTGGTGTCCCCATGCACATAGACTCCACCCCTCCACCTGCCCACCTACCTATGTACTTGGTAAAACTGTCAGTAGAAGGTAGCAGGATGCCAAAAGCAAGACACAAACATAATTACGGAGACCATTCTACTCAAGGATGCAGGTGGATAAGTGCTTGTTACTTCACCTGTGCAAGATGATGAACAAACTACAGAAACTCAACTAAATATGCACATGGTATAATGGGAAATACCTGTAGTGAATAACCAAACAAGGCATGTCCTTCATTCACAATGAATTCTCCTACAAATGTAATACTTCACTGGCTATTTGTTTGTGAATTCAGTTGATAAGCTCCCCATTTAAAAGTAATCTTTTCTCATTTAACTTAGTCCCACTGACCTGCATGTTTTTGTATTTTTCCTAACGAGATCATGCATTTGTCCAGGGATGGCTATTCAAATGTTGAAAAGCATGTAAGATCAGTGTACTGTATTTGTAGAATGTTTTGTTAATGTTCATTCTAAAAGATGTGGAAAACTGACATCTCAGAACATGAATTTTGATCTAATCTTTACTAGCTGGCAAAGTATGCTCATCCATTATTCCTGTGAACAGAAAAACTAAGAGAAAAGTGGTAAAAAGTGACATGCAATTCAAATCTAAGCTTTCAGCTACGTAATTTCTGAAATAGAAGGAATTGCTGGATAGCTGCATAGGGAACATAAAGACCTGAGATCTCTTAATCAATGTTAAAAAATAAATGTGATGGATAATGAAAACTTGAAAGGAGTAACAATCATTAAAACATCTGAATTCTGCTGTTGAAATTATTTCTATTATGATGTCACACGGCCTGAAAGTCAGACATTACGGTGTATTCCCCAAGGATGTTTCATAATATATTCCTGCCAGTATCAGCATAAGATGAGAGACAGAAAGGTGCTTGAGAAAGAGGGAAGTCTTAAATGTAGCAAACTAAATAATCAAAGGTCTGCTATTGACCAGTCCATGCATCTAGAGCTATAAAGCAGAGTATATACACCATGAGACTTTGGACACCTAACATAACTAGTCTGTCTCCCTTGGCTTTATTCATAACGGAAGGAGAGTGAGACCCTCCTTCAAAAACCGACTTGGGGTAATAATTTCAATGTAAATGGCCCAGGTCTGATTAAAAAATGCTATGGCCAAACCATGCAAATTGCAAATTGGTATAAATTCTCGCTTTCAGTTAAGATGCAGTCAGAGCAATGTGTAAATAAGGTGGCTATTTGAGGTGCTTATGGTTTAGCAGTATGTATACTGCCCAGAGTAACCACCTGGTAACACCCTATTTCAGAGGAAATGTGTAATTCAGGTTCTTAATCCTTATTCTGTCTTCATTACTGCCTCAAGTATCCAACTGATATAAGAAGAAAGGGAAATATTCACACTTCCCACTAAGGTTAGAGGAACCAGTGAAAGGAAAGACATGTACCTTTATTACTGGCCTGGATCTGGGGGCTCTATGGTCACCTTCCCCCTTCAGTGCACAGCACAGAGCAGGAGGTTACAGACTACTACTCTTCGCCATCTGCGAGGTGAAAATAGTAATGCCTCCTCTTTGGAGTCTGTGAGATCCTCTCGTAGAGAAGCTATATGGTCAGGCATGATTGTCACTGAAAAGGGAAAGGGGGACCTTTAAAGGTCCCTTCCAACCCAAAGTATTCTATGATTCTATGACTGTTCATACATGATTGTGTCAGACGACCTGGGAAGACACAGCTCTTTCCCTGATGTTGATGGAGGACAGACAATTTCCCATGCTTCCCCTTCTGTAAAGTTGCCCTGGAGTTGTAGGGCACCTAGAATAGCTGCCTACAGATCCTTTCCTAGCTGCTTACAGATCATTTCAGCAAATTGCTGGAAAAATTCTGTTCAATATAATGCATTAAGAGGAGGCTGGAAGACTGGGAGCACATTTTGTATGCTTAGGAGAAGGAAACAGCATGAACCTTTTGCTCATGTACTTCATTGTGGGAAACCATCTACATTTGAAACACAAAATCTTCTACTCTTGGTCCCTCTGGACAGTTAAAATCTATAATTGGGAAGTTTCTTACCAGAATGACAGAATTGTAAAGTAGAGCGGGGTAGTAGACTTCCCTAAGGGCAAAGGAGGCAAATACTGACTAGCCACAAGATGTCAATGCACCTGTTCAAGTGTTCATGAATCACTCAGTTTCTGCAAAGAAAAAAAATAATGTCTACTAGTCTGCTTCTCACTGTGGCAAAAAGAGCACTGAATGTTTTACCCTGTTGGAATCATTTATAGTACAAAGTGAAAACTCGGTTTATTTCTATCTGTGAAACATAACCCATTGCTAGGAAATGTCTCATGTACCATATTAATGAGGAAAACTAAGGTGTCATTAGGGGTAACTAACCCAAAAGGAAAATAGTAATTATATCAATTTTGTGAACTTCCTTTAGTAACAATAATAGTAAATGGCAGGTAGAAGAAAAGAAAAAAAATGAAAAATCCAAGAGATGATAGTACAACATGACAGGGTGAGGTCTACAAAGGGAAGAAGACTAGCGTAACTACAGTGAAGCAATAAATGTCACAGACAAGTGATCAGCCTAAAATTGTTATTTTAAATCTTACTTTAAATCTAAAGAGTGATCATTGTTACAAATGCCTAAGGACTGTAAACTTGTCAGCAGGTCATGTATAGTACCTATCACTCATGTCGAAGGAGTCTGTATATACATGTCAGAGTATGTATGCATTCCAAAAATGCAACGTGATAAATTTATCAGATTAGAAACCTTGAAAATCAATGAAGAGAAAAGAAAGAAAAGTTTAAGAAAAGAAAGTAAAGTAAAGTAAAGTAAAGTAAAGTAAAGAAAAGTAAAGAAAAGTAAAGAAAAGTAAAGAAAAGTAAAGAAAAGTAAAGAAAAGTAAAGTAAAGTAAAGAAAAGTAAAGTAAAGTAAAGTAAAGTAAAGAAGAAGTTTAAAAGAGAAATTAAAGATACAATGTGCTACGTACTTGAAAGGAAAACAAAAGATTCAGAGCAGGCTTGTCTAATGAGACTGCAGATTTTTCGTGTTAATCAACATACAGCCTGGAACATTTGATTTTTGAGACCAATTTTCCTCCTCTGCAGATCACTGAAGGACCAAAAACTAAATCTAGTTTAATCCCCAATCTCTGTTTATATCATTACTTCGTAGTCTCAACAACTCAAACCAATGGAACAAAAACACCCATGCAACGTTAGGTGCTAGAGCAGCACCTTAAAAAAAATAAAGGTACTCTCATTCGAGAGTCAAACTGAAAAGAGGGGGCTTGTTAGTTGATGCATACTTAGATCTGGCAGGCCAACAGACCACCTGAGTGCTAAGAAACACTAAGGCAAGTTCTTGATAAACACAGAGCCAGAGTCCAAAGAATAGATGCACAAGCTGCAGATGCAAAGTAAAGGTATGTCCTGGGTTAGGCTGGGATAGAGTTAATTTTCTTCCTAGTAGCTGGTATAGTGCTGTGCTTTGGATTTAGTATGAGAATAATGATAACACACTGATGTTTTAGTTGCTTCTAAATAGTGTTTACACTAGTCAAGGACTTTTCAGCTTCCCATGCTCTGCCAGGTGCACAGGAAGCTGGGAGGGAGCATAGCCAGGACAGCTGACCCAACTGGCCAACAGGGTATTCTATACCATATGACATCGTGCTCAGTGTATAAACTAGGGTGGTGGTCCGGGAAGCAGCGATCGCGGCTCGAGGACTGGCTGGGCATCGGTTGGTGGGTGGTGAACAATTGCATTGTGCACCACTTATTTTGTGTATTCTATCATCATCATTACTATTATCCCTTCCTTTTCTATTCTATTAAACTGTCTTTATCTCAGTCCACAAGTTTTATTTTTTTTTGGTTCTCTCACCCATGCCACTGAGGCGGGGCAGGGGGAGTGAGTGAGCAGCTGTGTGGTGTTTGGCTGCCTGCCGAGTTAAGCCACAACAAGGCAAAAACAAAAAGCAGAAGACTCTGCAGTCACTGTGATACACACTTTATTTTCTGCTGTGTGTTAGGATGAGTTCTTCAATTATTTGGAAATCACAGTTTGGTTTATCTCATTGTTTGGAGTCCTAATTGTAAAGAAATAACTATTTCTCTCGGTCTGAATATAGCCAAAGTAATGCCATATTATGTATGTATTAGACTGTTTTGCTTAAATGGGCAGTCATACTCTCTTTCTTTCTAACCCTTTATATGAGAAAAAAAGCTTCAAATTGAGTCACATCCTTGATTACTGTGGGTAGAATACTGTGAATAAGTATATGTGAGACAAGATAAAACAAATGTTGGAGAAATATTGTGATAAACAAGGTCATTGCAGAGGAAGAATTTCTCAGGAAAGCAGTTAAAGTAGAGAGAAATCTGTTTTATTTGGATATTTCAATGACGAAGACACTTAAAGATAGTTGATCTGATGTTAATAACATTGTCCTTTAGAAACAAACAAAAAAAAACAATGCTTAGCACAAACAAGGTGGGAATTAAACTCTGAAGAAGTATCAATCATGTTATAAGAATCCTTCCTTGTCTTGCAACTAGAAACCTGGTCAACAGAGCTGTGAACAAGAAGCTACCCATCTTGTAGAAAACAAATTACATTTGGCTTTATTTAATAAAACACTAAATCAAAATATTGCAGACAATTAGAATAGTCTGGGATCTAACTGTCAGTGTAACTAGTTACACTAACGTGTTATTGAGCTAAATGTACAAACAGAATGAAAGGAAAGTCCTTGCTCCAAAGAACTCAAATCTACATTTAAAAAAAAAAATAGGAAACAAGCTGATGGAGCACAAACATACAGATTCAGTGAGGCAAAGAAGAGACTGCTTAATGATTTAACGTGTACAAAACAGAACACACTCAACAGGGATGAGGAATAACTTCTTAATACCAATCCATGAATCACATGTATAACTATTGCCCAATATAAACACACACATAAGAGCATATAGCAAACTGTCAGCAGATCAGCAATGATTGGGAGGATAAGCAGACAGAAAGAACAGGTTACTAAGAACAGATTACCACACCTGACAGATACCTGAGGTACGTAAGCATTTTCCATAACTGAGCTATAAGTCTCTTTATTGTCATGTCAACAAAGTATCTAAGCAGAACTGACAAAGGTGAAGCAAAAAGAAAGATATTATGTGGGTTAGAGAAAAAGAATGAACATATCTAATAAGCACTCTCTTTTACTGCCAACAGTAATTGTAAATACTTACTCTCATTGTCATCTTATCAGCATTTGGAGGTGCAAGAAGGAAGGCTAAGAGGAAGCACAAGCAAGAGTACTGGAGTTTATATGGACTGCCATACTAAGCCTGTAATTTTATGAGAGGTTTGCTGGAGGCAGGAGAACCAAGGGCTCTGCAATTGCTCTGCAATTCTTCTATTAGCACAGCTTGGTGAGGGGCACACTACCCCACCTGCCAGGGAAGATGCTGCAATGGTGCACAAATCCCTCTTTATCCTCATCCCACCTTCACCATGACTATATATCTGTGTGGTTTCCTGGTTTTCAAATGCTTTTCAAAGAGGCTGACTTACCGGGAAAATGGTAGATACTGTTATTTTACACTGCAGTGATTTTAAAACTGGAGAATAGCCAAAACAAACAAAAAGACATAAAACACATTTTTGGGGAAACTTAAACAAATAAAAGATAAACACAAATAAAAGGATAAATAACAGCTGCTAGTTACTGATTCTGTGACCAGAGGTCTGTATATGTTTATTCTACCTGCAGTTGCTGAGGAGTTAAAAGATGCCTAGGTATAGTTTCTCCTCCATTCCCTCTCCCCAGAACAGGAAACAGAGATAGGAAAAGGCACCTTGAAGGTAGGAGTCAAGCAGCCATTGACAAATAAGATATGACATTTTCAGCCTCCCAAAATTCTTATTCTGGCTCTCCTTAGAAGACCAAAAAAACCACCCAGGACCTTGAAGCAATTCTTTCTTAAACTCCAAGACAGGTGATCAGTGAGATCCCCCACCAGGCTGCAATCACAGCTGAGAGTGTTTTGACAATGATGAAGGACAGCCACAATTTGGTAGGGTGGCCTCCCAACTTACCTGGGAATGCTTCAAGCTGAGGTGAGAATTGCTGTCATTACTCATTCAGCTGGCCAAGTTATTGCTGAATACAGTATTTACCTATATAAATTAAATGCAAGTAATAACCTGTTCCTTTTGCAAAGGAATTCTGGAAAAGAAAAAGAAATGGACTGCATAGACCAAAATATTACTGTTGAACATTTAAAAGAGCTGGACTATGGAGCAGGAAAAAGATCAGTGGAAATAAGCTGAAGTAAGTTACTAGCTGGTCTAGTCATTCATCAGACAGACTTCCACATGAGTCTCAAAGGGAAAATATCCAAAGTCGGAAAGGTTCAAGTTCTGCCACAGATGGGCTCTGGGCCAGGATAATCAGGCGTTTATATCATAGAACTGTGAATAAAGCAAAAGTATTTTTTATTTGGTCTGTCCCACTTTTTTTTCAATTTAGAGTTAGACTAAATATACATTTTTGTTTTGTTTTCCTTCATATGTAGGCATGATTCCCACTACCAGTCCCAAGCAATCCCTATTTTTTTCATCATAAATTCATGTTTACATAAGTTATATGGTGTGGTCTATTAAGTAGGTGCTTGATAAATTTTCACAGGCATGAAGCAACTTGTTTGAGCTACTGTAGAGCTATTTAGGAAGAGTTTTATGTATGTTGATTCACCAAAGATTAACATTTTCCATAACTGTTTCAGCTTCTCCACCCTTCTGACAAATAGTTAATTGTTCCCATTAGAGACTTCCCTGTTTCCCCTTGTCACATACAGTGAACAGCTTCGGAACCTGAGTTTGCAGAGTAAAAAGCTGTAGGACAATCTTGTCCATTGGTTGCCCCTAAATCTGGGACCCAAGATCTTCTTCTATAAAGGATTCAAAAATTGAACTATTTCTATGGAGTGTCTCAGGATTTTCTGTTGAGGAGCTGAGTCATGAGAATCCCAGTTTGATACCAGGGCAACTAGTTTCCAGGCTTCTTACCATGAATGTGGAAGTCACAGGGGCTACACTGTACTACCTTGCTTGAGTGAGTCAATGATGTGTAGGGAAGCAAGAAAGTGAAATTTTTAATCCCATGCATAAAAGCTTAAATTCTGTTCTGAGATTCATCTTTTTTTGAAATCTTGGCTTCTTTTAGCCATTTCTTTATTACACACTTTTTTGCAACTTATTTTGCTGTGATTTAATTCACAATTGCTAATATGACAAGTAAATTTTCTTTTAAGAATGTTTTCTTTTTGGGAGCTGCACTACAAATAGGGGTCCCCTGCTCTCCTATCACGTATGCACAGTGTTCGCTTCTATCATAAAATACACGAGATCTATAATTTCAGCTTTGATGCTTGACTGTAAAAGTGCTGAGATTTAAAAGCCTTGAGGTGATGCTGAGTTCATTATAGGAAGCTGGCAGCGCTTCTTCCACTAGATAAAAGAAATTTAATTACTGGCATCTACAGGAGACAGTTGTGTCGACTTTGAATGCTATGATTTCTTTTATTACCTAGCTAGTTATAATTTCTGTACTGTGCATTTTCCCTGAATGGATCTGGTACTTCAGTCAAGTTTTTCAGCAAGAAATCATTGTAACAAGAATGTCTTTTCTTTATTTTCTTATCACAAGAATAAACATTATTGCTTGAAAAGTTTCTGAAGCCTAATGGCAGAATTTCAGAGGTCTTATTTATTTGAGATTTTTCAGCCAAATTCCCATTGTTTTCTCTCTTTCCTGACTCCTTGGCTGTTGTAGAAGAGAATCAGCATCTATGTGAGATGATGGTTATTCTATTTATAAAATATTTAGCATTTTTCATTGGAGTGAAGTTACAACACTATAAATGTGTTGTAAGACTTTGGGGTGACAGTTGATTGTTCCAAATTAAGTAACTTTTTTAGCAGACTTGATTATGTCTAAGAAGAAAATTGTAGTCTAGCCTACTTCTCTCAAGGAAAGAGAGAAGTATATCGTCCTGGTTTCAGCTGGGATAGAGTTAATTTTCTTCCTAGTAGCTGGTATAGTGCTGTGTTTTAGATTTAGTATGAGAATAATGTTGATAACACACCGATGTTTTAGTTGTTGCTAAGTAGTGCTTGCACTAGTCAAGGACTTTTCAGCTTCCCATGCTCTGCCAGGTGCACAAGAAGCTGGGAGGGAGAATAGCCAGGACAAATGACCCAAACTGGCCAATGGGGTATTCCATACCACATGACGTCATGCTCAGTATATAAGCTGGGGGGAGTTGGCCAGGGGGCAGTGATCGCTGCTTAGGGACTGGCTGGGCATCGGTTGGCGGGTGGTGAGCAATTGCATCGTGCATCACTTGCTATGTATATTCTTTTTATTATTATTATTATTGTTATTATTATTACGATTTTACTTTATTTTATTTTCGTTATTAAACTGTTCTTATCTTAACCCATGAGTTTTCTTACTTTACCTTCCTGATTCTCTCCCCCATCCCACTGGAGGTGAGGGGAGTGAGCAAGAAGCTGTGTGGACTTTAGTTGCTGGCTAGGGTTAAACCATGACATATATATATACTGTATATATACAAGGTCTGGCTGACCTTGTCATATATACTTTTAACTACTGAGTTCTCTCTCTCAGGAATAAACCCAACCATTGAAAGTCCAGCCAAAGAAAATCTCCAAGTGCTGGTATTGAGAGAGGAACTGTAAAATAATTTTCTCTCAAGCCAGAGGGTAGGGAAAAAATAGAATTTAAGCACTCATTTGGGGATGTGTGTATGTATTTGCTTTCTGTAGCATCTTTGGGGATCTCAAAGCATCCTTTGGCTTCAGTTCAGCACAGGCTGTGCATGTTTTGAATAGGAATGGATGTAAATAGCTCCCTGTTTTTAAATATGTTGCTTTTCTGAAATGGGCCTTTTGTGAGCATAATGTGAATATTGATCAGACTGAAGTTGTCTTTAATCCCTAGATTAAATTTTTATCTTTATCTTTAACAGTATAAGTGGAATCTAAACAAAATCAGTTGCTCTGTAATGGGAATGGCATGCATACTGAGAGTCTTCACAGTCTGTTAGTAGCTGTTTGTCTGACCTGATTTGGGCAAAATGACACTGATGATGTAGTTTACTCAGTAAACAATGCTTCCTATCTTAATGTTTGGTCTGCAAAGACCTTCAGAGGCTTTTGTACCTTCTCAGATCTCTGGATAATTAGCAGACACCCAGTATCTGGGAAAGGGGAGAGATCATTAATAAATTCTAAGTTAAAAGAAACTTACGATTCCATCAAGAGGAGAAAAGGTATGGGATGTATAACAGGAGAAGCAGGAAGATAAAATCATGACGCATAGTCTTTTTGGAGAAAACTTTAGACAGTAATGGTTAAAAAATGGACAAAAATGAGAACTTAACAATTTGCAGTGTCCTACACACTGGTCCGTGGATTGCGTGGAAGAGAAAGAAGGGCAAATCCAAAGGAATCTCAGTCATCTTCCTTTCACCCAAAACAGGAAACAGGCTTTGAGGGGAAGTGGGGAATCTGTAGCAAGGGCTTGGATTGTCAAAATACTGCAGTGTTGTGTAGAGTATCCCTGCCACAGCCAGGCTTGCAAGAGGTAGCCTGGCATTTGATGACAATTGAATGACAAAATACAGCCACTACCCTCCTTACTTGGATGCAAGCATGCAATGTAGAGCATATGTGGGGATCTGAATTTCCAGGAGTTAAACGAAAACCTTTCTTACTGTTTCAAAGTTATCACTAAAGCATTGAGAGAGGTTGGGGATGAGAGCTTTTTTTTTTTTTTTTTACAATTTATTTAACTGCTGCTGAAATCTAAGGTAACATTTTCAAAAAGTTGTTAGAAATCCAGTATCTTGTTCCTGGTTGATAAAGTTAATTCAAAGCCCATCATTGTTTGTGCAAAATTCAGATTACTTTTTCCATCTGCATAATTTATGTTTATTGATGTCGAATTTTATCACTTAATGTCAGAGATCCTCTGCAACTTTTCTAGGTGAGTACACATTTGTATAATTCTGGGTAATTTTGCATCATCAATAAAGTTCTCCAACCCCTTTTCTAAGGATATTAAAGGACAGGCTGTTACACAGATCCCTGTGGGATTACACCGGTGTCCTTCCTCCACTGAAAAAACTGACTACCCTTCCTATGTGTTTGCCAATACTGAGTTGTGAGTTTGAAGGAAGTGAGCTTGAAGGCTGGTACACAGGGATTTCTGAGAGCGTGCTGTTTTGGGCTACGTCTTGAACTACGGGAATGGCTTTGATGTGATGTCATTGCCTAAAAGATATTAACATTTCATCCATGCCAGAGCATCTGGAGATGGAATGAAACTAGACAGTAATAGGAAATGGAGAAGTGGGTGTTAGATAGAAGAGTAAATCACTGTTTATAAGAGGAGCAGATATCACAAAAGAACCAATCACCCTGGAGCTTAATGATGAAAGAAGTGAATGTAAAATGTGAATCAAAAAGGATGCCAGATGTAATGAAGTTATGGATGGAGAAGAAAAAACACTTTTGCATGAAGTCCAGTTAAAATAAGAGATACTTGATGTAAAGGCTTGGATAAGGTCATAAAAAATAGAATAGAATAGTTCCAGTCGGAAGGGACCCACAATGATCGTCTAGTCCAACTGCTTGACCACTTCAGGGATGACCAAAAGTTAAAGCATGTTGTTAAGGGCATTGTCCAAATGCCTCTTAAGCACTGATAGGCTTGGGGCATCGACCACCTCTCTAGGAAGCCTGTTCCAGTATTTGACCACCCTCTTGGTAAAGAAATGTTTCCCAATATCTAGTCTGAACCTCCCCTGATGCAGCTTTGAACCATTCCCATGTGTTCTGTCACTGGATACCAGGGGTAAGAAATCAGCACCTCCCTCTCCACTTCCCCTCCTCAGGAAGCTGTAGAGAGCAATGAGGTTGCCCCTCAGTCTCCTTTTCTCCAAACTAGAGAAACGCCCAGATAAAATGGTCTAGGGCCTTTCAGCTTGGAAACAGACAAATGAGAGGAAACATTATAAAGGTATACGAAATCATTAAGTTCATGGATAAATGACTAGGGAGTGATTGATCACTAATAACTCCAGAATTAAATGGGAAGGCAGTAGCTTTACAATATAAAAAAAAGAAGTATTGTTTTCATACAATGTGGCTTTAAATTATGAATGAGTACAAGATGTTACTGATGCCAAAAGGATAAGATGAATCTGACAATTGCTGTTAAACACAGGTGTGTAGATATAACCTCTGACTCAGGAATCCCTAGGCTTGGAGACCAGAATATAGAATATTTCCCTCCATTTCAATTTCAAGTGGCTGTTGTAGAAGGTGGCATATTGGGATAAGTGGATTGTGATCTGATGCAAGTTTTCAAGATCCTGAAAAAAAGAGTCTTAGAGGTACTAAAAATAAGGAAATCTTTGACGTTAGTGTGAATTGGAACAGCCTTAAAGTAAAAGAGAAAACTATAATCATTAGTAGGAAATACAGGTAGAACATTCAAACTCTTATCTCAAAAAGGGAAAATTAATTACATGCACCATTCAAATGAAAGGAATACAAAAAAGAGAATTTCCATCATGCTGTATGTCCCATCATATTTCTATTAAGTGCCAAGTACATTACATTTCTGTCCTTCTGTCTCCTGTTACATCTTTATCTGTAATTGTTTTTCCGTTATGGGGGCTTTCTTGGGTTTTTTTTCCCCTGTCTTTTATCTATCGGTTCTTTTACTTCACAATCAGTTTCTTTCACATTGTTCTATCCTTCCATCACACTGCTCCTTTTCTCTCCTCATTTAAATAATCCATCAAACAGCGGTATTACGTGTGACCGCATTTTTAAGTATGACCTTAAATCTTTTCATCTGATTTCAGCTGACATAAACGCAGTCATTTTTGCATTGTTAGTTGACTCACTTGCTTCCTGACTATAACAGAGAGACCTATTCCTCCTCTTTTGCTGTGTTTTTGTTTTGTTTTGTTTTTTTCCAAGACTATCACTTAGTTTTCAAAATAATCTGGAAAAAGAATTACTAAATATATGGATTACTATGCACAAAACATCTTTATATTTAAACTTAGAACAGATTTTTCAAAAACATAATTTTGTTCCCACGGATTCCTATTAAGTTGGTTTAATTTTGCTGGGTTTATCTACTGTATCAGTGTATTGAGGGGAAGTAAAGCTAGACGGCTTTTTTTTTCCCTGGAAATGGCTTCTGGCAGTTCCTTTCAGGGATGAGTAGAAAAGAAAACAAAATGAAATAGTGCAAGGTGAGAACTGCTTTGCTCATACTACTCTCCAAGACACAATAGAAGCAAGTTAGCTTGCATGACAAAGCTCAGGGTAAACCTCTGAAACACAAAATGATTGATAAATGTAGGATGTATTCGTTTTAAGACAGGAAGGGGAATACACTTGTGAATTACTGCAACGAGGCTCATTTTATTGATGTCCTTTGTTCAAAAGGCTCTAGAATATGCATTGTGCATATTGACCATTGGCTGAAATCTCAGACCTACTTAGAGAGTAAGAATAGACCAATGAGTTGTTTTACTCCCCAATTATACGGAGACACAAGTGTCATCCATGAGTTTCATAATAAATAGTAATAACAAAGAAAGTGTCTTGCCAGCCTGTGAGCTAAGAGGTAATCATCAAAGAGGCTGTGACTGCACAAATCTGACAATCAGAATAGCATTTAGCACAAGGACTAGCCCCAAAATCAGTAAGGTGATACCAAACTTCCTTACAAACTTTCCATGGAATAGACTTAGCATAGTCTAGTTATTACATAGTCTTTAGCTGGAAAACAGAATGATAAGTACTAGTGATTAAAAACCTCCACCTACTTTGATAAAACAAAACAAACGAAAAAAGTCTTTTGGTTTTGTGCAACTAAATGCTTGCATTTACATTGTAGCAGCTGGAGGCCCTAAGTAGGTGATAATTATGCTTGATATTTTATGTACTACTGATGCCCCAGTGAATTATCAATTTATGTATTTTTTATTTGAAAGAAAAATAATGGTGTTGTAAAGTGCTAAATTCCTACCAAGGAGTATTTATGTGCTATGCCAACACTTAAGCATCAAACCCCATAATCAGCTGCTCAGATAAAAGCAATCTTGGATCTTGGTACCTCAGCAGCGAATGGAAGATGTAACAATAAAATGACAAAGGCAGGCTTGGGGTTGTGTAAACTGTCAGGAAGAAGAATGTTCAGAAGATCTGGATCTGTAAAATCAGTTGTTAACGTGCTCAGGATTGCTACAGAACTATGAATTCTGCTGAACCTGGGAACTGTAAGTGAATTATTCACATACTGCATTGCTGAGAAGCATGTGGGAAATCAGTGTGTCATGCTTACAAATACTTTACATATCTTGATTTACTAAACAATATTATCTTGCTCAGTAGCATAAGGCTAACTCAGAACAGGCTAAGTAAAGACTGCTAGTTAACTGTAAATTGACCTACTCTCAGTCTTATTTTTATTCTTTGTCCTGAATAAACAAACTTTAATCCTTAGCAGATAGAAATCAATCCAGGCCTATCACAGTATTTTGGATGATCTTATATCCAAAAAGTGCTATACAGAGGAGTCAATAGGAAATGAAACAGTAGTAAAGAAAGAGGATTGACAATATATTTCAATGCCTTAAAGACAGATGGAGAACAGCTACTAACAAGGGAATACTCCAAGATACAGCTGATAAAGATTATTCTACCCAGGATGCTCTGGGGCTCAATAGTAAAGCTTACTAAAGGTAGAGAGGCTGAAGGTTCATCAGGAATCAGTGGAAATCCTTGGAAGGAAGCAGCAAGCTCCCAGCACTCTGTCTCTTCCAGCCAGAGATAGAAGTAGTTGGTTTAAAGTAATCTGTTAAAATTTATCAGGGAAGGATTAAGGAGAAATATGCATACATAGGAATGTTTATATCCTATGAACTTCCAGGTGAATAAAAATGTTTTCTTCTAAAGATGACAGTTTTTATCAGTGTAATCAGACACTGACAGTGCCCAGAATGAAAGAGATGCAGGTACCAAGTTATGCATATCATGTTAACTTGTCTGAGAAACAGAGAAGCTGCAGCCCAATATGTGCATCTTGAACTGGAGCTACTTGGCCTTGGTCTGTTGTGTTTTACCGGAATCTGAGAGTGACACAAAGGGGTCAGAAGAACCTGACAGCTCATGCTCAGCCTATAACTGGTATTGTTTCCTGCTCCTTTCCCGATCAGGACAGTCCTTTTGATTTTTTTAGATGTAATTCTTGGATGCATTTTGGGAGCCCTGAAATATTTGTCTTTCGTCTGGATATGAGGAGAAGAGTGGGGCCAAAGTTCTAGTTATTTTTTGGTTTTGCAGTATAAGGTTAGAAAGTAAATGTGGTGTGAAATAGAAATACTGGACAAAAATGTGGAATGTAAGAACAAACTTTATTCAGAGATGGTCAGAAGAGATCAAAAAGCAATGCCTTAGAGTAACAAGTATGAAATCTCCTCTGTCATTTATAAAACTGGTTCAGCTCTCTGAAAATCCTTTGAGTTTAGGGATAATTTTTTTGTACTGAATCAGTTTGCATATTGCTAGTTATAAAACTAGAAACCATATTATCAACCGTGAAACTATATAATTAGTTTCTTTATGGACCTGCAGTTTTTGCTAGATAAAATAAAAACTGTCACCAAATGCAGATGCCATTATGAATATGACAGGTCATTTACGGAAAAAAGGTTGTGTAGAATAACATCTGATAATTTGTTGGAAACATTAGCATATAGATGGCTATGGGACATGTGAAATATTATCAGAAGAATTCTAATCTAAATTGCTGCAATGTCCAAATAGGATTTAGTGTTTTGTTACTATAATGCTCATAACAGTTCAGACTTAAACAATTTATAGACCTAGCATTCAGCTGTGAATAGAACCATGTATTCTTTCTCCCTGTTAAAATATTGAGAGCTGTTGAGTTGAGAGCATAGATTACTGTTATTATACAAAGATACATGATCAAGTGTTTGAAAGTGATTAATAATCCTGAGGAGAAATGATGATTTTTTGCTCCAAGACATTTGTATAACAGATGCAACTTTTCTTCTACTCATACTATTTAGCTAAAATTAATAGGAGTGCTTTTATAATTCCTGCTTCCAGAAGATTAGGTAAATATTTCCTGAAAAGGAAAAGAGTTTTTCTGCAACTCTGCTCCATTAGGGATTATGTTAGAAAGTAAAGAAAAAACCCTATTTATTTGCAGAGCCACTGTCTGTGAGGGGGACAAAAAAACCAACAAATTATACCATTTCATGTGTAAATGGAGTGGTTTAAGGCAGGCTACTCTGACCTATGTACTAAAGTGATTCATTGGAATGGGGACGAGAAATTTCCTGAGCCTGAAATCCAAGATTACCCCCATGCCAGGAAAGTAATGAGATGGTAGCAAAGTTGGAATTCTCCTTCTGGCTGCTCAGAGAACACTGCTACTAAATGCACTTCGCGTCCTCCACTGCTTGCACGGGCTGTGCAGATCTTCCTGACTTTGAACATAGTGCTCGGAATCATTCATCAGATCAGTGATAACACTTAATTTTTTTGAAAGGTCCTTGATGTTCTCTCTAAGAACTTCCATGAGAGCATTGGTAGCAAAAATAATACTCTAACAGCTTCACGTGCATATGCTACTTTTTGGTAGCTTTGCTCCAAAACTCAACATGGGAAAGTGAAGCCCTTTGCCCAAATGACACTGTCTGTGGCCAAATAGTAAACTTGAAAAATCCCACAGTGCATGGAAGCTATAAAAATGATCAACATAATT
This sequence comes from Oceanodroma leucorhoa, assembly GCA_030449065.1. Taxonomy (NCBI): domain Eukaryota; kingdom Metazoa; phylum Chordata; class Aves; order Procellariiformes; genus Oceanodroma; species Oceanodroma leucorhoa. The sequence goes on from JASVER010000176.1 coordinate 438,832, forward strand.
TCTGTCTGCTAAATAGGTTGCTCCATCTCCTCCAGGACTATGTCTTCTAATTGGAATTTCTCTCCATCAATTTGTTTGGGTTCTGTGGGCTTCATATTCAATACACTTGCATTCCTTTTTTTAAGTAACCACACATTCTTTCCAATGTTTGCAAAGATACAGGGAATATAATTTTCTGCAGCTAAGCACATCCTAAAAGAGCTGCAGACTAAATATGAAGAAACCAGATTTCTTCCTGCTTATTTAAAAAGGAACCTCCCTCTAATCATGCCTTTCAGTAATGGGAAATAGGGATGAATTCCTCAATAAATGAAGTTAATTTTACATATTTGTATATAAGTGGGTCAGAAAATATATGTAACTTATATGATGGACAGGACCTAGTTCTGAGCTGATTTGGGGGAAAACTTAAGATTTTTAGTTATGAATGTAATTTACTGCAACAAAATGTAATAAGAGCTTCTGTATTTTTTTCTAGATTAAGAATCATTAAAACATTATAAAATTTTTCATATTAGTTCCCTTATTTAGGGTAGGAAAATTATTTCTATAGAAGAAAGAGTGGTGGAGGATATGTGCTGGTTAGATTTTTTGTATTATTTTTAAGAAGCTGGTTAATTACTGAACTAGACCTTACATAAGATAAAAGACCATAATCAAACTTTTAGGCGTGCATCTCAATTATAGCCCGTGTTTGTGTTCTTGGAGGAACATCTACCTACACTCCAAGTAGAAGAGCTTTCAGATCATTAACGATGCAAAATTATTTAAGGACACTTTCATAATTGCTTAGGGCCCAAAGACTGCCCATTCTGAAAATATTGGGCCACGTTGCCTGTCCTAAATGCATGGATCCAACTGTTTCACTCTAAGGTTATCAATACCTCAAACAAAGCAGCACCATGTGATCTTGGAAAAGCAAGGATCTTCTCTAGAAGTGATGTTGTCTTCCCTGCAGCAACAGTAATGTCTTGCGTTCTACAAGTGGCTGGCAGAAGTCTCGCGATCACTAGCCCTTGTCCTTGTGGGGGACTTCAACTTGCCCGACGTCTGCTGGAAATACAACACGGCAGAGAGGAAACAGTCGAGGAGGTTCCTGGAGTGTGTGGAAGAYAACTTCCTGACGCAGCTGGTGAGTGAGCCTACCAGGGGAGGTRCCTCSCTYGACCTGCTGTTGACCAACAGAGAAGGACTGGTGGGAGATGTTGTGGTCGGAGGCTGTCTGGGGCTCAGCGACCATGACATGATAGAATTCTCAATTCTCGGGGAAGTAAGGAGAGGGGTCAGTAAGACCGCTACCATGGACTTCCGGAGGGCAGACTTTGGCCTGTTCAGGACGCTGGTTCAGAGAGTCCCTTGGGAAGCGGTCCTGAAGGACAAAGGGGCCCAGGAAGGCTGGACATTCTTCAAGGAGGAAGTCTTAAAGGCACAGGAGCGGGCTGTCCCCCTGTGCCGTAAGAGGAGCTGGCGGGGAAGACGACCGGCCTGGCTGAACAAGGAGCTTTTGCTGGGACTCAGGGAAAAAAGGAGGGTCTATCGCTGTTGGAAGGAAGGGCGGGCGACTCAGGAAGAGTACAGGGATCTCGTCAGGTCGTGCAGAGAGGAAATTAGGAAGGCAAAAGCCCAGCTGGAACTCAATCTGGCCACTGTTGTCAGGGACAACAAAAAATGTTTTTACAAATATGTTAACGACAAGAAGAGGGCCAAGGAGAATCTTCCTCCCTTATTGGATGCCGAGGGGGACGTTGCCACCAAGGATGAGGAAAAAGCTGAGGTGCTTAGTGCCTTCTTTGCCTCAGTCTTTAATAGTCAGACCAGTGATCCTCAGAGTATTCACCCCCCTGAGCTGGAAGATGGGGATGGGGAGCGGAGTAAACCCCCCATAATCGAAGAGGAAGAGGTTAATGACCTGCTACGCCAGCTGGACACTCACAAGTCTATGGGGCCGGATGGGATCCACCCGAGAGTACTGAGGGAGCTGGCAGAGGAGCTTGCCAATCCGCTCTCCATCATTTATCAGCGGTCCTGGTTAACGGGGGAGGTCCCGGATGACTGGAGGCTTGCAAATGTGACGCCCATCTACAAGAAGGGCCGGAAGGACGATCCGGGGAACTACAGGCCTGTCAGCCTGACCTCGGTGCCGGGGAAGATCATGGAGCGGTTCATCTTGAGGGCGCTCACGAGGCAGGTGTGGGACAACCGGGGGATTGGACCCAGCCAGCATGGGTTCATGAAGGGCAGGTCCTGCTTGACCAGTCTGATCTCCTTCTACGACCGGGTGACCCGCCCAGTGGATGAGGGGAAGACTGTGGATGTGGTCTACCTAGACTTCAGCAAAGCCTTTGACACTGTCTCCCACAGCATTCTCCTGGAGAAGCTGGTGGCTCATGGCTTGGAGGGGTGTACTCTTCGGTGGGTAAAAACTGGCTGGACGGCCGAGCCCAGAGAGTTGTGGTGAATGGAGTCAAATCCGGTTGGCGGCAGGTCACGAGCGGTGTTCCCCAGGGCTCAGTTTTGGGGCCTGTCTTGTTTAATATCTTTATCAATGATCTGGACGAGGGGATCGAATGCACCCTCAGTAAGTTCGCGGATGACACCAAGTTGGGCGGCAGTGTTGATCTGCCTGAGGGTAGGAAGGCTCTGCAGAGGGATCTGGACAGGCTGGATCGATGGGCCGAGGCCAATTGCATGAGGTTCAATAAGATCAAGTGCCAGGTCCTGCACTTGGGTCACAACAACCCCAGGCAACGCTACAGGCTTGGGGAAGAGTGGCTGGAAAGCTGCCCAGCAGAAAAGGACCTGGGGGTGCTGSTYRACRGCTGGCTGAACATGAGCCGGCAGTGTGCCCAGGTGGCCAAGAAGGCCAACGGCATCCTGGCCTATATCAGGAATAGTGTGGCCAGCAGGAGTAGGGAGGTGATCGTGCCCCTGTACTCGGCACTGGTGAGGCCGCACCTCAAATACTGTGTTCAGTTTTGGGCCCCTCACTACAAGAAGGACATTGAGGTGCTGGAGCGTGTCCAGAGAAGGGTAACGAGGCTGGTGGAGGGTCTGGAGAAGAAGTCTTATGAGGAGAGGCTGAGGGAGCTGTTGTTGTTTAGTCTGGAGAAGAGGAGGCTGAGGGGAGACCTTATTGCTCTCTACAACTACCTGAAAGGAGGCTGTAGAGAGGCGGTGTCGGTCTCTTCTCCCAAGTAACAAGTGATAGGACGAGAGGAAATGGCCTCAAGTTGCGCCAGGGGAGGTTTAGATTGGATATTAGGAAAAATTTCTTCACTGAAAGGGTAGTCAGGCATTGGAACAGTCTGCCCAGGGAAGTGGTGGAGTCACCATCMCTGGAGRYRTTCAAAAAACGTGTGGATGTGGCGCTTCGGGACATGGTTTAGTGGGCATGGGTACTGGGTTGATGGTTGGACACGATGATCTTAGAGGTCTTTTCCAACCTTAATGATTCTATGATTCTATGATTCTATGAAAATACATGTTCTTCCCTATCAAGTAACCTAAAGGAACACAAGAAGAAAAAGCCACACCAATCTGCTATTAATTATTTGAATTACATTGCATGGTCTCCAAATTCCAGATTTCTAATGATGAATGGGCATTATGTAGGGAACAAGGGGAAAGAAGAACTTGCGTCAGTAGCTAGACTGAAGGAATTGTGAAGTTGAGGCCATAAAGGGAACCACTCCATTGGGTGCTCTTTCCTAAGATAAATCGAGACACTGTTGCATGCCTGTCCTCAAAGCAAGCATACAAATATAAAATGAACCTCTTCATTCCTCTCTGATTAGGTCAATTAATTGCACTGGTTGAATGTTAAAACGAGTGTTAAGTGACTTCTCTTTCAAATTTTCTAATGCGAGAGTAACATAGAGTAATTTGACTTGATTACCTGCTGTATTAATTGGAGGTTTGACCATTTGAATGCACTGATTTATTGATTCAATTTTAATTGTGACTTTGATTGTCACAGTTATGATCACCACCCTGTGCCACTTTTAATTAGCTCTCTGAAGCTGTAGTATATCAGATTGATAGTGTGTTTGTTTAGTTTTATTAGAAGGATGAGCAAGGAAATATAAAAACCATAAAAAATCCACAGGTTTGTATTTCCTCCACCAAATTGCCACATGGGTCATGTACTCAAGGACAAAGACTATATTAATGTACTTGCAAACTACTTGGCTCACCTTTGAAATTGAATATTGTCACTCGTATTTGACTCAGTCAACAGAAATTATAGTGGAATATGCTTCTTTAAATATTAGATCATGTAGATGAAATATTAGGTGTCTAGATATTTCACACTGGTTTTTTTGGACTACTTTAAAGGAGCCTGGTTTTGGATCAAAATGAACTTTTAATAAAATTTCCATTTTAATCAGAACAATTTTCTTTTTTCTGATCAAGTGGAAACTAAAATGGAGACATCTTTGGGTAAAATCTCTGAAATTTTGCTAAAACTTTGAGTTTGCAAACATGAAATGTTTTTATCAACACAAGATTTGAAAATCAACATTTTGAGAACTTGGGTTTCTCTCAGAAAATAATTCACTATAGTCACTGATCTAATGAATATCAGGAAAAAGAAGCTGGAATTTCAAGCCCACCCAAAACACCATTTTAACACATTAATATTGCTTTTATACTTCAGCCTCATCATTATCAACAAATATGTTACGTCCCCATTGCCTCCTCGTGGAGCATGGCTATGATCCTCAGGAAAGAGTCTAAGTTCACTCCAATTATTACCAGCAATAAAAGAATCTTTCTAACTAGGAAATGCCTTTTTCCACTCAAATTTCACGAATGTGAGTAATCTCCTGGCTTTAGGTGCCAAAGGTGAGTCTGGGGATCACCTACTCTGTTTCCTTCCTCTGCAGCTTTTCTGAGACACAGGAGTCATGTGAGGAGAAGGACCAAGACTGCATGGTGTCTGCTGGTTGCCTCCAGGTCTCATACAAGAGTATTCCAAGCACAAGCCTAGTAGACATCTTCCATGGAACAAGAAAAATACTTACTTTTTTTTTTTTACATATTTAAATATTTGTTTAAAACTACACAGATTCAACAAACAAAGTTGAAGGTCTTATTTCAAAACAACCTGTGTCCTAGTAGCTTGAGCACTCTCATAGAAATGGGAGACATGAGTTTTAAAATTTAACCAGGGTGAGAAATCCTGAATCCAGCCAGGTCTCCAGCCGATAAAATGAGACCTTTGTTGGGAAGGAATGAATGCTTTGTTACCACTATGCACCTCACTGGCATCCTGACTTCAGTACATTCATAGCACAAATACTATAGCAGGCAGCAGAAACAACACAGCAGGTCGGACTGGGAGAAGAATACTCACCTTGTGTTTCCCATGAAGCTTGAATCTGAAATAGGTGCCAGGTAACTTAACCACCAAGACCTGGGTGCTTTCGCACAGCTTAACAAATAGATTCCAGCATCTAATGAACTTCACTGATTGAAATTCCCCTATACAGAAAGTGTCCTGGATAGATGAGGGTTTTGCGACGTTTGTGTGGGGTTGGGTATCTAAAATGGCAGGTAGCTGCCCAGGTAGCCCAAGGGACAGCCCTGCAGCACAATGGTGAAAGCACCCAGCGCCAACACCAGTGCTCTTCTGTGAGGCAGATACGACACCAATAAAGACACTGACTTCTTGTTTGCAACCTCACAGAGGCCTGACCGTCGTGGGAGCTGGGCACCTCGTCCTCTCCCTGTGCTATCCCCATGGCAGCTGAGATGTGCAGGGACCATGAACGCTCTGAGCACCCCTGGCATGCTACCAGGGAGCAGTTCGTGGTGGCCACCTCCCACTGCACTCCCAACCCTGCAAGGGACTGTGAGGAAATATCTGAGGATGTGTTCCTTCCTGGTTTTCACATCATTGAAATATATGTCAGCTACAAATGGTGATGGGCCAGGGTCAAGTTATAACAGGCACTTGTCAAAGTACAACAGCACTGTTATTTATTCAAAGAACCCTGAAATTTTGCCTAGTTGTTAAATAAGAAACACTGCATCATTACAGCATCATTATGTTGTAGTTTTGGTTTACAACTTTTGGCTGGATTTCAGGGTGAAGATGAAAGGAAAACATTGTTTCTGAAGATGTTAGCAAGGCTACTATAGAAAGGAGCTATTTATCCTTTCTTTCCATTCATTTGTATTATTGCATTACGGAATGTTAAAGCACCAATTAACTCACAGAAAATGTTCCAGGTTCTCATGATTATTAATCTCTGCTTTTCAAAGACCTAACTGAATTACTGTTGTGTAAACCCAGAGCATTATTCATGAGGCTGTGGCTGAAACAGCATTTCTTTCAATCTTCAGTAAGATCAACCATATCCATAATGAACAAGAGCAAATGGGAAATAAATCCAACAGAGGATTTTGATATTAAATTTGAAAAGACTACAGTCTATTAGTGTGGGCAAGAGACTTGCATAAAAAAGAGAAAAATAATGTTTGAATTACGCATGCTGGAAAGAAAGAAGGAAAGGTGTCCCGGTTGCATGAAAACATTAGAAGTACTGTGATGATCAATTTGGCTCTATAAACCTCACAAATATCATTAGGTACACCTTTCCTACACATTTCATGGCTTATTGTGTCAGGTAAGTATAACTGATTATTATGACTGCATGTTAAAAAAAAAAAAAAAAAAAAAAAAAAGTTTCCAGAAACCCTTGCTTTATATCCTTAAATAAAATCTCAATGATTTTATTATTATTTTCCCTTGGACCCTCTAGTATATTTAGAACAGTATGCAACAAATCTGAAACTGAAAATGAAAAGAAAAATAATTTCTCTCATTTTAAGAGACAAATTTAGGTATATCTTTGCAATATGTTTTTTCTATTAAGCCAGTCTCTGCTGGGAGATGGTTCCATTAATTATTTAATCTGAAAATCTACTTTTTTCTCAAATTCCTTTCCATAGCAAAAGTGAATTTGCCTCCATGATGACTGTTTCCGCAGCATATGCACCATACCATAACACTACATTAACTCACTGCCGTTAGAGCCCACCAGTACACAGACAGGTTACGAGGCTCAGTGGCATTCAGTGCTGCTTTTCCACCCCACATACACATGCAGGTAAACCCTTGCCCCTGCTGTGACTTCCATATGAAAGCTGGGGAGGGGGCAGATACCCCTGCAGGGCTGCAGGAGAGGTTTCTGTCCCCCTCACTCAGGCAGATAGTCCCCCTCACTTCTGGAGACCTCCAACTGCACATAGTCTGTATGGGATTTTTCTGTACTTCCATGAGGACTTTACCACTAAGCACCTATAGAATTATAGGCAGAAATTAGCACCCACGTAAAGAAAACTTGATCATACCCTTCAGTTCGTTAAGTGCCTTTAATTACCACACTCACATTAGTCAACAGCAGCTGGCTATTCTACGCTCCACTCAAAAGCTTTTTTTATTCACCTGCATTAACACCCCAATCACTTCTTTCTGTTAATCGTGTTTTGTCTGTACTGCAGCAATGCTACAGAGGCATCGGGGCCTCTTTCTGTTAGGCAGCGTGTATTTTTTTCAATGTCTATTTACTTGAAAGAGCTTGCCACCCATGTATAAAATCAGAAATGGATACAACGAAGACTGGAGAATCCTGAGGTAACAATGAAAAGATTATAATATAAGGAAGAAAAAACGCTCATGTCAAACCAGCCATAAACCTAACCAGCTAATTTGAAGACTGCAATCATATAAAACCTGCACGTGAGGGGGGACCATACCAGCAAGACTCTGCTTGCTGGTTTGTCTAGGAGGGTGTTGCTAAAACCACATTCCCATCCCCTTGCAGAGGAGTAAAGTTATGCCAGTTTTCATAATTTTGAAGGAGATGGAAGAGACTCATGAAACTAACACATTTGGAAAGCACTTCAGTCAGTGTCACTGAATCTACACCTTTCATAGGAAAATAAATTTTGGCCCAAATATTTCATTCAGTTTTATTGGTGAACAGTTATTCTGGCAATGGACAAGAAGACATAGAACATGCTTGTATGTCACTCAGATTTGTCAGCTAGAGCACATTAATCATTCAGACCTGCTTTGGCAAACCACCAAGGAAGGCTTATTCTCAGACATGTGCAGTGCTAATCTCACCAGAGATTTTATATAAAGCAAATAATTAAATAGATATGAAGTAAAACCAGAAGACAACATAGTTGTGGAGCTGTCACTTACTATATTCACTCTGTGGTGTGCCCAGCTCCCTAAGCAGTGTTTGTTTTTAAATGGTCTTTGCTTCCATGCTTAGGTAGAGTGTGTTACTAAGACACTCTATTAAGAAGAGAAAGAAAAAGAAAATTCTTGTATAGGGTGTTTGGTTTTGTTTTTTTTTTTTTTCCCCGCTAATTTGTGTAATATTGCTACATCATTTGTACCTAATTCAGTGACAAGCTTGTAAAGGGACTTTATCACACTCTGTGCCTGCAACCAATTAAGGGAAAAAGGGCCTTTGTTCAGCTAATCATCAGAGTGTTATCAAAATGATCCTTCTGGGCCCCATTTAGAAGTCTAAATACCTCTGGCAGTTGAAGTGTAGTGCATGTAAATAATTAAAATTATAAATATCACTAAACAAATGAAATTGCTAGTGATCTGGTAGCTTGCCAATAAACTCTTGCTCAGTGAATTCACTGAGCTGAGAACAACAAAGAAGATGCTGTAATCGGACAGCATATGGCAAAGTTATGTTTAAGTTTCCAAGTAGTGTTCTTTTTCTGATTCACATTTAAATGACGTGCTATGGAGACAGAGGGTATATAACTCAGCTTGTGGTAGAAGACAGATGTTCCAGGCAACAAGAAACTAAAGGAGTGTACTTCAAGCATCTGACTTTATGTTTTTTGTTGTATTTTTATGCCCCAAAAGTAATACCACAGATGCCAATGTAGGACTTTTAAGTAGTTTACTGATAAAAGTCATTTTACATAATTTCATAGAATCATAGAATCATAGAATCATTAAGGTTGGAAAAGACCTCTAAGATCATCGTGTCCAATCATCAACCCAGTACCCATGCCTACTAAACCATGTCCCAAAGCGCCACATCCACACGTTTTTTGAACACCTCCAGGGATGGTGACTCCACCACTTCCCTGGGCAGCCTGTTCCAATGCCTGACTACCCTTTCAGTGAAGAAATTTTTCCTAATATCCAATCTAAACCTCCCCTGGCGCAACTTGAGGCCATTTCCTCTCGTCCTATCACTTGTTACTTGGGAGAAGAGACCAACACCCGCCTCTCTACAGCCTCCTTTCAGGTAGTTGTAGAGAGCAATAAGGTCTCCCCTCAGCCTCCTCTTCTCCAGACTAAACAACAACAGCTCCCTCAGCCTCTCCTCATAAGACTTCTTCTCCAGACCCTCCACCAGCCTCGTTACCCTTCTCTGGACACGCTCCAGCACCTCAATGTCCTTCTTGTAGTGAGGGGCCCAAAACTGAACACAGTATTCGAGGTGCGGCCTCACCAGTGCCGAGTACAGGGGCACGATCACCTCCCTACTCCTGCTGGCCACACTATTCCTGATACAGGCCAGGATGCCGTTGGCCTTCTTGGCCACCTGGGCACACTGCTGGCTCATGTTCAGCTGGCCGTCGACCAGCACCCCCAGGTCCTTTTCCGCCAGGCAGCTTTCCAGCCACTCTTCCCCAAGCCTGTAGAGTTGCCTGGGGTTGTTGTGACCCAAGTGCAGGACCTGGCACTTGGTCTTGTTGAACCTCAACAATGTTGAACTCTCAATTTAATAGAACACACATCTTGTTTAAAATAATTCAATGAGCTTTGTGGATTAAACATTTTGCAACTGCAGGGTCTCACTTCATTTTTGTTTACTTGTACTATAAGTATTAATAATACCTTTATATGCAGTAATATATGATGTACAAATACATCCACTTATTTATGCATCAGAAATAGCCAGACCTGAGTTAAAATAAGACAGGTAAGGAAGTAAAAGCACTTTGCATAAATATTTATGAGATTCTCATTTGGTCTGGAGTAATGGTTTACAGGTCCAAAATTTTTTTCAGTGCACATTTTGGAAACATCTATGGATTTTGGTATTCAAAGATGTGAAAATTCACTTCCACTTAAAATGCTTTACTTTTCAGGTGCTTGAGCAGCACCTTAAATAATTCATTTATTTTTCTATTTGAATGGAATTCTTCAAAAAAGTAATCTGCCTGTGAAATGTAAATAAACACACTAATAGTCTCAGAGAATAAAGAAAACCTGGCCACACTCACTTATCCCTTCCATTTTGTGCAACTGTGATTAGAAATAGTGCTTGCAGAAATAAGATTTACAGCATGACATCAAATTCTGGTCACCTACAAATGGCTATACTGGATGAGAAAAATGGCCCATCATTATCCTATCCTCAGCAGTGGTCATGAACACAAGCCTCGGAAGAAACAAAAACAGAGCAAGCATTTATGATATCTCCCATGAGGACACTCAGCCTTTTCCTGGTTTATGCTCAGGGGGGTTCCTGAGACTGATGTGGATTGTTATTTAGTTCTCCTCATCTGATCTCTCTTCCAAGAACTTGTCCAGTAGCCTTTGAATCCATGTAAAATTTTTGCTTCCACAAAATCCTTTGGAAAGGATTTCCATGGGAGTACTGGCAGAGGTAATGGACAGTTTCTAATCATGCTCTCCATGTCTCCCATCATTCTGCAGATCTCTGTCATAACCCCTCTACATCAGCTCTGTCTGGGCTGCGGCAGACTCATCAAGTCAATTTTGCCTCACACACAGTTTCCTACTTCTGATCATTCCTGTCACCTTTCCCTGAATCTTTTTTAGTTCTAATATGTCCTTTATTAGAATGAGGGCATCAAAACTGCACACCATGGGTGGGGTGTGGGAGAACTAAAAAATACATTCCAGTGGCATAATGACATTTTCTGGTTTGTATTGTGTTCTTTTCCCTACAGTTCTTAACTCTGGATTTTGTTAGATGGCTACTAAGCACTGAGCTGATGCTTTCAGGGAACTACAGAACCTCAGATCTTCCTCTTGAGTGGTAACAGCCATCTCAAATGTATTTTGACCAAATGCATTATTTTACATAAAACTGAATATTTGATCGCCTAATCATAATATTTCATAAAGTCTTTTGCAATTCTTCACAATCTACCCTTGTCTTGTTACCCTGAGTAATTCCAAATCACCAGTAAACTATCTCCTCTCACTTTACACCCTGTTTTATAGATCATTACCATGCAACATCTTCTGTTAGACCTGTCCAGACTTCCTCTATCCAAGGTGATATGACACATTAGGATGGAATAAGTTCCTAAACCAGTACTTTTCCAAGTCACTTCCTAACAATACACACTCCCATCACTATTTGCTATCTGTTGTCATAGTTATTCTTGTTTGTTTCTGGATGAAGTCAGCACGTGAGAAGAAAATATATTTAGTAGGCTGCTTGAGAGGAATCTTCATTCTGGGCTCTGGTTATGAGTGACTTTCCAATTGCAAGTTCTTGCAAATATATTTGGTACATTATAGCCATACTTACAAGTCTGGGAATGTTGGAAACAAAATGATGAATAAAAATGAAAGTTTGCCTTTAAAATTGCAGTACGATGATTGCAACTTCTGTTATTGTGGAGACAATAATTAGTTACATTGTTTCTTTTAAGCCTTGGACCAATTTTGGTGCCATTGGTTGAGATAAAGTAATAGTTCTTGAAAACCTCTAAAAAAGCGTGTGCTGGAAGAGCTGTTATTCACCACTATTAACTGTCTATCCTAAATTATTCTGGTCAACATTCATATGTACTTCTTTTTTTCATGGCATTCTTCAGGCAGCTGATTAGATCAGTTCTCTTGTCTCATTGCATGTCAGTATGACCAGCCAATGTTATTCTTTCTCTTTGCTTCTTCTGTGCTACTTTTATAAGAGAATTATCTTCTGTCTTGTCTGTTGATTTTGAAAATTTTCCTGGGAGAAGTATAAGGGTCCAATCCAGTAAATATTTTCTGGAAGTAGAGACTACCGTATTTATTTACACCTCTGAGTATTACAGAATTAGGTATAAAAGTTTCATCAAACTGCAACTAAAATAGAAATGCTGGAAAAAAAATGAGGTAAAGAGGCCTACAAAGGTAGCTTTTCAAAGGAACTTTGTAGGGCTTCTGGCATTGGTTCTGCTACAGTTATTACGGTTGTTGCAATGTTATGATACATTTTTAGCTATTGATTTTTTTTTCTCCCTGTAAAGATACAATATGCAAATTGTCAGGAATATGATGAGGAAAGAGCACAATATTAAAAAAAAAATCTTAGGAAATAGTACCCCCTTGACATTTTGTCGCAGGAGGAGGACACTGATTTTACCTGTCCTGAAATGATAACTCCAAAGGTCACATCAGATAATGAGATGTGACAGAATATAGAAGAATTCAGTGTGACTTATCCATCTCATTCCTTCAGAAGCTGAACAAATCCATAGGTCAAGGTTTTCAAAGAAGGGTTACAGAGGTCCAGTTCTGAAACATATATAAGCTGCAGTAAAGGTCTAGACCCCTGTCCTGACTCCTAAATCCCACGAGCAGTTATTGAACTCAGGCAGAGTTTCCAAGTCAACCGTATGCAGAACTGAAGCCTCACTGATCTGCTTTTCAAAAGATTGACCATTCAGCAGTTCCCACTGAAACCAACAGGGCCTGCTGAAAACTTGGTACTTCTGACAGTACCACTTTTTGTTAGTCCAGCTATGAGTCAGGAGTTAAGCTAAAAATCTGATAATACATTCTCAATATGCAAACAGAGGATGTGGGAATCTGTGATTGCATTTAAAACATCTTTACAGATGTTTCAGAATTGTTTGTCTGTACTGCATACAATTTTCATTTAGTGTGTTAGCTCTTAAAACTAAATTCCTCTCTTCTTTTCTTCTAAACACTATTTTCATTCTCCTAATCTAAATTGAACTGCGTGATGCAGCAAAGTACATTTCCTCAATGATAACTCTGGACTTACATAATTTTCTCATATCCCAAGGTCTAATGTGAAGGATACAGCATGAAGTAATGCTACTTTTATAGATGGGAGAGTAAAATTAAGATAAAAATGCCATTACTTTACTTCAGGGGAAAATGTAATTGCAAGGTTTGAAACTAATTTGAATATTATTTGAGAAACTGGATGACTGTGTGCAGAGCTCTGCAGGACATGGCAAATATACCTGTTACTCTGTCCCCTTTGAAAAATGCAAAGGTAAAAGATGTTAGCCTTAAAGTGCAAGGCATATGGGGGGGTTTTACATTATTTTTATTTCATTCTCCACTTGAGCACCATAAGAGTGAATGTTTTTTCCCTGGAAAAAGACCTAATTTGAATCAAGCTTCATAGGAAAAGGAAGCTTTAATAAAGATGTTTGAGACATAAATTAACAAGAAATGAAGTAGTCGATGGATAGAAAGCTTCAAGAGCCATGGTTCAGCTACTGACCTATCTGTTTACATGATAAATCCTTATTAGGCTGTCATCACTATAGTCTCCGAAAAAATCAAAACTCTAATATGCTTACCCTCTGTACATCTCAGTTAAAGATGGAAGTAGTTTCTCCATATTAAGCAGTAAGGAACTGAGTTATGGAGAGGTTAAAATGACCTTCCTCAGGTCACGTGGGGCATCTGAATAGGGACTTTCTCACTGCTCTTCTGTTTTTTCTCTTTAGGCTACAGTCTCTTGGGATTAGTGACTATTTTTTTCTAAATCATATATATGGTCTAACATAATGTGACCTTGTGCAAGTCTGCACTAAGTGCCAGTCTGCTCAGTGTTAACATGGTGAAATCCTAAATAATGTGATTGTCAGAAAATGAGAGATAAAGAAGAACTGTAGAGGAAAATTAGAAGTCTTAATTTAATTTTAAATGTTTCACCTTTTAATTACTCGAGAGAAAAATCAATTTAGACAATTCCATGCTTCATTTGCTTTGGAACATGTAATTTTAAATGTTTGGTCTTGTACATTGTCTCAGTTTTTGTACTTCTTTTACTGGAAAAGCATAGAATAGAAGTTAGAAAGAATATGACAATTACTTAAACTTATTTTACATTGTTTGAAAGTTTTTCACAGAAAAAGAAAGAAAAATTGTAAGTGAAATCTATTTTTCTCTCTAGCTTTTACAAGTTTCCCAAGCTTTCTAGTGGGATGAATGAAGAAAAAGGAAATTTGAAAATATTAGGAATAAAATTATCCCATTATTTTTAGAAACATACATTTTCAGAATTCCTTCATCAGATATGAAAAAAAAACCATTGTGAGAATTAATATTTTTCAGTAACTTTTTGTTTCAATTAAATTTGGTGTTTCTCCTTGCATTTCTTGAGGTAAATCTCAGCAGCATTTGATAATACTGATGATAATGAAAGCTGTTTCATGTTAATTGTCCGGCCCTGGGCTATAGTTTCATGATACAAATTTTTCAGAGAAAACATTAGCTTAAAGTATTTCAGTCTCCCTTTGTCTCCTGCCACTTCTTCCCACCTCTCAGTCAGCTTCACCCACTCCCTTCACTGTGCCAGAAAATTGTTTGTAAGGTCATGCTGCACACCAGATCCTGGACCGGAGGCACATGAAGAGCGTAGAATAACACAAGCGTGAGACCAAGGGAGACCCTTTGTGCTGTGAAACCAAGATGTAAGTCATTGTTAAATAAGTTATTGCAAGTAGCAATTCATCTGTTTTGTCCACCCAAATAGCATTTGCCCCAATACTAGGCATCTGAGGTTTGGGCTACTCTTCTAGGCTCTCTCTATAAGCACTGGAAAGAAACAGTCACTTCTTGAGGACTGTATGTCCATTCTAAATCCACTGTCTTAGGATAGATCAATAACTCTTTTGAGACCCATATTTCTCTTTTAAAATATTAGTTTATAATTAAATGTTTAAAGTAGGTGAGGTCATTTCCATCTACTGCATCATTCTTGAATTTAAGGTTTTGATGGATACATATAACCACAAATATGTAAAGTATATGTATAATCTCAAATGTGTAGACAATAAGAAAACAAAATAAAACCCAGTCCCTGGCTTAGGAATACCCTGCTAAGGAGAAGACATATAGATAATAAAAAGAGGAAATAAAATTAACTGACTAGTCAAGTCAAATATATATTTCATGTTGGTGATCCAGGTTTTTCTGAGCTGAAATTAACTTTATGTGTTTAAATATTGGGTGTTTGGGGTCTATATATTTGAAATGCAGGTCATTACCCCAGTTAAGCACCCTGTCCTTGTACTGCAGATCCTGACTTGCAGGTGGTACACACAACGCTTACATGCACCTAGCTTCTACTCTGAAGAACAGAACTGCAGCAGTATTCACGGGCATCTGCACAGGATACCAGATTTATAGAATCAAAATATTATGATTATTTGGAGCACATGAGATAAGACCATCATAATATTAGGCATGGTACAGATACATGAAAATACAGTTCATCCTCCCATGATTTAAGGCTACAAGAAGAAACTCTGGGAAGTTACATTCAGGCAGATAGGCTTATACACAACAGCAAAACTATTTTGTAATATGTAAATTGTAATATTAAACCAATGCAATTGGTTTAATGTATCAAGATTGGTTGAAAAATTTGTAGGCATCGAAGTAACCGCCCTTTACTCTTCCTCAAACACATCTTTTCTATCAACAGAGGCTGAAATGGTAAGAAGAGGTGCTCAGTGCTGCACTGCCGTACCTGCATGGTGCCCGAGATGTTTCTCCCAGAAGCACTGAAGCGGTGAGGCAGGCAGAGCAATGGCAGGACCTGCCTCTCCCAGGCAATCATACCGTCCATGTGCAGTCCAAGAACTCCTTATGAAATTGTCATTCTTCCTTGTGCACAAAGAGAACAGTTGCTTTATGCTTCCTGGGGACAATCAGTACAATGAACGTCTGGTGCACAGAGATAAATGTACACCACCCAACTTGTTCCTTTATTCAAAAGTGGATAATAACAATATGAGCTCAGTGTTTCTTGATAAACTCGCTCAAAGCACTGATTAATGAGAAAATATCCTGAGTTCTGATAAATATTCATAATTCTCAATAAGTCAAAGCTGGCTCCGAGAATAACAGGGCATACCTTTAAGGGTATTTTTATGAGTATTTTGATTCCCTAACAACATTGTCATAAAGATACTCCTTATGTCTCTCTGCACAAGGAGTGAATTTTACTCTTTATAATAAAATCTATTTAAATTTACTCAATACTAGCCCATTTTTTAGCCACAATAAAAATTATATTCCAACATTCTCCTTCTACTTAGCCTAGCAAGCAAGCTGAATACTTGTCTTCCAAGATATATTTGTAGACAGAAAATAATTCATCTTTCTGTAAATGCAAACAAATTATTCTGCCAACTTGATCTATGGAAAGGAGAACCAGAAAAAAATAAAAACAAGAAGTGGTCCCAGATTTCAAACACCTTTGAATTCCAGAATGTTTCAATGAACATAATGTAAAAGCACACACCACCTGCAAAATTTGTATTTCCTATAGATTGATTGATAGCGAGAGTGGATAGTTGGTTCCAGACCATGTGTGAAAGGATGGCAGATTTTGTTCTCTACAATATATTTAACAATACCCACACTGACATTTTATAGCATTATCATGCCAGCACATGGCACATGTAATTCAAGACAGCCAGCATGACTTCACCAAGGGCAAGTCCTGCCTGACCAACCTAGTGGCCTTCCATGATGGAATGACTACATCACTGGACATGGGAAGAGCTACAGATGTCATCCATCTGGACCTCTATAAGGCCTTTGACACAGTCCTCCACAACATCCTTTTCTCTAAACTGGAGAGGTATGGATTTGATGGGTGGACTGTCCGGTGGATGAGGAATTGGTATCCAGAGGGTAGTGGTCAACGACTCAATGTCCAGATGGAGATTGGTGACGAGTGGTGTCCTGCAGGGGTCCGTACTGGGACCGGTACTGTTTTATATCTCCATCAATGACATAGACAGTGGGATCGAGAACACCCTCAGCAAGTTTGCAAATGACACCAAGTTGAGTGGTGCGGTCAACACACCTCAGGGACGGGATGCCATCCAGAGGGACCTGGACAAGCTCGAGAAGTGGGCCTGTGTGAACCTCATGAAGTTCAACAAGACCAAGTGCAAGGTCCTGCACCTGGGTCGGGGCAACCCCCAGTATCAATACAGACTGGGGGATGGAGGGATTGAGAGCAGCCCTGCCGAGAAGGACTTGGGGGTACTGGTGGATGAAAAGCTGGACATGAGCCAGCAACGTGCGCTCGCAGCCCAGAAGGCCAACCGTATCCTGGGCTGCATCAAAAGCAGCGTGGCCAGCAGGTCGAGGGAGGTGATTCTGCCCCTCTACTCTGCTCTGGTGAGACCCCACCTGCAGTACTGCATCCAGCTCTGGAGCCCTCAGCACAAGAAAGACATGGACCTGTTGGAGCGGGTCCAGAGGAGGGCCACAAAAATGATCAAGGGGATGGAACGCCTCTTGTATGAGGAAAGACTGAGCGAGTAGAGGTTGTTCAGCCTGGAGAAGAGAAGGCTTCAGGGAGACAGCCTTTTGCAGCCTTTCAGTACTTAAAAGGGGCTTATAAGAAAGGTGGGGACAAACTTTTTAGCATGATCTGTTATGACAGGACAAGAGGGAATGGTTTTAAACTAAAAGAGGGTAGATTTAGATTAGATACAAGGAAGCAATTTTTTACAATGAGGGTGGTGAAACATTGGAAGAAGTTGCCCAGAGAGGTGGTAGATGCCCCATCCCTGGAAACATTCAAGGTCAGGTTTGACGGGGCTCTGAGCAACCTGGTCTAGTTGAAGATGTCCCTGCCCGTGGCAGGGGGTTGGACTAGATGATCTTTTACGGTCCCTTCCAGTCCAAACTGTTTTATGATTCTATGATTATGAGTAGGACATTAAAAAACGTTTAAAGCGTTTAACCTACGTAATTCCAGCAACTGACCTTTGCTGACATTACTTAAATGCTGTTTTGCAAAGAAAAAAAATGTAGCTTCGATTGTTCACAGACTGTCAGTCTTTCAAATTACTTCAGGAACAAATCCTTTTTTTTTTCAGAAAACTGGCAACTTTTCCGTTGGCCTGCATAGAGGACTGTTGAACGAGCTCAGGCACTGAAGGAACAAAAGGAGATGTCGATAGTGCTGTGGGAACACTGTTAGCAAAAAGGTTTTTCTTCATAGGCTGACTGCACTACTGTTCTCCAGCTACTCTGGAACTTCAACATATTGCCAAATGCTTTCATCAGAAACCTAACTACATCCCCAGTTTTTCCTTCAGTTGTTTTTGGTCTAATAACACTGTTTGATGTTTCCGGGTGTTTGTCCTGAACTATGTAACACCACTATGGCAGGGTGAAACTTCTGAGCTGCTTCTCCTCCGATATCCTACTGCGAGAAAACGTAGGTGCCCCAGCAAATGCCATTTATTGTAGCGTTTCAGACACAAACGGAATAAATAAGCACTATTTTAACTGTTGGTAGGGAGGTAATATATGGTTATTTAGACTAAAAATCAAAAGAATCCTCCCTATTTTTTTTCATTCAGAATATCATTTTTTTAAAAAGATTCCTAAAAATGGAGGATGGCAGAATGGATATTTTGGAAACTAAACTGATGTGAAGATCATATGTATAGAACAAAAGGATTTAAAAGATCAGTTTTCCCATTCTATCCTCCCTTTAAGTGTGAAAAACTATGTTTATTCAATTTGTTCTGAAATTATACTTACATTTATTTCCATGTTTATGGTTTTCTTCTTTCCTCCTACTTACTGTAACTACTTTCATTTCCTTACTTTCTCTCACATGTTTTCCACAAACAGCAAAAAAACATCATGAATAAATACCAATCCAGTTTCTCCTGGCATCCTTCTGTTCCTTTCACTTGTGGTAAAACAAACCCAAAGGAGCCCTTTTTGCAGTTAATACATCTGCATTTTATTCTGACAAATACTTAAAATATATTTTTAATCTTTAATTCTAGTATATACAAATTTACCTTTTAAACTTCCATTAGAATTTCTGTGCCTTAAATCTTTAGTAATAACTAAAATTTTTCTAAACCTGAGTATTTATGTCTGCAAGGATCAACCAGGCTGACACACACAGCATCAACTAGCATTTCTAATACCTGCACAGGTCATTACACATCCTATTTAACCCCTAACGACAATGATTTATGTGCGTGATCTTCTTTTTCATTATCCTTGTCCATCACCATAAACAGTTCTGTCTTGCTAGAGAACTGCCTGCTTGGGTAAAATTTTCTTATATAAAACTAAACAGAATTCAATTTATCATACTATTTAAAAGGAGGATTTGGGCATGCAGAATCAAAGGTATGATGATGGGCTGTCTTCCTGCTACTCTTTTACTAGGGGCAAAACTGGTCTTCAGCTAAGGCAACACCAGCAACACAGAAGGCTTAACATTTCCTCGTAACTTTAGAAGGGTTTGTTTGGGCTAATTTCTCATTATTTTTTTTTAATTTAAGTCAGAAATTAGAATCTGCTAATTTAAAAAGATAATTTAAATGAGACCCCTCATTTTTTATTTTTTATGACAACCCTGCTCTGGTGGATGTGTATCAGCAAAATGGAGGGCCCTTTGTACTAACAACAACTGGATGAAAATACAGAAGTATGATTACTGATGTTTTTATGCTTCAGGTTTGTTAAACGCTACATAGCAGCCTGGCATTAATAGCCGTGCTTCCTGGTAGTTTTGTCTATGTTAAGCTAAAAGTATTGTTAAACATAGTGATTTTTAAACCCCATGGCCCTCTGAAGTGTGTGTTAGTACCCTGACATGCATCTGCTTTTGAAATCTGTGTGGGATCTCTCTCTACCTGCTGTGCTTAATTTCAAAATCCAATGCTATCATTAAGGAAAGAGAGCTGTTTCCTCTTTTGTCTATGATGTGCTCTATTTCACACCAATTTTATCAAAAACCTTCCACAGTCCTTGCTGTAAATTGATCCTGTGTAGCCCTGCCTGACCTTCAGACAGGGCTACGAAGTGATATTTTTTAAAAGTTTAAAACCTTGTGCTATGACAGATCTAAATAGCCAGGGACACATTTGGTCCTGTTGTAATTTCGTTTACAAAAGGAATGAGTTTTTACACAAGCAGTGCATTTTTCTGACAGTACATCCCTGCGCACTCCAGTATTGTGCAGAGTGCAATGTGCTTTTATTTGTTTGACTAGAAAGAAAGGGGAAGGGAAAGGAAAAGGGTAACTCCAGGTCTCACCTGATGGTTGATGCATAGGCAAAAGCACTTTATTTGAGAGTTGCTAAGGGGGTAGACTTGGAAGCTTTGCTGGATCTTCATGGATCTCACATCTGTATGCAGCCTGCGCTGTTATATCCTGGAATCAGTCTTGCTCTTCAGTTTATCTTGTTCTTCAATTTATATTTTCATATTTTAGTGCAATCATCTGTTTATAATACCTGCTCCTACAGGAAATATTTTTTATATCCTTTTCCTAATACGTTCCTTCTTTAGACTTCTAGTTTTAAAAGCTGTTATTTGGTACTGCTGTTCTTCAGTTTTTGTTAACAGAGATAAAATAAAGTTTGTTTGGCCACTTCCCACCTGTCTTTGATGAACACTTTAAGTAGGCATGTTTCTGTATTTCAACTCCAAATTTGGGGATTTCCAAACTTAAATACAGGGTTTGGGCTTTATCTGTTATTAGGAGGAAGGTATTTTTATGATAACACAAATATTATCAAGTAGTAATTTTGCACAACATTTTTTTAAAATACATTGTTATCAGAAATTAAACACCCTGATAGGCAAAAGCAAAGTAAGAAAGGGCCTGAACAGAAAAAAAGTGTTCTTGAATGTCCCAGCACAGGCAGAGTACCTTCTACAGCTCCGCTTCATGGGACACAAGCTGGTTTTGTAATGCTAGAAAGGAGTGACTTTATTAGTGTCCTCCAAATACCTCCTGTGAGCACTGCATTCCTGGGAGAAAAGAGAAGATGCAGCCTGCAAGACAATCTAAGAAAACCTTTCACTGCCTGCCTAAAAAGGAAGAACCCTTTTTCTCTGACTCCAGAATGTTCTGGGTGCGGAAACATGATTATCATGGCTCTGAATAATAATAATAATAATAATAATAATAATAATCCACACAAAAATGAGGTCTGAAAATACATCATATGTAAGAACTGATTCTGAATCTGTTATAAAGACACTGTTAAAATAAAACCCTGTAGTTTCTTCAGAACTCTTCCGTGAGTTTTATGGGATAGTCAGACAAACAGCATTAATTTCATTGGTCTGCTGGGCTAGAAACATCAATATTGACCTAACTCTGCAGTTCTTATTAGAGAGGATTTCAGTGGGAATTTTCCTGGAATTACAATATCGGAGTTGTGCCCACTGTCTCTGCAAAGTCAAAATGGCACCACAGATTACTAAACATGTCTGTTCACATATCAATGGATGCATGCCATATTTGCTTTTATATTCGCTTTGAGAATGTCACAGTAACACAGATGGTGCAATTAGGCCATTTGATTTCTTGTAACATCTTTTTTCAACTGGTGGAAAAGTACTTCTTGTTGTTTGCATTGCAGTATTTCTATGGCAGCAAAATATGTCTTTACAGGAGTATAGAGTCACTTTTTTATTTAGTGGTGCCAATGGGACCATACGACTTTTACTGTCAGTTGGAAAATGATGCAACAGTGTGACGTGTGAAACAAAACTGCATTTTGCACACAAACGCTTTTTCTCAGCGAACACAAAGAAAGTCTGCAATGACAAATGTTCTGGCTGGTAATGACAATATCTACATTTTAAATTAAAATAAAGTATGTGTTTTAAAAAGGAGTTGAGGAAAAAAATCATAAAATGTGCTAAGTGCTGGGGCTAAATAAAAGCTCTGGTTTCCAGGTGAAGCCCTTTGATTTATTTCCCTAGACTACAGGGACTTTTTGACTGCCTTCTACAATCAGCTAAGAAAAAGGAGCTTGTTACTTTTACAATGGCACTCCAAGCTTTCCCACACCTCTGCAATGAGTGCTCCAGAGATCAAGGGACACAGCAAGACTCAACAGAGATTTGGAAAAGACTGAGAAGTAGGTAAGGCCATAGCTTAAACCAAAGAGCAAGGATAAGTCTGTCTAGGTTTGAGAAGACTTAGCAATTCTGATCACTAGCAGAAACTTTGCCAGCCCTGGATAACCTGGGAATGAGCCCTTGATCCAGGGAAAACCCTCACATTTGGTGCAACTACTGGAAGTAAATGTCTTTAAGGAGATCGCGCTCAAATTTCCTTCCCTTTAGATCGCTAATAACTAATCAGAAGCTTTTTCTTAGTGTGTGTCTTTTTCCAAAATCAGGCAATTTTCCTGTGTCAGTCAAAAGACTTTTCTAATCACATCTCAGCCCTCTACAAAATTCTCAGGAATATTCATTATATTCTATTAAAATGTAAAATGTAAATTAGCATTAAAATACCAATCAGGAGAATCAGGTATGTGATTTTTTTTAACACCCTTTGCACAAAACACATGTAAATTTATCAATTAGTTAAATTTAGCTGAGTTTTTTTTTTTTAAGACTGAATTAATAACAAAGATCCTCTTTCAACAGGATTCCTTTGTCAATCAATCTAAAAATTAAGAGGGAGACTCTCAGTGAAATCATGCAGCCTATTGTCTTTCCAAATTTTCCTCCCATTCTTCAAATGAAAATATACTTTCAGAAATTTTTATATTGCTTGAAAATTGTACAGAACAGAACACACAGAGTCACCTGATTTCCATTTCACAGAAAAACCACATGTAGCATGTGTTCAGATTTGTACCCTAGTGTTTGACAGATGTGTCTCACTTCCCTTTAACACATGTAACTTTGGTAGTTATAGCAGTGGATAATAGGGAAACATAATTTGTTTAAAATGCAGAAAAAAGGAAGTGTCATATGTCCAACTGGTAGAAAAGTTCGACATGCAGAACATGCAAATCTGTGTTCTTCATTTTTCTTTTACGCCTGCCTCCACAAACACACGAACAGATCATCAGCTAATCTCCCTGCTCTTTCTCAGACCAGCTAAGTGTTCATTCAAGACCGACTGTATGCTTGTAGTTTATCTTGTGTCTTAATACCTTTACTTTTCATAGGAGAATCCTGTCTGTTGATTGCTTCTCAGAATCAGTATCCACAAAACGCACTGTACACGCAAGTCCAAATCCAAAGAAAATGAAATATATATCAAGTTACAGACTCAGATATAAAGGCACAAGGGAAGAGTATTCAGGCTTCACCTCTGAAATGCAAAATTTTGCAAAACACCTATTTAAAAATATGTTCTGTGTGTTTGTGTGTGTGTGTGAGATATACATGTAGGATATCTTCATAGTGTGTCATATAATTTCTCCAGTCTTTATGAATGATGAGCCAATTAGCATGGTCATAGTCCAGTGAAGCAGGCACCAGCAGATAGTATTTTTCCCCACAATGTGAACTGCAGATGTATTTGTTTTTCAAAATACAAAAGATTCAATTTTTTAAAATAGCCAAGAAACTCAAAGAAGGTATAAATGGCCACGCACGCCACAAATAAATGTGTCCAATATGTTGTTGGACATACATATGAATAATAAACTCCCCCTCCTCAACAGGACAGGGGGAGGAAGTAAGATGAAAAAGCTCGTGGGGAAGGTAAAGACAGGGAGATCACAAACCAACGCCCCTGCTACCAACACCTTCACACCTACACCCAATACAGTATATGAGTGTGTAACAGTCTGTATGATGGGACAGCCAAACCCATCTGAGAGCGCCTTTGCCCCAAACTGATAATGCTAAGGAGGAACTCCAGGACAACCATTAATCAGATTAAACAGTAACCATGAAATTAGAGAGAGACTATCAAAACTGCCTGAAAAGCAGCATAAATGAAACAGAAATTTGTAGAAGGTGTTGGGAGAGGCCTTGGAGCTGGACAAGGATTGGTGACCCTGGTTGGGCACTGGCAGGCATGACCTCACGGCATCCCCATCCCTGCCTGGGCCAAGCCCAGCAGCTCCCCATGGGGTGCAAGAGCACCCTGCACCCAGCCAGTGACCCACAGCACAGGGGCGGTGTGGGAGCACCCCTCCTCAGTATGCACATAGGACAATGTGGGGCACCTGTCCATGGCCCCAAGCAGGGGACAACCTGGGGGACCTGCACCCACACAGAGGGGAGGGAGGGTTACCTGAACTGCCAGAGGGTGCAAGGCTGCATGTAGGTATGGGAGGGTGCATTAGTTACAGAAAGGTTTTTGGAAATCTGTAGGGCTATATTAACATTTTTCAAGCATCTGGGACTGTGGATTATCTGATGTGTCACCAGTATCGATCCTGAATGTATAGTTCACTGATTGCCAGTTAACTGTGTCATTAATAAATCAATAAACCACTTTGATTGTGATTTGATTTAAACCACATGAGCTGAGTAGTTTTTCCCTGTGACACATATGATCTATTGCTACGCTGATTCAGAGGCCTGAGTCCCACAGAGGAGGATACACGCTTACATCCATAAATAAATAAAGGCTCTTAGTTCAAATGGTTCAGCAGTGGCAAGTTTAAAAATAGCGGAATATGGAGGGTATAAAGCTCTAGAAAACAGAACCTTTCGTTAGAACACCACTGCTAGGGAGAGCAATTCGAGAAAATTATACATTAGTTAGAACGAAAATCTGAACCGCTCTTCTCACTCCGAAATCAAATCAGTATGAAAAATTGTCTGAATATTTATCAGATAGAAGAATCAAAAAGCCAAGAGAGATAACTGAATTTTAGAAAACTAAATACTAAAAAGGACCAAAAGTTATATGCGAAACTTCTGCCCTGAATCATTTCTAATAGAACAAAATTTCATGTGAACAGACAAAATTTACCAGTGCTTCCAGAACACAGAAACAGAGAGTTCCCTACTGACATCCCAGATCCTAAATAGAGATTGTGGGGCAATTTGATAGTTAATAGATAATTAGACCTCATCCCTTAAAACATCTTTCTATTTTACAGTAGGCTTTAAAAGGAATGCTTGAAGGAAGAACAAAATATTTTCTGTGATTACTTCGTTGTACAAAAAAATGAAACCAGAAATGAGACTGTTTCTGCAACCCAGGTAATATTTTAAATCTAGAGAGACCAGAATCAAACATGAATTAGTTTTGCTTCTTATGTATGTATCTGTTGATAATTGCAACCAAGAGTATTCTACATGGATATAAGAATATAAGGAATTTGAATTTAGAAATAATTTAATTTCATAAAGCTGAACTTTAATAAATGCAAAAGAAATATTCAACTTGAGAATTTTTTAAAGCATTAACGTACAACTTTCTACCACATAATTAATAAAAATACTTGCTTTTATTTTGGACATAATTTGGTTTTGAAAGTCATAGGAAAATAAATGTATCTGTAATTAAGATTTTTTTTCTTGCCAGTTTAGTTCTGTTGCTCTTCATCCCTAGATAAAAGACCTATTCGTTGCCTGATGTGCTGAAAATCTCAGTTGTAAATGCCATCCATCCTTACAATCTAAAATATGATAATTAATTAGTGACAGAGCAAGATCAAAAGGTTTGGCATTCTGATTACATTCAGATGAGAAAAGATTTGGGTGTTGAATTGTACTTTAACTTAAAAATCCAAACAACTGGAAAATGCACAACTGGACAAAGAATTTCATGTAAAGGGGTTTCTGCATGCAATTTTAATACTTCTGGTTAATGGCTGAGCTAAATAACGAGTTTTGTTGGATTTTGACATCTGAATTCTACAATACTATATTGTAGAATACTACAGAGTAAGAATTGTAGAATTGTTAACATATACATATGAGATATATTCATAGTTTCCCCCCTCTAGCCCTCCATCTGAGATTTGTATCCATATTAAAGTGGAAAAAAAGTAAAAAGAGGAAATGGCATTTCAAGGCCAAGTTTATTGTTATTATTTAAATGCATCACAGCTGTTGATGAACCCGAACATAGCTCCCACTGAAGGAAATCTGAAAAATGCCATTTTTATTAGCACTATGGGCAATATCCTTTGTGGCATATCAGCAGGCACTCTGGTAAATTCAATACAAAAATGCCACAGTCTGACTCAGCACCTTTGTAGCAAGAGAAATGTGAAAATAAAGTATCAGAATAATAATTAAGTACTATGTCTATAAAATTTGTCCCTTTAAGGTTGGTTGGCTCTTCTGCAGGAAGCTAAAGCTAGCTTAAGCCAACTGAATCTCAACCTGCTCTTGGCTATAAGTTCCCAATCTTTTTCCTGTGTCAGCACAAGTGCTTATGCGATCAGGCACATGGTTACATCCTACTGGTTCTACTGAAAAACTTTTTTTTTCTGCATTAATTTTGAGCAGAATTAACTGTCTGAGTTGGCCAACTGCAAAGCCACATCACAAGTGATGCTGGCAGAAGTGCACAGCAGGAACACATGATGGAGAGCAGGCTGAGAAAAGCCCATTAGGAAATCCCTTCTTGAGACCAACTAGAACCAACTCTGCTCTTTAAATCCACTCTTTTCTGAACTATGTAGGCCATCACATCATCCATATCACATAGCTCCTGTGATAGTGTGATAAATAATATGGACAATTCTGATAAAAGTATTATGCTCTGTCATGCTCTGGATAACAACAGAACAGTGTGTGCAATATAAAATTAGGTTTGGGAAGGCAGTTTTTCTTTATGTTGTAAGAAGAGTTGCTTTTGGAAACCGTTATTGAAGACTATTCCAACACAGTTTAGGTTAGGACTGACCTTGTTAAGAAAGAAACTTTGAAACAGGTTGAAATTCTATATTTTTATTTCTCCGGTGTCACTGACATATGCATCTGCTTATTAAGGAGCATAAGATGGAAAAAGATCTCCTTAGTTCTCTGATTAAGTTCCTTGCCATTGCAGACAACTATGCTACATAATCACTTTCAAAGTTTATCAAGCTCAAATTTATAAATAATTTTTTTAGGTTTCTTGTCCCCAGTACTCCTATGAGGAGAGTTTTAATCCAGCTTTCAGTGTTAACTAGTAATAGACAAAACATCACACAGTTCTCAGGTATTGTTTTTAAACACCAGACCAACAAGGAATCCTGCAGTTTCCTCCTCCAAATTACAGACAGGTCTCTCTCACTCTGCCAGTCTTCTTCCCTACAGGTTTTATGTTTCTCTTTCTTCAAGAAGCTACATTTCTCTCTGAATTCCTTCAAGTTCTTCCAGGATTTTTCAACTTCAAACATTTTTCAACATCTAGCAACTATACTCAGTTTCTTTGATCTCCTGGGGATTTACCTCTCCCTAAACTCTAACATTTTATAAGAAACTGCCTTTACCTGGAATGCTTTATCATCATCTGTGTGGTTTATTTAGATACCGATGAAAATAATTAGCCTGTCACAGGTAGACATAGCAGCACTACTCCCTTCTCATCTCTTCCCAGCTCACCTACCAAAAACATTAAGAGACAGTTTAGGGTGAAGACAGATAAGGTATAAAGATAGAATCATGACAGAAAATCAAACTGGAATTCATGAAATATATAATGCTCATAATGCATACTGACTTTACTGTGCCATCAAATAAGAATATGGCATTGGGATATCACAAGGATGTTCAACAAAGGTTTTGCAAATGAGAGCTTTAGAAGCACTTTTCAAAGAAATCTTTTCTTCTCTTAACTTTCTCAAATCCAGATGCGCATGTGAATATCAGAAAAGTAGAGAGTTGTGCAAGTGCCTTTTCCCGAAGCCAGCAGGAAGTATGGCTTAATCCAAATTGATTATAACTTTACTTATCCTTTCACTGATTATATTTCCATATCAATAGAAATAGTAGCATGTAATTTTAAATAATATTTTGTAATTTAATCAATGAATCAATTATTTAAATCAAATGTATCAATTTCTTCTCTGAAACCTTTAAACTGCTTGTAAAAGACCTACACAAAAATGGTTACAAAAATGGAAAAGGAAAGGGAGGAAATTCATATGTGCTGGACATCACCATATGCATGCAAAATATTTGAAGTTATCTGTAAGTCTACTACAAAGACCTTAATGACCAGCAAGTAGAAAAAGTTTGAAAAAAAACTGAGCTATACAAAAGCCAACAAGTCCCACTCCTTCTTGGAATTAGCAATGTAGCAAGTAAAAGAAACATACGTCGGGAAAGAAATAATTACCAAAAATATAAGTATTAGCATAATTTTAGTATAACAGAAATTAATTACAAAGCAAATGCTATCTTAATATGTAATGCTAATATTACATATTGCTACATTGGTGTATAATACTCCTTGCTACTCTGTAAAGTGTGTGTCTGGAAACTGGTGTCCTAGAATTACACAGGAATAGAAGGTATCAAATATACGCATTGAATGAGAAATAGCCTCGGTCAGAAGAAAAAGCTGACATTAATCTTCCTGAATCCTAGAGCTTTCTGTGCTGTTTGCACCCAAGTCAGCCACTAAAGTGAGTTGTTCTAAGGCTTTTGATTCATTATTCATAGCGTTGGCTATTGTTGGTTCACCCACAACACAGTACGGATCACATCTCACCTTGTAACTTCTTGGAATGAAAAACATAGGGAAAGTGAAAAGAAAAAAAATATTTGTGGCATTTTAAAAAAATTATTTGTACTTACTTTCCTCTTATTCACAGGCCATGGAGCAATTTCCAGCGGAATTCTACATTCCTGAGCTGGTCTGTATTTGCACATTCAGGAGCAGAACGTTGCACCTTTGGAAGATGTCATTTTCAAAACACTTTCTCTTTGTCTTAATAAATGTGGACAGTTAATTTACTGTCCATTTTATGACAATGATGTTAGAATGCTTGGAAAGCATAAATCATAACACAGATTGCCCTCAGCCCACTCTCTGCATCAGGTACTCAACTCATCTTTGCTTCACCCAGGCACAACAAACTGCCAAGGTCTGAAAGTTCACTTGTTTGAATTAAAAAATTGCAATGAATCCTGACAGAACAAATAAAACAGCTCATCTCTATGAAGTGTACATTTCAGTCACCTTAAAAAAAAGACCTTCAAAATCTGTAATGCATCTTTCATACTTGTGAGAGAAACATTACACTCATGCTTCATGGGTGAAATATTGCATATTTATAATGATTCATTGAGCCACACTCAAGCATTCTGGAGTGACAGAGGTAACTGGACTATTTTTTCCCAAGCACATAAGAAAACAGAGCTGAAACATGATGAGCGCAAATTGTGATGATTTTAATAGGGAATTCAATACCTGTGTTACGGTGATGTTATGAACACTGTGACTTTAATTAGGGAAGTGCTAACAGCAACTTGCATATTGCACGGTTATTTGGATATCTTCATCAGTTTTTGTTTTAAGGAAAAAATGGTTAAATTCCACATTAGATTTTGGCAGTTTGTTTCATGTTCTAGACACTTAACATAAATACAGATCTTTAAATCTGTGTTTATCAGTGTATAAAGTATAAAAAAAAATTGAAAGAAGATATGGTGGAAGATAAAAATAGCTTTTTCTGGCACATTTCAACACATTAACATTTTCATTTTCTGAAAAAGCCTAGACACATTTTTCATGAACTACCACAGAGAAGACACACATAAGCAAACCAAAGCACTGTTTGCTGAAGATCAGTCAGTTGTATGATGCTGCAAATCATTATAAATATTAAGGATAATTTGTTGCTTATAGCCTAATGAAGAAAAGTGCCCTGAAGTGCCTTTCCCAGCTGAAAACTTGAGTATTTGGAAAATAGGGTCATTTTGAGACTTGTTATCTTGTTAATGTCTTGTCTGACATTTTTCCAGCAATGCGCAGAAGAGTATAATTTAACAGGACATGTATAATTTAAAAAGAAACACACTTTTTATTTGGATTGCTGTTATCGATCCAAATATCAAGTCTCCAGTCTGAATACATTTGGCTTTATAAGGAAAATTATGGTATCTTACATAGGTACTGGATAATTCAGTAATGAACAAGTGATAAATAGAGTTTGCTGCAGCTGAAATAGTACTGGCAGAGTTTTTACATATTGCTTTCAAAAATTGAGTGTAATGTTATTATTCTTATCACATCCACATAAAATATACAAGTAGATTAGATGAGCAGGATTAATCTGTCCAAATGAAGATGCCTATAATACAAATGTCTAAATTTGAGCTAGACCTTGTGGGATCTCTTTATATTCAATAGAGATAAAATAAGTACACTAGGGTACAATTCATCTAATCCTGAACCTGAAGTCTATAACAGGTCAGGTGCATCAAAATCAAGGACTAGGAACCAAGACAACTAGGTTAGTGTAGACACCCACACTGTGTACGTCTAAGGTAGGATGAGATGACTGATGTCCACTTCATACAGGAAGGACCAAGACTGACATAGTCCAGTCACATGCCTCAACCTCACTGAAGCTGATGCCCAGCAGAATTAGTCAAATGCAGAAAAGAAATTACTCAAAACAGCTCCAGCTGAATTCTGGGAGCTATTGATTCCCATACTGTTTTCTTCTTTAAGAGAATTCAAAATTAATTTAGATCTAAAGGAAAGTAGAACTGAAGAAGAGAAGAGACAAAGAGATGAAAAATATTCCTCAGCTCGAGAAAACAGCTTTGAGAAATAAAATATGCTATATGTTCAGTTATTACTCTTTTCACTGCTGCTTTCTTCCACAGATACACAAGAATGTCCTGTGAGTTACACAGTTTAATAAACTGGGGCTTTATACTGATCCCCAAATCAGAAAATTAGAAAAACATGGAAAAATGGCTGAAGGCATATTTGAAATTTTATGAAAGAAAATAAATGAAAGTCAAATTTCCAGTCAGTCTACGTAATGGCAAGCCTGACAGGACAGCAGCACCACTTTTCTCATTCAAAACTAATGATCAAAGTGTTTTATGTCTGGCTAGACGTGGAGAAATTAGGACCAGCAGAAAGAGTCTGTGTGTTCAGTAGGCTCACTGAGGCTTGCTAGGATTGGTAGCATCAGGTTGTGGCCTAAGCCTGTGAAGAAGCTGGATGGAAATGATACAAATAAATACTGAACTCATTCACTGGAAGGAGCATCTCCATCTCAACCACTGAGCACAGGGATGAATATCTCTAATCTTGACAGTAGCAATTCAGCCTGCAGTTAAGACATTCATATCATTGAGAACCAAAACACAGACAAATACACTTTGGCTCCTAGAAGGGTATGTTATGTCAGTAAATTGACATGGGAAACCACTGCTCATCTCGTGTGAGAACGATATGCGTTAGCAGGATAAAGAAGACCTGGTGTAAATTTCCTTAGAAAGAAACCCTGAATCATTGTTCTACCTGCCCAGTCTAAAGGCTAGCGACTGAAAAACTATGCTAAATACTATGCTTTCTGTTATATGTCAGAAGTTCATGTGTGTGTGTGTGCATGTTTGTACACATGGTTCTTTCAAGTAAAGGATTTTGCTAAGAAAGCTGTGAAAGACTTTTGCACTGGCAAACCCTCTGGAGGAATGGGAAAAAAGCATTTGTATAACACTAACATGAATTGCAATTTGTTCCATTCCTGCCTTGGGGTTCCTAGGTGTATTTTAGTGAATAAAGTCACTGATAAGGCAATACATGCAGACCCTGGGTTGAAAGAATAATGTGATATCGCCAGGAACAGAGCCATATTTGAGATTCAACTTTTCTGACAAACTCAATAGTCTGATTCTTGCAAATATTTAAAGATGAGAGATGCTGACCTGAGAATACAAAATTGAGTGGTTATTTCTTGTTATCTTTGCTCTGTCTCCCAGCTTATCACATGCAAGGAATGAGACTGTATTTGAAAATATTTTGAAAACATCTGTCTTTTGAAGGAACAACAGAACTAAACTCTCTCCTTTTATCAGTAAGAGACCACACTTCTACTACATAGCAGGCACATATAACTTTTTTTTATGATCATCAGAAATAGTGTACAATGTGCAGAATCTACCATGGGAAACAGAACCATAGAATCATTTAGGTTGGAAAAGACCTTTACGAAAAGTCCAACCATTAACCTAGCACTGCCAAGTCCACCACTAAACCATGTCCCGAAGCACCACATCTACACGTCTTTGAAATACCTCCAGGGATGGTGACTCAACCACTTCCCTGGGCAGCCTGTTCCAGTGCTTGACAACCCTTTCCGTGAAGATGTTTTACCTAATATCCAATCTAAATCTCCCCTGGCACAACTTGAGGCCATTTCCTCTTGTCCTATGGCATGTTACTTGGGAGAAGAGACCAACACCCACCTCGCTATAACCTCCTTTCAGGTAGTTGTAGACAGCGATAAGGTCTCCCCTCAGCCTCCTCTTCTCCAGGCTAAACAACACCAGCTCCCTCAGCCGCTTCTCATAAGACCTGTTCTCCAGACCCTTCACCAGCTTGATTGCCC
Source organism: Oceanodroma leucorhoa (assembly GCA_030449065.1). Taxonomy (NCBI): domain Eukaryota; kingdom Metazoa; phylum Chordata; class Aves; order Procellariiformes; genus Oceanodroma; species Oceanodroma leucorhoa. The sequence continues at coordinate 471,367 of JASVER010000176.1, forward strand.
TTCTTCAGACACACTCCAGTACCTCAAATGAAAGAACATGAAATGTTCATTCCCCCTCTTCACTGCAGAGATTGGAAAGAGATGGAAATCCATCCTAATTTAGAATCTGCTTTTGTCTTCCTCAACATTTTACACTCCATGTGCTATAACTCTCACTTTGAAGTCTGTCAAGCTTGTTTACAGAAGCATCATCCATAGACGAAGCGGGATAACCAGAGCTAACCAGTTCAGAAGTGGGGGAAGAGAAAAATCTCAAATGTGGGATGTTGGAGTTCTGCAGGGTGAACTTGGAATCCTTAATCACCCGGGGGAAAATCTCAGGGGGAGTGTTTCTCATCTATTCCTTTTTTCCCTCTCTTCTTACCCACAGAAAAAGGGTTTAGCCCTCTTGTCTTCTCATGCCTACCCTTTCATCCTTCCCCACTCAGACATCTGAGTGCAGTTCTTCTATAAAACGCAAGGAATAAATTCAAAGGAGCGGGAAAAAAAGAAACAAATATAGGAAAGGGGGAATATTATATTTTCCCAAGCATTCCACTGCTCATTTTCCCTCAGATGTATACATTTTGTTCTGTCTGTTCCTAGTAGCTCTCATGGCCTTGTTGCAAGCTTTGTAAGAGCCGAAGAGCAGGCCAGCTGGCTGCAGACAGAGCCTCACCTCCATCTGCCTCCTGCAGGCTCAGCCCTCCCTCAGAGAGATGGATGCTTAATCGCAAGTATATTGTGCCAGTCTTTTCCTTTAGAAGTGTAGTAACTTTAGGGAAAGCACTGTCGAATATGAGAGACAATTTCAAAATAGAGCTGTTTGAAGCATTCTATTTAATCCAATAAAATGTAATGGCAAATTGTATTTTTCAAAAAACTTCATAAGACAGTATATAAAAAACCAATAAAAATCTATTTCCCTAGCTCAGTTGCATCATTAGAAAGCTATATTTTTGTATTCATATCTATGGGACTTTATTAGTTTGACCCCAATTCAATCTTACAGTATTCTCCCTTAAGGAAAGCAAGAAAATTGACAACAAGGGGGGGGGGGGGGGGTTGGCGGGGGACGGGACGGGACGGGACGGGGACGGACACCCACAACACTTATAAGGTCCAAAATTTTCACATTTTACAAAAATAAACCAAAATCTCAGAATATAATGTTCAGTTTCACATTTTTGTAAAATATTAAATCACTGTCAAGGCAATAAACCCTAACAATGAGAGGCATTAAATTTCAAAAGGTATGTTTTTCAATGGTTAAATTACCTGCTTTCCTAGTCATTTTGTCAGGTAAGGCAAAAAGGTATGTCTGACGTAAGATTTGAAGCTGAAATACCCCTATTAATATGAAGAAAGCTAAGGCATAATAATAAATGCATAATAAGAGGGTCCAAGGCCATATCCTACAACTACAAAAATTGAAAAGGATAAAAGAAGGAAAATACTATTTTTTATTTCACTGTCCCCAACATGAGATTCAATATATGATCTAAAATGAGCTTTCAAACACAGAAACCTACCCGGTTCTGAAAATGTGTTTCTTTAAATTTCCAGGCTAGTACAGAGGAGCACCAGGTCTCCTGGCAGAAAAAACAAGCATGCGACGCGGAGAACTTTGCACTGATGCATAAAGTCCCCTAGCTCTATCTAGTGGATGGAAAGGAGCATACTGCTTTCCGTGTAAGAGCTGCTTAGTGCTTTTGCTTGCATATTTGAATGTAACATAAAGATCTTCTCTTTTCACTTTGACTGTCGTTATACTGGCTATAAATGGATTCAAGCAATAACACAATGGGCTGTATTATTTCAGAGGAATACTTCTGTTTTCCTCTCCTTGCCCTGTGCAAAAGATAGGGCTTAACAAATAGTAGTGAGGTGGGTTTGCAGAGAGAAATAGTATTTTGTTAAGCAACTGATATTATTGGACAAAAACAAGACATTTTTTTAGTCACACAAGTTCTTCTCTGGAGTTAAACCAGACTTGTTTATGCTTTGGGCCAAACTAAGTCTTTACACCAAAAGTATTATTTTCCTCTTTTTTCCTCTCTTTTCTTGCATTACTTGTATATGGTCATGAGCGGTTTGTTTACAAAGATATTGCTTGTCTCCTCCATACACTGTCTTGCACAAATATCATGACTGCCAATAATACAAATATCATAAATATTTTTTTTTTTTTACTTTTCTTAAGGCAATTTAGTATGGCATCCTTTTTCATCATTTTGACATATTATACCTACATAGACAAGATAAAAAACAATAGGAGAGAAAAATATTCAGACATGTCTATTAGCTGCTAAGAGCGTTCCCTCTTCAAACTCAGCTGTAAATCCAGCCCAGGCTTCCATCTACTCCTGCAAAACCTTATGTAAGCAGGAGGGTCTGCATGTAGGTTCCCAAGCCCGGAGCACAGCAAGGTTGGGCAGTGCAATGCAGCCCTCACTGTGGGCTCAAGGGATGGCAAAAGGCCTGGTGTGGGGTGAGGGGGGAAGACTTTGGTGAAGGTAAGGGATCCTTTAATGTCCCGAGGGAAAAATCACCTTTCTCATTAAATTTGAGAAAGCAGTTGAAACTAGTTGTCACATCTCCTCACAAAAGCAAGAGGAGTTCAATGAGATTTCATGTGAAGTCCCTCTATACCCTCCTAAGCAAGTATATTCACTCATTTCTTAACAAGATATTTGTCAGACTAAAGGATGTGGAAGCTAGAGTATCGTTGGAGCTGTTGTACCGTTTCTTTGTTATTGTCACGCATTGCACTAGTTTATGCGTATTTGGGGTTTCCCAAATGAACTAATGAGATGTTTGCCACATGAGCTATTTTTGAAGGCCTGCAATAAATTTATACTTGTGCTGAATGTAGCTGCCAAGTTGTTTACTGGAGTGATAAATAAGTCTTTCTCTTCCAAGGACTCTTGTTTAACTCTGCACAATGTTTGGCTTTTTGTTTTGATCTGTAAATCCCTCTATAGTTGAAACTTTGTGCACTGCCACAGCATTGATCTACTGAAACATTTTAACTAACTTTCTTTAACTTTCCCACAGAAAGGCTTTCAATCTAGAAAAAGTTTGTTTGAGAAGCCATCAAATCCTTGATGCATTGTGATTTCAGCAAAGGACTGGTGCTGTAAAATTTTTGGAAGTGTAACTGCAATGAGAACGACTCATATCTAAATAAACCAGAATAATCTTGGGAAAGGAAAAGAGAAGTGAAGGGAAAAGAAAGATTTATTGTACAGCTGTAACAAGAGCTGTTTCTAAGTTAGATACATCTTTTGGCAGTGTAACATATCTGGCTTCACTCCAATAAACTAAAATGCACTAGCAAAAATGTTTCTTTCCCCAGCATAGTTGTGTTTACATTAAGATTTACAACTACCAGTATTATAGAAAACTGTACTGGTAAGTATTGTGATCTTTTAAGGTGATACAGTAATTTTTTTAGACCAACTGACATAGCTTACAAAAAATAGGCAAGTTTTACCTTCAAAAATGCATCATCATTTTTAGTATAAAAGCTTATCTAACAAAGATATTCCTTCTCCTCCCAGACTTCATACCCTCACAGCTACAATGCTAATATCTGCAACTAGTATCACCATATCATAAAAAGATTCTAGTACGGACCTGGCCTTAAATCAGTATTTTTTAACTTTTTTATTTAGCATTTTTCAAAGTATAGACACTTTGAAAGGTTTTCCAGTAGAGATAATGGTTCTTGTAGAGCAAATTTTACCTTAATGTCCTTAATTATCATAAACAGACCTTTGTTTAGACCAAAGATCATGAGAGTCCCATGGAACCACAGATTTTAATTAAATTAATCTATTTTGGAACAGTAGACATACGCATCATAGTTTTCATAACATGTAATTTTACCTACAATCAATCTGAGGAATTGCTGAAGATCAGAGAGCAAGTAACTGGCAGAGATGAGAAGAGGCAGCCTGGTTTAGTACTTAGCTGTATACCACTCAAGTCTTACCATTAATTATTGGTTTTGCCTGAAGCTGAAGAGAAGGTTAGAGGAAGACTGGTGAGAGCACAGTGCTAGCTCAGGGAAAAATTGACTACAATGGAGATGGTATTATACTGGGGATGGGAACATCTCTGTTCTGTTTGGTGCAAGACAGCTGTCCATAGGAATCATATCAATTCTAACAGGTGGTAATACTGTTAATAAATAATGCTAATATTGATCTGTCCTACTAATATTGTACATGCATTCAGATCTTATTGATTTAGCTTGCTTCCTAAGCCAAAAAATATATACATATTCACACACTTGAGATTATATAAGCAACTAATTAATATTAAAAGCTAGAATGAAAATAGGAATATTATCACAGTTTTGCAATTCAATGATTTTACAGTCAAAACTCTACAACATGGGGAAGGATTGTAAAACTGGAAATGTTAGAAACCTACTTTGATGAAAAATTTCAAAATTCCTAAGACATTTTTGTCCTTTGGTGAGGTTTTACAGATAATGTGAAAACTCTAAATATAAGTAGATAACGATAATTTATTCTGCATAGACTGCCACTTAATTGAATTGTAACTAGCATAGTTGCGGCTACACCCTGAGGACCCTTTGAAAATGAGGAATGAACCCATCAGATTATTTCTTCTTGGTTAGGGAAAAAAAAAAAGAGTGTGAAAGCCTCTACAAATCCTGAATCCTTTTGTTGACAACATGAAGTAGCTGTGCATAATGCATAGGTACTGATTAGACATTTATTTTATTTACTGAAACACTGCTACTTAACAGTTTGCAATGCATCAGCCTCCTGAATGGAGGCTCAGACTACGATGTGTCCATGTAGACAAATTTTATCTTCACCATTGTGAAAACCCACACTACGAAACTCCCAGAGAATTGAAATGCTTCTGGTCTTCGGCCATAACATTTTTGACATCTGTTTCTCAGACCTTTATATGACTATTCATTATATTGGTGAAGGGATACCATTTCATCCCACCTTTTTAAATTATATAAATAGCTGCATAGATTGTAAACCATACATTTCTGTCTCCAAGTGCTATCACTATTGCACCTTGCCTGTTAGGATTTAGTCATTACTAGAGACCATGGGCTTCATTCCCAAATTGTTTATGATTGCAGCTTCTCTTCTTGCTCTCCTCCAGACGCGAACTGCAAATACAGTAAAAAACAACTGCATTTCTTATAACCCTCCCTTATATCTCCTACTATTGCTCTGCTTCCAGTTGTAATTTCTGATTTGCAGACTACTGCTGTAGGCAGTCCTGCAACACAAATAATGAGTCATGCAGAGCAGTATAAAGTGCCTAGGCAAAGAGGTGAAATAAGTTACACGTTCAGGAGTGCTGCAGTCAGTGAGGCAATATGTAGGCTTTAGACAGTGGCCATATATCTAAGGTATAAGAGAAGATATAAGCCCTTTCTCTCTCACCTAGTCAGACCACAGCTGGGGAAGATGCAGTTCGCTATGGGAGCCCAGGCAATCCCCAGAGGGCAGTAACAACAAACCAGCAGGAACAGCCTGCCAAAGGGAGATCAGACAAGGGGTCCCTGTCACTAAAATATGCTGATAGAAGGGAGCCAGCGCATGGCAGGGAATGAACCCCTTCCATTGAACAGGAAACAGTTCAGCAATGAGGAGGGGGGCAAAAAGGAAAGAGGCTCAGCATACATGTGGAAGGTGATATCTTGTATTGGCATAGTTCTGAGCTGCAATTTATATGGAAAAACTAGCATATCTGATTCCACCCTCTCTCTAAGACAGATGGAACAGCTAATGAAGGAACAGCTAGCAATGTGCCCAAGGCATAGACATGGTTTTCAGGGCTATATCTAAACTGGTAATTGCAAGAGATCTTGCAGCCACCGGTGCCTAGGCCACATCCTGTGTTATCCTTTACTGGGATATATATTGATGCACACTAGCTTCCTCTCATCCTGCTTCATCTCAGTTTCTGTGCGATGGCAACCTGGGCATCCTCTTCCAGAAAGGGACCAAAGCACGTTTTAACCTTTTCATATTTTGGGTGATCAGAGAACAAGGACTCTTGCCCTGTTAAGTTTTGTAAGCACAGGCTTATATGTGAGAGTCATGACTCATACTCCTTTTAACAGGGAAAATGTAATCTACTCTGTCAGTAAGCACAAAAATCACTCCTCATCAACACCTCTGACAACATCACTGTGTCAGTAACAATTTCTAAGACTACAGCTGGTATTTGTTCAGTGCTGTTTCTGGAGACCCAGAGCTAGCCCTCAACAATGCAACAGCATAAAAGATAAAAGTCTGTACCATAAAGGATAAGTATGTCAAAGTCTGTCCTTCCTGACAGTCGTCCCTTGCAGTAGACACATCTGAAGATTGATTATGTATCTTCAGTTTACTGTGTAGCAGGAAACAACTAAGTAGACCATCCATGAAGATTAAATTAAGGGCTGAACTGTTGGGTCAAATTCTGTTATTACCATGGTGTAAATACAGAGTAACTTTACTCAAGTAGGTGGATTTAAACTGATGTAAAATGAGGATAAGTAAAATAAGGGGCAAGCCTCCAAACACTAAGGAGGCTTCCCACTGTTGGGTAGTATTATGTAAAAAGAAGGCATTCAGGAGAAGATTTTGAAACAAAAGGGTATGAAAAAATAGTACCCTCACAGATTAGAGAAGATTTTCATACTATAAGGTCTGATATGCAAAAAGCTGAGACCATAGCCTACTATGACAGGAATCATGTTTAAAGCATCAGATGAGCTAGAATAAATCTTCCTAAAGCTAATAATTGCTTTCATTGTTGTAATTTACTCAGCAAAACAATGCATTGATTTTGAAGAAGCAGAAGGGTGGGGTTTTCTTTTCACCTCTATCTTTAAATGTGTTAAATCTTACAAGTCAACGGCCTAGAGTTTAAACAGGTTAAAAGAAACCAAGGAACTGAATGCTGTGATCATTTGGGGTCACTGCACTAAAATAAATAAGATCCCTTATATCTCACTGGAGGTGAGATTTGCTTTCTGTAAGAGTCTTACTTTTCTTCTGAAGTCTCCACATCATTGAAATTCTTAATCATAGTGTCTGTTCAAACTGGTTTTAGAATTAAAGACACATAGATGGTATCTACACTATAACAGATGAAGGAAATTGTTAAAAAAAAAAACAAAACAGCATTTGTGTTAGAAAGAACTATAAGATATCTCTGCCTGCATGCTGTAGAGAGGAATGGTTAGGCAGTAACTCATCCAAAATCCTGAACAAAGATAAGAAAAGGTAGTCAGTTATTATGCACTCAGTTGGCAAAACAGCTCTTAAAAAAAGAAACGACAAGCGAGTATGATGAAAAGAGGATATTTAAAAACCTCTTAATTTTACATAACTTTTAACTGTATAATTAATTATAATTATGATAATTAATACCTCTGATTTTGATTGGTATAAGAGAACACATAAATATTAAAAAGTTATGTTCTTACATGGGAAAAAAAATGCATGCTTAAGACACAATGATTCACAGACAGAATACTAAGAAAATACCATTTCTATTTTTCTTCTTTCAAAGACCAAGATCCAGCAAAACAGGAGGAGATCAATGAGAATAAAAACAATCTTGAAATTCTTTTCTTTCTTAGTAGGTGGCAATTACATTTTATGATTGTTTTAGGCTTCATACTATGCTGCTTAATCATCCATTTCTTCATGTTTCCATCTCCACTTGTAACATTGCTGTAGGAAAAAATATTTTTATGGTTCTGTTCCAAACAGGCTCACTTGAATAATTTGGCCTTACTAAAAAAAAAGCTATTATTTAGATATTAGTAGTACTTTAACTTTTGCAAGTCAGCAAGAGACACTGCAAAGTTAAACCTCAGACTGATTTCTTCTGTTACCCAAGAATCTTTAACATTAAAGCCTCTTCTCTTTTCAAGACTCTTGGAGGCACACTTGTAGCCACCAGATAAACTAAGCTGGATACAAATGTGAATGCCATCAAATGTGTGAGTTTTCTCCCTTAATCTCTGAAATCAGGCCAGTAAAAACAGCAAAATACCAAACTGTATCATCATTCCATTAGATATCATGCCTAAGAAATAAATCTCATGGGAACTTTTGGGAAACATTTTGTTGCTGTAGAAATTGTAAGCTGTACTCTGAAATTTGCTGGACAGGCATCTTCACATGGTGACAGGTTGCACTGAACTGCTGGAATAGTCATCTACTGAATGAGACAAAATTAAGATGGTGACAACATTTGACTGTTAAATTGGATGTGTGCTGTTTGGAGTTTCCTGTTCAAATTTAAATTTTATTATCTAAATATTTCTTGTCCTTAAAATGGACATGATATGATATGACAGGAGCAAGCTATATGGACTTTCCTTCTGTTTATTTTGTTCTGAGTTTATGGGCATTTATCCTGTAGGTGTCTCTGTAAGAAGAATCTGTCTAACCTCATTTTTAAAAGAAATTATGTGTATGGTGTATGGGGAAGCTATATTGTGCTGGATCCAGCAGCCCCCGAGAGGTGAGGCTGCCACAGCTCCGTGCTGCAGGTGCAACAACTAGTAAGGCTGAGCACATATACCCACTAGGTACACGCACATAGAGCGCACTTATACACCCCATATGGACTCCCGGGACAGCCCTGAGAGGGGCCTGGACAGGGTGTCCCTTCCTCTGAATCCTTAATTTGGGTTCCCACCTGTCTTTGGCCTCTGTGCTCCTCTAGGATTGTGGAGATGGGCCTGTGGTGGGCTGATGGCTCCTAGGATGGGCCTGGGAGGACCCAGAGCAGGGTATTATTTGGGGTCCCCTTTATGTGCCATTGCCTTTCTGTGTTCCTTTGTGGGAATGCAGATGAGCTTTTATCATATGACATACAAGTGCCATTGTTCACAGAAATTAATTTGTATCTGGTAGTTGATCGGCCTCAGGAAGTGCCATAGTGAGGACATGTGGAAGCACAGAAAGTCTTAGAACTGTTTGCCATTGGGATTATCTTTGTTCCCAGAAGTTTTCAGATACAGGTTAGATAAACCTCTGCCATGAGTCTGCCAGCACAGTCCCCAGCCCCAGTCCTGGGACAAACAAGCCAACATTTCAAGATTTCTTTCAATGTAATTTCCACAACACAATTTTATGAAGCAACACATTTCCAGCTCACACAGTACACCCAGAGAGACACAGCACCCTCTCCTATCACAGAAGAACAATAGTTGACCTCTGTCTTTTCACAAGATTTGTGGCTTCAAACAGTGGGTAAAACAGGCAGATATTTCATGATGATTCAACAGGTTTCAACAAAACTAAATAGATTTTGTTTTGCATGCTGCCATTTTTGAAGATGCACAAGGTGGTACATAAATGGACAGCATACCTCATACAACCAGTATGAGCTGCACAGTTTGTTCAGACAGGATGCGATTGTAGTGCCTGCCTTTATTGGCTCTGTGTTGAGTTACTATAGCACCAGTCCTATAGCACGCAGTGTCTCTTCCAGGGCTTAGAATCAAACCCTTTTTAAAATGATAGATTAATTTGTCATTTAGACTTAAAGGAAATCCAGAGAAGACGAGTAACCATTGGTCTCTATGTAGCTTCTATAACTAGTATTTGATGTTTCAGTGCAATGACATAATTTAACACTGTTCGTGATGTGTACTTCAAGGTCAAAAACATGCTCTGAGTGGGGAAGCTCCATCAACATACTGAACTACCCAAAGCTTTGTAAGCCATCTCCAAAATAAATTCCACTTGGAAACTGCCTCTAGGTGCATCCTTCCCACCCACTTCTTTGTTGGTTGGTCACTTGCCAGGTATTCAGCTGGATGAAGGATGAACCTTTTTGCCTGAAGCAGCCATATGACCTCTCTTTGTTTTCTTTTGCTTTCCCATGATCAACATCAGCTTTTCTTTCTCCTTCTGCTGGTTTTATTGATGCCAGTTCATCTGCATGACTTCTCCCTTTCCCCTGCTAACCCCCAGCACACCACACTTATAGTGCAAACACTTCTGTAAGCATATATGGGAGGCCGTCTGGGGCTCAGCAACCATGACATGATAGAATTCTTGATTCTCAGGGAAATAAGGAGAGGGGTCAGTAAGACCGCTACCATGGATTTCTGGAGTGCAGACTTTGGCCTGTTCAGGACACTGGTTGAGAGAGTCCCTTGGGAAGCGGTCCTGAAGGGCAAAGGGGCCCAGGAAGGCTGGACGTTTTTCAAGGAGGAAGTCTTAAAGGCACAGGAGCGGGCTGTCCCCCTGTGCCGTAAGAGGAACTGGCGGGGAAGACGACCGGCCTGGCTGAACAAGGAGCTTTTGCTGGGACTCAGGGAAAAAAGGAGAGTCTATCGCTGTTGAAAGGAAGGGCGAGCGGCTCAGGAAGAGTACAGGGACCTCGTCAGGTCGTGCAGAGAGGAAATTAGGAAGGCAAAAGCCCAGCTGGAACTCAATCTGGCCACTGTCATCAGGGGCAACAAAAAATGTTTTTACAAATATGTTAACGACAAGAAGAGGGCCAAGGAGAATCTTCCTCCCTTATTGGATGCCAGGGGGAACATTGCCACCAAGGATGAGGAAAAAGCTGAGGTGCTTAATGTCTTCTTTGCCTCAGTCTTTAATAGTCAGACCGGTTATCCTCTGGGTATTCACCCCCCTGAGCTGGAAGATGGGGACGGGGAGCAGAGTAAACCCCCCATAATCGAAGAGGAAGAGGTTTATGACCTGCTACGCCAGCTGGACACTCACAAGTCTATGGGGCCGGATGGGATCCACCCCAGAGTACTGAGGGAGCTGGTGGAGGAGCTTGCCAAGCCGCTCTCCATCATTTATCATCGGTCCTGGTTAACGAGGGAGGTCCCGGATGACTGGAGGCTTGCAAATGTGACGCCCATCTACAAGAAGGGCTGGAAGGAGGATCCAGGGAACTACAGGCCTGTCAGTCTGACCTCGGTGCCAGGGAATATCATGGAGCAGTTCATCTTGGGGGCGCTCACGAGGCAGGTGCAGGACAACCGGGGGATTGAACCCAGCCAGCATGGGTTCATGAAGGGCAGGTCCTGCTTGACCAACCTGATCTCCTTCTACGACCGGGTGACCCGCCTAGTGGATGAGGGGAAGGCTGTGGATGTGGTCTACCTGGACTTCAGCAAAGCCTTTGACACTGTCTCCCACAGCATTCTCCTGGAGAAGCTGGCAGCTCATGGCTTGGAGGGGTGTACTCTTCGGTGGGTAAAAAACTGGCTGGACGGCCGAGCCCAGAGAGTTGTGGTGAACGGAGTCAAATCCAGTTGGCGGTCGGTCACGAGCGGTGTTCCCGAGGGCTCAGTTTTGGGACCAGTCTTGTTTAATATCTTTACCAATGATCTGGACGAGGGGATCGAATGCACCCTCAGTAAGTTCGCGGATGACACCAAGTTGGGCAGCAGCATTGATCTGCCTGAGGGTAGGAAGGCTCTGCAGAGGGATCTGGACAGGCTGGATCGATGGGCCGAGGTCAATTGCATGAGGTTCAACAAGGCCAAGTGCCGGGTCCTGCACTTCGGTCACAACAACCCTAGACAACGCTACAGGCCTGGGGAAGAGTGGCTGGAAAGCTGCCTGGCAGAAAAGGACCTGGGGGTGTTGGTCGACGGCCGGCTGAACACGAGCCGTCAGTGTGCCCAGGTGGCCCAAGGCGGCCTACAGCATCCTGGCCTGTATCAGGAATAGTGTGGCCAGCAGGAGTAGGGAGGTGATCGTGCCCCTGTACTCGGCACTGGTGAGGCCGCACCTCAAATACTGTGTTCAGTTTTGGGCCCCTCACTACAAGAAGGACATTGAGGTGCTGGAGCATGTCCAGAGAAGGGCGACGAGGCTGGTGAAGGGTCTGGAGAACAGGTCTTATGAGGAGCGGCTGAGGGAGCTGGGATTGTTTAGCCTGGAGAAGAGGAGGCTGAGGGGAGACTTTATTGCTCTCTACAGCTACCTGAAAGGAGGCTGTAGAGAGGCAGGTGTTGGTCTCTTCTCTCAAGTAACAAGCACTAGGACGAGAGGAAATGGCCTCAAGTTGCACCAGGGGAGGTTTAGATTGGATATTAGGAAAAATTTCTTCACCGGGAGGGTAGTCAAACATTGGAACAGTCTGCCCGGGAAAGTGGTGGAGTCACCATCACTGGAGGTGTTCAAAAAACGTGTGGATGTGGCGCTTTGGGACATGGTTTAGTGGGCATGGGTACTGGGTTGATGGTTGGACACGATGATCTTAGAGGTCTTTTCCAACCTTAATGATTCTATGATTCTATGATTCTATGATCCTTAAGAGTACTCCCCTAAGTTTTCAATTAAAATATTATGAAAAGAAAATTATAGTGACTATGATCTGAAGCTACCCAACAAAACAAAACTAAAGTAAGTTTTAAACTGATGTTTTCACAGAGTGTCTTGCAAATACTGTTTTGCTAGTGTGTAGTGAAGACTTCACTGAATGGCAAAGTATCCCCAAAGGCAACTGAAAGTTACTTTCAACTTTTTACTTAATGAATGCATATGCTGTTAAAGCAACCTACAGAGCCCCAGGATTAGTTCATCCTTACTGTGAAGTGAGGTCAGCAGGTCAACAGTAGTGGAGCAATGTGCAGAATACCTATGCTAAAGAGACCATCCCACTGTCCTTGGATGTTTAAAATTCTTTTGTTAATATGTCCCTGTGTGTTGCAAAGCTACCATGTTTCTAAGCAGCATTGTGAGCATCCCAAAGGAAGCACAAATTTGAATCAGTGAAATGTGTCCATATTCAATGTACATCCCCAAAGTCAAAGTGATTTGCCATTTTCCTTAACTTTTCCTGTCAATGAGAGATGCCCTCATATCACTACAGCAATAATAATAATAATGATAGCCCAAAAGCTAGGCTTGATGGGCCTTGCTGTAACTTAGTGATTTATCATATATTACATGGGAACTTGAAGGTGAACCCTATTGTGAATCTCCGTGATTTAGCATATAATACAGAGAAGCTTAGCATGTAATTCTGTTGTAAATTTGTACTGATTTGCTGTACAATACACAGAACCTTACAGTGTAGCTTCACTGTGAGACTCTTCTTACTCACTTCCAGTATCATGCAGCTGTAACTGTAACTTCAGTGTGAAACACTCTGATTTACTGGGGGGCACAGAAGATTTCACTGTGCAGCTCTCTTGTGACCCTCTAATGATGTGCTCACGGAGTCCTGCTAGAGAATAGGCTGGACTTTAACAACCCACTGATGCTGCTATGTGGCAAAGAATATCTGCAGCCAATGAAATATCTAAATATAAAAAGCAGTCTCCAGAGCACAGAATCCAGATTAAAAGACATTTGCTGCTAATCCGACCACTAATGAGGTGTCATACAGGAAAGATAATTTTCTCCAAGATACCTAATGCCCAGGCATAGACAGTATACTATGTGTGCTTCATATCTCCCAGTTTTCAAAACCCTCAGACTTTTCCACCTTTTCCACAAAAATCCTAGTGTTACTGACATTATACATCATTATTCCCCCTCCAAAAACTCCAAGATTTTTAGCTAATGCATTATCTTTCACCTAGGATTGTCTTGGCTCATTTTTAGCTAATGCATTATCTTTCACCTAGGATTGTCTTGGGCCAAGGGCGCAAGTATTTAAATAACTGTTTGTGGATTGACTGTGGCCAGCAACTAAGCACCCACCCTGTTGCTTGCTCACCCCTGCCCCCCCCCCCCATCATAATGGAGGAGACAACTGGAAGAGCAAACACAAGAAAAACTCATGGGTCAAGATAAAGACAGTTTAACAAGTGAAGGAAAGAAGGAAAAAAACCCAAAGTATTGTAAAGGCAATCACTCATCACCTTCCCCAAGCAGATCAATGCTCACCCAGTCTCCAAGCAATGGCTTCTTTGGAAAGACTACCTCCCAGATTCATTGCTGAGCACAATATCATACTGTATGTGATATCCCTTTGGCCAATTCAGTTCAGCTGTCCCAGCTCTGTCCCCTCCAACTTCTTGTCCACGCCAGCCTACCCACTGGTGGGGCAGAGTGAGAAACAGAGAAAACCTCGATGCTGTGTAAGTACTGCTCAGCAGTAAATGAAACGCTGTTGTGTTACTAACATGTTTTAGTCACAAATCCAAAACACAGCACCATACGGGCTGCTATGAAGAAAGTTAACTCCGTCTCAGACCCAGTACACTGTTGAATGATGTATAAGAAAGCAGGCTTCAGTAAGGTTGTCCTTAGCCTCGACTTTTAAGCCACTGCAACAGAACTTAAACAATGCTGCATAGAAAATAATATAATATTTTAGTTGCCCTTTGGAGATGTCTATCTCTTGCCACTGAGTAGCCTGGGGTCTTATGGGAGCTACGCTCCTAACTGAGGTGTGCCAGTTAAGTGCCTAAAATTCAGTGGGGTGAGTCTGTGCCCAATAGCTTTGAATTCAACTTAATATTCTACAGAAAGACCATGTAGAGTGTTTACCGAAGAGACACATAACAATGTCATGTATTAACTGCAATCCTGTAAGCGGTGACAGGTTCTATCTCAGGTATACTGTAGCTTTATAAGCCAAATGAAAAAATAAGCAGTGAAAAACTAAGGACATAACATTTACCAAGATGGAATTTCATAGCCAGTGTGAGATGGTAAAAAGCACTGTTTGTGGATGTTGATATGATGAGAGCTTAGTGTCAGCAAAGAAATCGAAAAACACTCTTAAATTACAGATTAAATTGAACAATTGTTGTTGCACACCTTCAATCAAAGAAAATTGCTCTGTACTTGCAAATTCATCCAAGTGGCTTCTCACCTTCAGCCAATCATTCTTCATCCAGGAGCTGGTCTCCTGACTGCTGCCTTTCTGGGTTTTTCTCAGAATGAATTAGAACTTGCACAGAGCACTCTCACCTGCTCAACCCCCTTCACATCTTTCTCCCCCTGCTCAAGCCTAACATATATGGTTAGTGGAATTGCTTGTAAATAGTTCCTCTCCTCTTTACTTCCTTTACTGCCATATTCTGGGACCACAGTTGTGTGTTTTCCACAGATGATAGTGTATAAAAATGCTTCAAAACAGCAGAGTTTCAGATCAGGTAAATTAATGCTTTGCAACAACCTTGCAGGATCAATTTTTGTTTGAAACATTTAAAGAATTTTGAACATATTTGAGCTCTTTAAAAAAATCGTGAAGGTATTGCAACCAAAAGGGTTGGAGGAAGGGGATTGTTAAGGCTTGAATACTGCAACTTTGTGATATTTAATATGTGAAAAATGTGAGGTGGGGAAGCAGAATCACAGATCAAAGCCATATACATAACTGTAGTCAAAACCACTTAAAAATGTCTATCCCATGTGCTGATTGATATCTAGACTGTGTAGCTAAATCACAATAATTTACCCAAAAATTCTGGTTAGAGTTAGGTTTCTGCTCAGGAATAGAAAGCTGGTTGGAATAGGTGTGTCTAGGGTGCATTTATGTACTATGTATTTATGATTTTCCTACAGCAGACAGAAAAAGTGAGTTGGAAAGGAAGGAAATCAGTATAGGTAAAATGGCAGTCCCTAGAAGCAAGTAGGATTCCGAAAGCATTTTAATAAGATGGAAGTATGAAAGAACTTCCAGTGACGGCATACATCTAATTACAAATACTGAATACTGTCACTAAATTACTTGTATTTTTGTTGCAATGTTGTTGAAGAATACATACAGATGATACACATACACACACACTCACATAAATATAGACATACACTTTTTACTAGATTAAGATTTATATAATGTTATTACGAATGAAAATAATATTTTGAGTCCTATAGTGCATCCTTTACCAAAAAGGCTATTCAAATTCAACAGTTAACGAAGCTTAATTAAACAAATGACAAAGATATGCATTAGCTTTCAGCTGTCATACTACCCTTTTTTAAAATATTGTAAGTACATGTATAAAATATATAGGTATATTTTAATGTGGCATTTTTCAACACAGCATGAGAGCTTGAGATCCCAGAGGAAAGTTGCACAGTACACTGCTGCCCTCTGGCTGCAGCCTGAAAGAAGAAAGACTGACTATTCGTGTGTACACGGTGAATATTTTGTGTACACGGTGTCAGCAGCTTGACATGCTGCAGAAATGTTAGTTAATAAATCAAATTCTGTTTTCATATCTCACAAAACCTGAAGCCCTTAGAAGCATGGCATGTCCAAATTCAAAATAAGCTACTGTATGGAGGGCTCTGCAGATGTTGTGTTATTTTCTGATACTATATCACAAAATATATCAATAGACGATGTATAACAAGGGGTGTGAGATACCTTCATTGTTCATTGCACAACAAAAAATTTACCTGAGCAATGATAGCATAGTGTTTCAATACATTTTCACTGGGTTCCTAGTGTTTCACTACATGGTGTGTCTAACCGTAACTGTGAACCAGATTTTCTGACTGCTTTGCTAGTAAATATCTTCTGGTCTAACTTCTTCCCTGCATACACACTATTAACAGAATTCCCCCCATTAACAGTAATGTGATTTAGCTATTATTTTTATCTTCTAAACCAGATAAACTATTTTCCTTTCCTATAAACTCAGTTATGAGCATAGTCTAGCAGTCTGTTCCACAATCACACAACATGAGACCCCAGCAAACAAGGAAAACAAACCAGCTTATTATACCTATAAACATCTAAAGATGTACTATCTTGGTACATCATAAATTACATTTCAGTGTCCTTTATCAAAACTCTGCCAGTTTCCACAGACATCCATCTAGTACCAGTTAAAAGCATGTTGGTGACACAAAGATCACCAGTACTGGAGGCTCCGCAGTCCTCCTAAATGTCAACTCCGTTGCTTCATTCTCCTTAACACTGTGAAGTTTTCCAGATTGCCTAGTCTAAATCTTCCTTGATACAAGTCTGTTTGTTCTAAGTGCAATGGATATGAAGAAAAGACTATATTCTGCTACTTAGCAGCACCTTCTACATGCTTGAAAACCATTATTAACCCCTATACCCTTTCTCCTCTTTCTAAGCTAAATACAGTCATTCAGTTCTTCCTAGTAAATATGTCCCAGACTTGTGATCATTTGCTCTGGTCCCCTCTGGATTTTCTCCAGATATTCTACATGTGTTTAAAGTGTGGCACCTTATTATCTATTCCTGAGATGAATTTGATTGAGCAAAAGGATCAGTTTCTGGTTCTTGCAAGCTATACCCTTGTTTATATTTCCCGATCTGCCTCTTCTTTGAAATTGCTGAGCCGGTGAAACAGAACACAACCCAGACTCCTCTCTGAACAAGCACGTACTTAGGCAGTTCACATCCTTGTCTCAAAGTAGTATCTTGCATTTAACCTCGTTCAAGTACATTTTTTTTCCCAGAACATTTCTCCAATTTGTTAACACCATTTTTTATTTTTATCTTGTCCTCTAACATAAGTGAGGAAAAAACCCCAAGTTTGGTGTTTTCAAATACAGTAAGCCTGTTCTCTGTTTCATTAGCCAGATGATTAGGGAAAACAATGAACACTGGACTCCAGGACAGATCCCTGCCAAATCCTATTCTATACATTCTTCCATTTTGACAGGCAAATCTTTTATAATTATTTATTTCTCTTTTCAGATTTTTCTGTAAAATTTACTTAATTTGTTGCTCCACTGAAATTATACACTGAATTCTCTTCATGTTTGCTACTAGTTTCATATCAACTGTTGTTTTTATTAATAAATGACTTCTGAAAAATATCACCTAAATTTATGATCTCTCTCTCATGAAACTTATAGTCTTGCTTATAATGTGAAGTGGGAATTTTTTCACAGAAAGTGTATCCCATGCTTTTAATGAATAACAACTCATAGTACTCATCTATATTCTATTATTTTCATTGGAAAGATTTGTTGATATATAGTAATGATGTAAATTCTAAATATGTTATAGAACTTATGCAATATGGAATATTCTTCCGTAAAATTCTATATACCCAAGCTCTTAATGATAAAAAGGTTTTCTAACTTTTCTGGTAAAAAAAATTCTTTCATTACTTCGAGGGAACGTTTATTTAATGATTATTAATGGTATTCATCAAAAAGCATAGCTAGCCTAGCAACTGTTTATTTACCTGCATATATTGAATTGCAAACTATCATAACACCTTTACCATGCTGGCATTGCAAATGTATGTTAAAAGGCTTAGGAGTTTATAGCAGTGCTCCTTGTAATTCTTCTGCATGTTATGGATCCAAGGCCTGGCATGGACAACTGTAGAAAAAGTAGTCATGACATAGCACAATGTCAAAAGTATATAAATATATAGTTTTGATATAAGATATAAATATATAGTCAACAAAGATATAAATATATAGTCTGTTTAAAGCTGAAAAGATTAAAAAATGCTTTATTAATGTCAGAAATTTCTTATATAAAGCTTTGCAACACCTGACACTAGTATCCTGGAAAATCAGCAGCACCTTATGCAAAACTACGGATTTCAAATGTCTTTTTACTTAATTTGTAACACTGCACAAGTTTAAATTGTCTAACTAGTGATGCTCAAGACATTGATCTTGGACCTGTAGAACAATGAAGAGTATTTTCAGACAACACTTCAAGACGAAATGTTATCGATACAGCAGTCAGTAGTAATTGATTTCAATTGAGCAGTATGAAGTAGTTATCTTTTTCTTGTTGCTTTTCTAAGAAAGAATATGCATGAAAACTTGGTTGGGGATGGACACAACTTTAAAAACTCATAACTGCTTATTTTGAAATAAGTATTTTTGATGTTTTCCCACAGAGTTGGAATGATTTTGTTTTTATTATATAGAACACATTTAGGAAACAGTATTGAACAGAATATTGGCCAAAATTTAGGACGCACTAGCTTCAAGCTGTATTTTTGAACCTTCTTTTTTTTTTTAAAAAAAAAGGGGGACTCATTTGTCACAAACAAGAAATGTTTTTTTTTAATCATATAGTCACTGTCTTTTCAGAGCCTATGTCATTGAGGACTACTTAGAAAATACATGTAGATTTATCTTATCTTGCTATAAGATAACCTGTAGAACATCACTTCTAGTTGGTTGGCTTTTGTTTGTAAATAATGGCTTTCTATAACTGAATTTAATCTGATAGTTGGACATATATGGCAAAAGATTTAGGTCTGATGTCTATTTCTTCAATGTTGTGATAAGAAAACAATATGGATAATACATATATATAATGAACTTCATGTTCATTAAATTCAGTTATAGGAGTTCATTATATATTATGTCTTAAAAAGTGACTGTATACAGTGATACACAGTTATAAATCCAAAACAAACCACAGTGTCTCATAAACCCACGCAAAAATGTGTTTGAAAATCAGCATAGTAAGTAGTATGACATCCTACTAATATATATAAGAAATGAAGAGAAAAATACACATTTTTATCTATACTTTCATTCATTTTACCATACCTATAATCAGGTCCAGAAGAAGTACAATGAACCTAAATATCTTCTGAGATTTCAACTTTAAAATGTGGTCAGTGTTATGCCAGGGTAGCGTTCCAAATCCCAAAAGAATGAAAGAGCAATGTAACTCCATTTTATAAGATATTTCATTGAGAAGGTTGAGTTCACTTATGTTTTGCTTTATTTTTAAAGAATAATTTGTGAAAAACTGATAAAGATCTGAAATTGGATTTCAGAGACTCCAGTGTGGGAATTTGTTTCTATTTCAAGATCAATTTCTAGATAAACTTTAAAATTAAGATCATTATGCCTGTAGAAGTTTAAGACACGTGCCATAGCCATTTCTGGTACAGCTTTGCTTAGCCAGGGTATTTACTACCATACAAAAATCCTATCACATTAACACATATCATACATGTAGTGTTGTGCTTTATTACGTCCTTGCCAGATGAAGAACAAGGAATAGCTATTAACCTGTGTGACTGTTGGGACTAAATAATGAGTATGGTAAGTAAGCTGTCTGAGCAAGGAAATATTTTTATGGGTGTTTTCTGCCAAGAGCTTGTGAAGATGAGAATGGGAAATAACCAGAAAGAGAAGACAGAAGACAAGTCAGAAGACAGATTTCCAGAGCCCCTGAAGAAGCGTTAAGGCAGCAAAAGAGAAGCATTATTTCAGTATGAGAAGTTCTGCTTAAATGCAAGACTAGACCTGCCAAAGCAAATCAGCCTGGAGCAGAGAAAAACAGTCCCATGATCTGGGGTACCCAAAAAAATGTGTCAGGTGAGTAAGGGAGAGAAGCAAATCCACCCACCAACGACAGACTGTGACAAGGGAATGCATTTATCACATTTCCTTAGATTATTTATTTCCTCTTGCTACCTGAGTATAAAGTGATTTCTTCTTTGGAATTCCACAAAGTTTTAGCATACCAGGTGCTAAATTTCAAGTAGAATACTCTGTAGGGGAAGAGTGGAAGATCCATCAGTAGGCAACTAGCACATTTCTGTTCACACCTTCTAGTTCTGCAAGTTGATAGAGGCATTGACTGTATCTTGTTCTCACTCCGCTGATGACCAAACACTTTCACTCACAAATTCCTTCACATAGATGAAAATATTGTGGCAAGATAAAGAACATCAGAAATCACTGTTAATGCGGAAGTAGGGTATGAAATGAGGGTTATTTTTAATAATAGAGGATGACAGCGGCAACAGTAACAAAAACAGAGCAAATCTAAAACCCACCTCCTGCCATTCCAAAAACTTTATTTTTCTTTACATCAGTTGCCATTTCTAATTTTAGGATGGGTCTTCTCTTCCTCTATTTTAACTATGATTTGCCAGTCTCTGAATTCACATCTTCACTCGTTCTTTCTGGTTTTAACCTACTCTTTCTGTTCATCTCTTCACAGTCATCTTCCTCATCCTTGATAACATCAAGTTTCCCAATAAGCTCTTAATTCTCAGGCTTCTTTGTCCTTTTTTTCCTCATTTGCCATTCAACTCTGAATTAACCCATTAACTATCAAAGCAGACATAATACCAGCTCCTTTTTTATTGCACAGTGGCCTGACACTCCTGGCTTTCTATGAATCATTCCCTCTTCAAGTCACCATTTGATTTCTTTTAGTATCTTTATCCATAATTCTTGCAAAATTAATTCAGCAGCAGAATTCCTGATGTATAGATTATTTTATAATCCCTCCTGTCTTTTTATTTATGCCCATCAAGATACCGATTCCTGACTCTCAGGTTCTACAGTCTCAGTCCTTTGATACTCTCTCTACAATGTTCATCATTCTAGCCTAAGTTTTAAAGCAAACTCAGATTCTTCTGGTTTAGCAACCCTTCAGCTACTGAATAGGCTGGAAGAAATCCCATAACCATGCTGAATGAGAAATTCCCCTCCTTCCTCAGTTCTCCTGCCCCCGCTGCCGGCCCCATTATTCCTACTTTTCTGCACATTTTACAGTCCTATTACAGTTGTACAGTTGCTCTTCTCCATTTCACCTTCTTTCTTCTTCTTTTCACCAGCAGGTCTGTTCACTTAAATTGAAAAAAATACTGTTTCTTAAAAGCTTATTAATGTTCTTTCATTAATATTGGCTTTGCACTGTCCTGAATGTACACAGACAATACAATGCAATCACCATGTACTATACAAAGAGGAAAAAAAAAATCCCAAAGCATTAAAAACATTTTTAAATATATTTACTAATTTCCAGATTCTTAGCCATTCACTGTATGCATCTACACAGCATCACTACAGAAGAATACTCCTTCTAAATAAAATACCCCAAGCATTTATTCCTTTCGCTATCCATTTCTTCAGTTTCTAACTCATAATGTTTCATGGCAACAAAGTATCGGATAAAAGTTTCGCCTAATGCTTCCTTAATGCACGAATCTTTCTCGAGTGCAACAAGAGCATCTTCTAGTTTCAGAGGGACTGATGAATGTTTTAGATCAGCAGTGTGATTTTCTTCTTGGGGCATATCGTCATACCTAAGTCCTCTCTTTACTCCATCTAGACCCGCAGCAATAGTAGCAGCAAGCACCAGGTAGGGGTTTGCTGTAGCAGAACTTAATTTATTCTCTATGTGAGTGCCTTTTCCACCATGAGATTTGACATTAAAGGCACAGCTGTTATCATTATATCCCCATTTTGCATTTACAGTCTCTTTTGATTCTTTACTGTATTTAGAATAAGGCTTACGGCAGCTGGTGGTAGGAGCCATCAAGCAGCTGATAGCTGCTGTGTGTGCCAAAAGACCCGATAACCAATTTTTTCCAATATCTGAGAGCTCCTCAACTCCATAACCAGCAGAAAACAAATTCTTCTGGCCATTCAAATCCCACAGGCTATGTGACAAAGCCCCTGAATTGTAGAATCCCGATTCTGAGAAAAAGCTAGCCACGTAGTTATACTTCTTAGCCACCTCTTTAATGCCTGTTCTAAACGTGAAGGCACTGTCAGCAGCATCTATGCCAAACGCTGGATGAAAAGTGATCTCCATTTGCCCAGGCCCACTGGAAGAAGAAAAGCTTTCAATGTTGGCACCAGCATAATACATTCCTTCAATGAGCTCCTGAATGAAAGTCTGGTCATGGTTATTTAGTATCGTGGCTGCAGGAAAGGATATTGTCTTCGAATTTACAACCTCAGTAATGCCATAAATACAAAATTCATAAGTGAAGGCAGAGTGTAGAGAAAAGCCATTGTCCTGAAGCTGGTTCAGCTGTTTCTTGGCAATGTGCCTCGGTGAGGTCATTAGCGGGTTGCCCAGCACGGTGAAGGAATCACATATCACTCTCGCAAACTGCTCAGTCCAGGGCAGAATTCGAAACGTTGATAAATCAGGGTTCAGGATTATGTCACAATTAAAACTGGTTGCATTTATGTAATCTAATTCATTATCTGTAGGATTCAGGGTCAGCTCAAGATAACTTCTGGGCATGGCAACACCATGAATTGCTTTCTCCTAAACACAGAGCAGAATGACAGATTACCAAATAAGAAAAGAACTCAGCAGTATTTTTATGTAGGTGAAATATATAAAACTCAGATTCTCAGTAAAAACAATAGGATTTTTCCTAAAAGAACACTAAAATGCAGTGGTCACTAAAGTGGAGGGCAACAGCCAGTTACTGTGTCATTATGAAGCAGAGCAACCTTCTACAAGATTGGTCTGAAAACCCTGGCGTCAAGTATCCCAATCACCGTATTTTAAATTTCCATAAAGAACTGAAAAAATGTTCAACACCCATCTTGCATGGTCTTTATACAATTATGGGCATCACCAGCTAGGTGCAAACTTTGCAAGTCAAACTTCTCTTTATAGTTACTCTATAAGGCTTTCGTATCCTCTGAACGTTTCCTTTACATAGATCCAAGCAACCACATGAGACTCATTGCAATAAGAATTCAGGTTGTGACTTCTTTTTATATGCCATAACACATACCTCACCATTTTTCAGATGCGAAGTTTAATTGAAAATTCTCACTTTCTGGACTTAATAAATTTGGGGGTAAAATGCAGGGAAGCACTTCCAAGTGAGAAATTATTCTAGTGTTTCAGTACTCCCCTTCTAGGTAGCAAGCAGGATAAATTTATAATTTATAAATTTATAACTTTCTTCTCCATTTGAACAGTGAACTTCAGCTTACGCAAATGAAATGTAGATAGGACCCCAAGGAAGGATCATCTACCTTCAAACAAGCACCTTTACAACTTACCTTACATTCAAACCTTTAGCTGATGAAAACTGCAATTATGCCAAGTTCTATCAAGTGAAATTTCACTCATGTTTACATGTTACCTTTATTTTTCTAAGGGAAAGGATTACCATCTGAGTGAGCAGAGGAGACAGAACAAACCTAAAAAGGAGCAAGCTCAGAGCTGAAAAAACAAAATTTTGCCTAGCCAGATGGAAAATTGTTGAAATACTTCAAACTGCATACAGTGGCTTCTCTTAAAATAAATGAATAAATAAAGTCTGCCTTCTCTTAAGTAGGTGACAGTCCAGTGGTAGCAATTCTTCCTGTGTAACACCTATAATGAAAACTGCACAGTATGAAAGGAAATTACTCTCAGTCACTCTGTATGTATACATACCTGTGTGTGTGTACACATACACATTTTTTTAGTGTCCAAAAATTTAGACTGTCATCCAAAGCTCCAGTTTGTTCAGATGGTAAGGTAAACACAAAAGCTGTCTCTGAACAAGCTGATCTAGACATTTGCAATTTGACATAACAACTGAAAGATAAGTTGCAATTAACCTATGACCCTTCACACGAATTAAAATTACTGAGGGAAGTTTATTTTGACAAAATCCAAATTACATCAGAGCAAGCAAATTGTATCTAGATGATACAGTTGCAGTTTAGCAATATCTAAAAGGGAAATAATGAAAACATGGCTTAGGCTTTAGAAGGACCTTGAAACAAACGTGCTCTACATCTTTCCATGTTCATATCTTTCTTTGTGATCACTCAGTAAAGCTTAAAATGTTCATAGTGATATGTGAGTGAAAGTATAATGTAGTTATGCACATGAAGTATCACAAATACTGAAAAGGCTGATCGGTCAAGGATAAACACGGTGAGGATTTCTTCCTAATTTGTTTTTTATTTCCTAAATCATCAATATAGCAAATATTGCTATTAAGACATCACGCAACCCAATGCTATATTCTTATATTATTGATGACTATAAAATTTCTCAAAGCTAAAGTGATTTTCATTCAGTCATCTTTCTCGTAGTGTTTACTCCTTTCTTTTTGCAATATACTGATATTCAGTAAAACAAAATCTTTATTATGCATTGAACCTGAAAAGATAATTCTGAGGAAAGAGATTATTAGAAGTTCAAAGAACTGAAATTACTAGCCTTATTTAATCAGATTACTATTTGGGGGTACAGAGGTATAGATGATTGCCGTAATGAAAAATGTCCAGATCCTTTGGGAACATTAACAACTGGAGGGAACAGATAATTTGTTCTAAGTTTGAGTTTGTGCCTGCACTATGGAAAAAAAAAATACAAATTAAGGGCAGAGCCATGAAAACACATAAAGGTACAGCTAGAAACCAAAAAACTCACGTGAAAAAAACGAGAAGGAACATTCTTTGATCTTGACACACCATGGAGGTCTATTGATTCAAATCTGACAAACTGTACGTTGTCCCTGGCCATCTGCTGCTTAATAAATTCAATATGAGAGAACAGCTGAAGGAGAGTTGGACTTCCGAGGCTGTTTACATCAGGGTCTCTGCTGGACTCTATAAGTGAAGAGGAATGTTCATGTCAAACAAAATAATGAGGCTGTTCTCCTGAAAAGCGCAATAGTGGGAATCTAAGACATGGAGTGTAAAAACAAAAATAAGAAAAAGATATGGATCACAAAACATTTTTGTAAATAAACACACTTTTTTCCCCCTGAGGACCTGTATAAAAGCCCTTATTTTTTGGAATGGTCTATAACTTAAATGTTTTTTCATGTTGGTAAGAGAACACAGGGGAATCATGCAGTAAAGCCAGGAATTTCTGAGGGATACCTCACATGGTTTGTTGGGTGTTTTTAGGAGCACAAAGAGCAGCTGGATACCTATTTCCCACTGAAAGCTGATAGAATTCAGACGCTATATTTCTTCAATGCCTTTGAAAAGTTCGTGGACACAGAAACATGATAAAAAGGGCACTTGTCTTCTACTAAACCTTTCTCAAGACCTCCTGAGGAGGCCTGCAGTCTTCTTCCCCACAAGCAGCAGACTTTGAGGAGAAGTTTATGCATTTATGTACCTGCTTTTATGGAGCTGTCTTCTTAACTGTATTACAGCAGCTACAGGACTGTATAAACTTCTTGACATGAAAGCAGTAACATCTGCATATAACTTCTGTAATGGAGCAAAGAGCTGGGCACAGTAACTTCCTTTCACAAACCTCTCGATCTCTCAGCCTGCTTTTCTTTTGAGTGTCTGTGTATTGTTATCATTCAAGTTAAACTACATAAGGTATTAATTTCCATTTAGTACAATAAACTAACTAGACCAAGGGTAAAATTTGATATTAAGATATGAAAAAATGTGAAAAAATATTTCTTTCTACATTTCTGGGGGGGAAAGTCCTCCATTCTTCCAAGGAGGCTGAGAATATGATCAGGTGAATTTTTGCAGATCTTTCAGATCCACAGTGGAATATCACCAACAGCAAGCATTCATCACTACCCTTCAAGTGGAAGTTAAAAGCTTCATGCTGAGGCACTGCAAAGGTTGGTGGGAGCACTCGCAATCTCTCCAGTACCAGACTACCCAAACTGGAGTATATCTCCTTTAGCAGTAGCCAGCAGGCACAAACATGTCTTTTTTGACCTCTCCTTTGAGGCAAGTGGGACTGCCAGCTGTAAGGCTGTAAGAAGGCTCTCCAGCTAGCCCAGCACAAGGTTGTCTGATTATTCCCTGAGAAGGCAGCAAACTCATCCAGAGTCACAGATTTCTTGGAGCCTTTGAATGTTACTGGAGCATCCTCCAGCCTCAGATGGCAAGGAGGTGACAAGGATACTTTAGGTCAGTAAAGCAAGAAGTTAAGTAATAACAGTGCTCCCTGAGGAATGACAGGTGAAAGCACAGGACAAAAATTTAATTAAATATAAGAGTCTATAGAAAAACAGAGTAAAAATCAAAAAGGTAGAAGCAAGAAAAGAAGAATTTTGTCACATCCACTTCTCCTCGTGACATCTTTCCCTTTGGTCTGCTTCAGCTGTAAGCTGCTTATGAAAATAACTTTTTTTCTCTGTCTTCTATAAACACTAAGGCACTATGTCCTTTAAAAGATGTGATTAAATAAGGAAGTCTTGTTTAAATATTTTATGTAATACTCACTCTGTTGCAGGTGCTGCCAAAACACAATAGCGAGCAGGGAGTATATGTAAACTGGCCCTATCTTGCGTATGTTATCCAAGTAATGTTATTTGAATACCGCTTCAGTCATACCGTAATGTTGTTTACTGACATTTACCAGATTTGACCTCTTTATGAACCTGACCATCAATTAGAAGTTTATTAACAGCTAATAAAATGTGGCTATCTATTAGATTAATAGAATTAAAAAAGAATCTGAAAATCTTCCTACTGATTACTGCGAGTAGCGTTTTCTTCAACTCCAGGGACAGCAGAGTGAGGTTTTTGCCTTTGTAAAAGCAGTGCTCAATCCCTTATTCTACGTGTTTAATTTTCTGTGTGAAGACAGTAGACATTTGCTGTCTACCACCTGTCACACGGAGATTTTTATGTCTTCATATTATTCAAAGTAAAGTTTGACTGGCAACCCTTGACATCAGAATAATGTCGACTTTTTAATGTAAATTTTGCAAGAATTTCTTATAATATCCTGAAATGTTGCCTGTTAAATTTGCATCTACTGAACAAACATTTTTCAGGTAAAAACATATAATTCATGAAAAACAACAACTTTAACTCTGACCCAACTAATTCTTAAATAAGTATTCGTAAGAGATATAAATGATATAAAATCAATATCTAAGAAAAACACAAATGTGATATGCATTCATATTAATGATGTATGAATTTGTTTAAAAAATAAAGCTACAAATATACTTAATTTAAACATCTACCAATGGTAGGTAATTTTCCAAATTTTATATATAGATATATATCTGTTGTCTTCAACCTAAAGTTATTTGAATAAATGCATAAATACATAATTAGATTATATGAAATAACATAAATTAACACAAAATTCCTACAAAGTAATGTTTTTAAAGAACATTAAACAAGCAAAAATGTTTAACTGAAGAAGCAAGAATTTATCTTCTCCAGTTGGACTTGTTATGATTAATGATAGATCTTTCTAAATGATGAGACTAAAATTTATACATTGCTCTAGTATTAGTCTAAAATTAGGCTATATACCAGTCTAGACAGCCCGCTAACCAAAAGACAGATAGTTATTCAATTACAATAGCCTTTATCCAAAATCTGTTAGAATCACTCCAGCAGCTTTCACATACTTTTTAGAGGCAGTTCATCTCTTATATCATTTGCAGGTTATCTTTCCCATTGAAATAATAAGCTTTTGTTAATTGTATGATAGATAAAAAATATCATCATGACTTAATATCTCTGACTGGTTTTGGAAATATGAAAGGGGACTTGTTTCTTAAATAATATTTAGTGAATAACTACTCACAGTACGTACTTTTCTCCAGCACAGGTCCCAAAACATATTTTCGTGGTAGCCACTAAATAAATCACTGGCAAAGTAAGTCCATGAAGCCAATGATGACTAAAGTTTGGAAAGGTATAGTAGTGAACTGAGTACTCTGCCTTTTCCCAGTTCGTACAGTCATTGTCCAGAGCATTAGCTACTGGAGATAAAGTAGCTAATAAATATTAGAGACGTCTAGCTGATTTAGATACACAGTCTAAAAGTCTAACATTCTTATAAGGGAGGATTGTGTTCATGAGTACAACTGTTTCCCTAGCTCTCTGGGCCTCTAGAAATAATGGCATCTTTATTTTCATTTCAGAAAATCTACTTATGAAAACACGTATGTAAATTCCACAAGATGCTCAGATTTTGGTTTAGGTTTTCATTTTAAAAATCAAATATAGATCCAGACTGGCTATCTTTCTTAAAGCAGAATAGTACATATAGATACTTAGATATCTATATCAAATCAGTAGTACATAGAAAAGCACTTAATGTTTGTTTTTCTGCGGTTATATCTGTATTTCGCATTTAAGTTACCACTGAGAAACAATTCCTATTACTCATGTTTCTTTTGTAATTAATACATAATATCTACAAATATAAACATATTATCTTCACATATTTAAAAAATATTAATAACACAAGACTAAAATTATTACCAAAAAACTACAAATTATACAAATTATATTATTATTATTTCTAGTGGAATAGTGGTGCCATTCTTAGATTATTAATATTGAAATCATTCAGATTGCTGAGGGCAGCTACTCAGGCTAGGGCAAACAGTTAACATCAGCTTTATCTTCTTGGCAACAGAAACTTCTGCCACGACAGAAGAAAGTGCATGTGTCCCAGATCAATCTATCATTATCTGCTTGTTCAAAGAAATCCTTTCCCATGGTCCCTTATTAAATCACACTGCTTCTAAAGCAAACAATTTCTCAGCTCTATAAGAGGTGACTGTGTCAAACTGATGAAAAGAAAAGAACGTGCTACATGTTGCCAGGGATTTGACAATGACAGGAACAGGCTGACCTAACAAATTTAGTAATATTGGAAACTCTTTACTGAGAAACATGACCACCAATGTGATGTAAGGCAATAACAGCAGACACTAGCAGGTAGACTCCAGATACAAATCATGCACTGGAGAAGGAGATGTGTTTCCATCAGTCCTCCTCCAGTTTCTTCCTCCCACTCTGTCTCCAGCTGTGCCAGGTGTGCTCCCTCCTGAAACGACCCTGCTGCAGCCACGCAGCTGCTGCGCACCCTCCTCCTGCCCGGTGAGACGGGGTCTGGTCACGCCTGAGTCCCACGCAGCGTCGGAGGGCACGTCCCTCTGCTCTGTGGCACGTTGTGGCACCTGTTACTGTCTCAGAGTGGTAGGGAAATAAAAACCCTTGCAAGCGTAGGAGTTGCTATGCCAGTCAAGGCAGCATTTCATCACGCTAGAGCTGTCTTTTGTATTGGCTATTAACAGGAAAGGCAAGGCGCTCTTTGCAAAATAAATTGTCTAAAGAGAATGGGTTTTGCTGTTCCTCACTAAAAAGGTGGTCTTGTGGTTAGGAGCAGAAGGGTTAATATCCAAATTTGTCTTAATTTCTTCTTCATCCTTGGAAATCTGACACAAGGTGTTCTGAAGACTTATGTGAATATTGACCCCCTTTATAAAAACAGATACCTTGTGCTGATGATACCCACTGGCAATGAGTCCCACAGGGTAATCATACATTTACACCCTTCTAAATCATATGAAAATTCCTGTCAGTACTAATTTAAATGTGTCTGCTCATCTTTACAGGATTCCGGTTTGTGTATTTAAGAACATCCAGTCTACTTGGTTTGTACACCATGTTACTTACTGTTCTCATGTTTGTCTTCAAACATTAACAGTCTCTACTTCTCAAACCTCATATCACAGCTTTTCCTATGCTAGATATCATTCTTATTGCTAGTATTTAAAGCCTCTCTTTTCTACTCCCATCTGGTTTTTAACATGGCAAATAGAAATGAGTACCGGGTTACATTTGAATAGTACTATTGATGTGAATAGTGATCAGAAGCATTTTCAACTGAAAACATTATGCAATTTACATTTCTTTTTCACCCAAAAATAGCTTCACCAAAAATGTTCACTGATAGGTCAGTAAAGTATTTGATTTCTGCAGTAAAGTACATAAAAAGGTGTTTCCTAGCTCTTATTTTTGCTTCCCTACAAGACCCCTAACAGGGGAATAAGTATGTAAGCATACCAGCAACTTATCAAAGCATGGGAGACAGTAAAAACATTTCCCTGATCTGTTTGATATTGATACTTTCAATGTTTTTTTCCATCCATTTCTTTGTCTCATGATAGTCTGCTTTCTTGTTTAACCTTAGCTGTGAAGCAGGCTTTTTACTGATATGGACATAGAGAAGCTCAGCTCTTTTTCGTTTTACAGCTAATTTAGAGACCAATGAACAGCTTCCATCATCTGTGAATTATTCTTTCCAAACTGTATGACAACAACATGACACAGCTTCTCAGAGGATCTACATCATTAAGAATTGAATACAAAATTAGATTTTATTTCTCAATACATGAAAGATAACATAAATCACCCATTTTTTCTATCTTCAAGGGTGTTTTATAAAAACGGCTCTTCTCTACTGAATGAGAAAATTGTCACAATTTTATAGAAAGGTTAGAAAATATTCCACCTAGGCAAGAGGATTTGAAAACAAACTGTGCAGGTGTCTGAAAAAAAAATAAGGTGAGTAATACCCACTGGAACTACCTAATAGTCCTAAATATGATGGATCTGGAGTGTCATGTCTTTCTTCAAACCGAAACAGAAAATTTTGATTTAAGGAAGGAATCACTGAGCAAAGTTTCATGAACTGAGGGATGCACTATTACAAACTAGGTAGCCCTTTCTGGTCTAAAAATGTTTGAACTAGTTAAAAAAAAAAAAAAAAAAAGTGAGAAAGAGTGAGAGCACCACATTAAATGGGAAGTAAAGTTATTTAGGGAAGAGAAGATTTTGCACAGTACTGAAGGTAAAGACTAAACTCTTCTTGAATATGTTGTAGAAGGAGAGGCAGCTGTCAGAGACATCAAGCAGAGAATGCATTTCACTTGCATTAGGTCTAAAGTAATCATTTTGGCAACCTTTCACTATTACTAGAAATAAAGTAAGCATCTCCAATGGCTGAGAGGAATTACGGTCTGAATACACCTCTTTCTCTCATAGAGTCACAGGATGATTAGCTTACTACAGGCACCACAGTCAGACAAGTTGGATCTCACCTGAAAGGGGACAAAATAGATCAGACAGATAGGATGGAAGTGCTGTCTGAGCATTTTTGTTTTGTATAGATTGAGGGAGAAAATGGAAAATCATACAGAGTCACAGAGCAGGAAGATTTCAGCTATTGGTATGGAAGATAAAGGACTTAAGAGTTTTGGTTTGCTTTAAAGGAAAATAGCTGCTCTTAGAGCTTGTGAGGTGAAAAAAATAGCAAGTTGAATATAGCTCAGTTCAGAGGGAAAAGGAAAGAAATAAGCAGAAAATATGATGGTTTGTTCAACAGAAAATAAGGGCAATCGAGAAGGCTTAGAAAGGAGCTGAGCTTCAGCCCTGCTATGTTCAAGTTGAGTTCAAAATGTGGAAAAAGAAATATTAGAAAAATTTTACTGAACTGCAGATAGGGCATGAGGAAGGAACATGAAGCAACAGTGTGGCCTTGGTTTTTCACTTTAGGAGGGATGCAAGAACAGCGCAGATTATGTAAAATACAAAGCAGAGAAGAGTAGCAAGTGAAAAACACAGTCCTAAGTAATCCCCAAAGTAAGACGTGGTTATTCTGCAAGAATGACTGCAGAGGCATGACTGCTCCAGGCACTCCAGAAGTACCTGGAGCAGGAACTTACATACCTCTCCTGTGTCCATGTCCACTTACATCTTCTAATTGTCCACTTAGAGCTCCCTAAGAGTCTCTGTTTCTATTTCCTCACCACTGACTAGACTTACTGAGCAGAATCAGCGGGGACGGATGTGCCTTTTCCAGGTGAGCACAGAGGACAGTGAAACCACAGGGGGAGTTCAAATTTTGCTAAAGGTATGTAGTCAAATTTTTTAATTTCAATGGAGCAAAAAGCTTAGGCTATTTGTTTTGTTAAAGTCTTCTTTTACATACTTCTGCCCCTAAATACCAGGTATTGTCCTTTGTAACTGTCTTATAACCAAAAATAAGAATTTTAAACAAGTTAAGAATTACGTGAGGTTATTGATTGTAATGGAAAAGGGAATTGCTTGTAGGACTGATGAAATCCACTCTTAAGTATGAAAGATAGACTGTTAATAGCTACTTGCTATGCTTTTCTTTAAAATGAAAACTTAGTTAAGGAAATTAGTGTTTGGGGTCAGCACCTGCATACCACATAACATTTCATGGGATTCTTGGAGTGTTTAAACCTCCTTTTTCTGTGCACTTGAAATTTCAACAGTCACTAAGTAGCTACAGATGCCTGCAGCTATAGCTAGGTCATATTTTCTTTCTTCAGAAATTTCCTTCTCCTTCCTACAGTTCCTGATCCCGTCGTGGTCATATTTACATGTATGTATGCTCAAGATGTATGCTCAAGAAGATGACCCCTGTTGAGAGGACCTGCTCCTGGAGCTGCTCAGGTTTCTGGGGGCCCAGCTCTACAGTCTGCACTCAAGATGATTTGAACAAACTTTTTTCTCCCCAGCTACAGACAAAGATGTACAAAGGGAATTTGAAGCCTCAGGTGGCAGCCTGATTCCAGTGTGTTGCCCACCTACAGCTACCTGGAGGTGCTGTTGTCTTATAAGGTCCAGAAGAGAGATTTCTCCTAAGCCTGTGTGGTGGCACCAGGCTCTGCAGGCCCCTCTGACCATAAGCAGCGTGGGTGGCTGCTGAAGCCACCTGCAGTCCTTGACTCTGGCAGCCCACTGTGACAAAGAGAACCCCAACAGTGTGGTGCACCATGATCATTGTGAACTTCACATTGCTCGGATGAAGTTATTTTCTTTGGCTTCCTCTCTGGCTACCATAGTATAAATACTCTAATTTAGTAGCATACAGGGCAGCATGTGATAAGATCTGAGTTCAGAGAGGTCGATATACACTTACGTTATATGCTATATACACTATACATATAGTACATGCATGCATTCGTGTGTGTGTATGTACATACTATGAAGTGTTATATAATGCTATATACATGAAATTTCATCTGAATTTTTACTGTTTGGAAGCCTCTCTCTTGGTCTCCCAAGAATGCAGGCGCTGAACAGCTTAAGAAGCACCTGACTGTTAATGACTACATACCAATTTGTAGAAGTGCACATCATTATCATATATAGATAATCATGCAAATAAAATTCATAAATTCATGTTAGTGCAGTTAGTATATTTGCCTAATTAGGGACATGTGTTAGTTTCTATCTTTCCATGGTGACAAATTAAATTAAAAGAGCTTAACCTTTAGCTTCGGCTCCAGTTTCACTGCCACTGTCCAAGAAATATTTTTCATACTGACCAAACTATCCTGCATGTCTGCCTCTTTTCTATTATTTTTTTCCCATGTCCAAGCACTTCTTTTACAAAAGAGCTGACAAGCAATGGACAAAATGCACATGCAGTAGTATTTCCACAATTTTCAACAGAATTGTGGAAAAAATATATGGATTTATTATTTTAGAGAGATGTTAACCATGTATCTAACATGACTGTATTTCAATCCTCTACACCAAATCACTAAAGCTCAGCAATATGTCTTAGCCTTTCTACTGCAGACCTCTAGAGATTGTCTCTTAACTAGGTACCTTTAGAACAATAAGGTATATTTCTGCTTTGGCCATGGCATCCAAACATGCATAGTGTTCAACATAGCAACTAAGTAAATATGTTGGGCACTGTTCATGTAATAATCATGTGTGTATGTATAGTCATATAATTTCAATGCTCTCCTACTTTGTATTCTGTATTAAAGAAACAAAGAGAGGAAAAGAACAATTTATTTCTTTATGTATATTTTTCAAATCAAATATTTGGAAAAATTTTGTATCAAGATTTCTGATTTGAGCAAGTTCAAATATTTGAAAACTTACAAAATACAAGAGGTTGTATTTCAGATCTACTCAGTGTCAAGATATGTTTAGATCCAAGACTTCTGTTCAGGCACTTTGGTAACAAAAATATTTAAGATAATATTTTAGTTATAAAAATAAAATATTTAGGACTTTATCTTATCAGTCTTAAATTATCACTGAGAGCAATGAAATACGATTTATGCAAAGGCTCATTAAAGACTGCAGAGTGTTATCTAAAACTTTCTTCTCTTCAGTTAAGTTACTGAATGTATTCAATGAAAATTAAATTTCAAACAAACACATACATTTCTAATTAAGTAGAAACTATTTCTGTGCATTCCATTTACTAGTGGAAACACACACTGAGCCCTACAGTTTGTTTGGTCAGAGACAAATGGAATCCAAACCTCATGAGATTCTAAAACTTTTGGGTTTGGATATGTTTCTGATGAGACAAAACAGTTTTCCTCCACGTCACTTTATAGATAGTTCTCATTTGTATTTCTCTTACAGTCATTGTTATTGCCAGTGATACAGAGTAGGATTAAACCCAGGTAGCTTTAGGTATTTCAGAGTTAGGCAAATAATCTAAACTAATCATTATGGGACTTCTTCCCCATTGAGTGGAAAGAGATGCCCACCTCCAGAGGTCAATTCCTCATCAACCCCTAATACCTCTTTGAAGATAAAATGCCTGTCTTTCTCTACTGACTACGTAATAAACTTGGATTAGCCACTTCACTTTAAGTGGCTAAAATGTGGTTGAAATCTCCCTGTGGAATCTGCAATTAGTCTCATCAGTTCCCTGTACCTTGTAAATGGTATTATGACAAAGAATAGTTATTACTGTATTTTAAAATGTATGTGCTGGTTTTGCAGACAATGGGAAAACAGTAGTAATCTAAATTTGACAGTGCATTTTGCTAGCCTTTCAGCAATGCAAAAAACAATGTAACCTGGAAAGGTAACAGCACCAAGAGTAGGTTGAGAAATAATCCTCTAACCTCTTTATTCTAACAGACATGAACAAAGAGTGGTTTGAGTGTGAAATATCTTTTCAAAGCTTTGTATTTCTCATGCAGTGCCCTGAGTTAGCACTGATAATGTTCATGGATATCTTGTTCAGACTTGTTCTAACTGGGTAACACAATATATCTACTGAGAAATCCTGCTGCAGCTAACAACATTTGTTATATTCAAATCGTCTGTTTTCAGAGTATGTATAGCAATATTTCTACCCATCTGAAAGGAGACTCTAAAAAAAGCAGGATAACTTAATATTGTTGTACAAATTTAATTGCTACCATTATACTTTATTATGTAGTTAATGATGGACAAGGTATTTTATCAATGAAGATATGATTCATATTTCTTGTATCAGTGAGACAAGTCAGAGGGTAAGATACCTATCCTGAAAAGCTGATAATATGATCTGAGCCTCATGCTCCTGGAAATTTATTAGTCTGATATCTATTCAACTGGCAAATTGTTGTGTGCTTCCTGGAACAGACACAAAACGATAAACTGCTCAAGCCCATTACATTATCATAGCTAATAGTAGCTTTCAGTTTGCTGATCCAGTTAGCCCAGAAGTATAGCCTTTACAGTTTCAAAGAAACCACAGCCTATTAGTAGCAATTAATTGACTCTATAAACACTTCCAAAATGCACTTATTGAACAGCATGAAGATAAGTGAAAGTTCCCTGCCTCATTTGCTTTTTTTCCCCTATAGTTTATATTAAATGTTTTTGCATTACAGTCCTCTCACAGGACGGATAATTGAAAACATCATCCCTACATGGGAGCAATTTCCACTGCTGGAAATGTTAAAAAAAAGGAAATTTTAAGAAGCCCAGACACCACCAGAGCTTTGCAGTGTCTAGCAGACCTTTGGGAAATGTTGCCTGAGCTCAGTTTAAATGAGGAAATATTTCAGTTTTAGTGAAAAAGACATGTCCACTTGTGCATGGCAGTTTTTTGCAGGCAGCTGGGCTTCATAAATGCCTTTTACTTGGAAAAAAAAGAAAAAAAGCAGCAGCATAGAGTACAACTTCTGATCCATCCCAATCGCACAGAAACCACAGGTGCCAATTTTCTCATGTACTAGCTCTGACTAAAGTTTGCAGCTTAACAGAACCCCACAAAACAACAGTAGCATTTTCTTTAACAGGAGGACAGCAGGTGATGTTTAAATATCCTTACCAGTGTGGCCAGCGGAGGAGTCAAACTGAATCTCGGGAGCCATGTTTTCTGCATGTGTAGAAGCTGCTGGTAGTCTCAGAATAAGTTGATCCACGTCGCTTCCTGCTGGTTGCTGCTGATCAGACCCAGCAGAGCTGAGGACCAGGAGAGGTTTGCTCTGCTGCCCCACTCCCTCCTTGTGGAAGCTGTGGTACTTTCGATTCTCCTCTCCAAAATGGGGACTAAAAGTCTCAAAGGGTCGGCCCTGCTTCTCAGCTGTTTTCTCCCGGGACTTCGGATTTTTCTGAGAAAAAGTGCCACCCGCCTTGCCACTGTAATTGGGCCCATAATCAGGCAGAGGATTTTCACTCAGCAGGTTTTTCAAC
This sequence comes from Oceanodroma leucorhoa, assembly GCA_030449065.1. Classification (NCBI taxonomy): domain Eukaryota; kingdom Metazoa; phylum Chordata; class Aves; order Procellariiformes; genus Oceanodroma; species Oceanodroma leucorhoa. The sequence goes on from JASVER010000176.1 coordinate 508,215, forward strand.
TCTTGCAAACTTCTTTTAGAAGTGTCAGGTGCCCCTGTGAAGGGCTCTGCAGTACCGCTTCCTTGTGTGGTTACAGTACTGCCCAGGGAGCCCGTCTTTGTCATGTGAAACTTGACATCTTTTTCTTCCATTTCATCCCGTTCTTCTTGCTTACTCTCTGCCTTCTCACTGCCATCTCCCCTGTGCGCTGCCGCTGCGCACCCAGCTTTCCCTGCGCTCCTCGCAGGGTGCACATCCATGGGCAGCTCCGCTTTAGCTGGTGTATCTATTTCCTCGTGCATTTTTCCAACTACTCTTTTCCCAGTGTCAGCATTTTCCTGGATTTCTCCTGTTTTTCCAGACATGTCTTCTTTCACATCGCTGCCAGCATGGGAACTGGCATGACCCCCTCTGTCCCTTTGTACTGGAGGAAAGCTAGTCGGGTTTTGAAGAGGCTGATCTGATGGTTGTTCTGAGCAACCAGTGGTTGCTCGAAGGGGACAAGGATCTGGGATTTTTGAGGTGTGGGACAGTTCCATCTTCTCATTTTCTAGAGGAACGTGCTTTGTAGGACTTTTGACTCCCTTTTTCTTTCCAAAACCACATATATTGTTGCCATCAACTTCATCATTGTCACTTTCAGATGTGTTCTGTAACCAGCAATAAAATATACAACCAAATAACACGCATGAATGAAACAGAACATGGCAATGGAGTACTACTACCAGATGTATTTACTTTGTAGCACTTCCTTTACTTCTTGCTGATGGAGGTCTCTGTAGACACTTACTGACCCTCAAACTCTGCTATTTTGATTAAAAGAATTCTCACAGAATTCCTTTTCTTATGTTTTAGAACAAAATTGGTGAAAGTGCCTTCATAACATAGTTTTTAGGCAGATTTAGTGGATTAAAATATAAGACATTGTACACAGTGTGACATCATTTGTCAAACATGGGCTCTTTAGATGTGAAAAAATGTATTTTAAGAATTACATTTAAGTACATTCTTGCTCATATTAAAAGCACTTGTATTTATGAAGGAAATTTATTGCTCTGAAACACAGAACACTGGCAATCCTTATAAGTATGGGGAGTGAAACCTGAAAATAAACAGCTTTTAAATGCATTTCAGGATCTAATTTGGCCAAATAACTGAACTTCCAGGGCAGTGGTCAAAAGGACAAACCTATATTTGTATGTGTAAATAGGAAAGAACCAGAAGATTATGTTTACCTTTATATATGGCATTGATATGATTTATATTGTGGTGCAGTGAGCAGATTTTAAAATGGATGTAAACATATGGAGAAGGTGCAAAAAGGAGCTGCTACAAAAATTAATCTGCTTGCATTACCCCAAAGAATATCAAGAAGTGTCTGGATCATCATCCCTCCTAAGTATCCTGATCCTACCACAAGTGTCATTAATCTGATGGTGACAGGGAAAAGGGCAGGAAATCAAAAACAGATACATTCAAACTAAAAAATAGCAGAGATTTTAATATTGTGGGTGATTAATTATTTCATAAGCTATCAAGGTAGGGATTGAATTCTCCAGCTCACAATGTCTCAAAAAAGACTCCATAATACAGTTTAACCAAAATATAAATCACTTCATAACCAATCACAAATTGTTATATTGCTTATGAATACCTACTCAAGCATTTATTTAAGACTCGGTAGCTTAACCAACAGTCCTTGTTTTGCTTGGGTTGGGCTGGAATTAAAACCTGTAAAAACACTGGGAAATCAAAAGATATCCTCTGTATGAGACCATGTTTTACCTTTTCCACAAAGCAATAATCTGCACTCTCTCCAGTTTCTGAATTTCCAGAAGAAATAGGAATCTGCACAAAAGCAAAGTGAGTGCCAGTCTGGATAAGGCAAAAGAGATTCCTCTTGGTAGACAAAAGCACGTAGAAGAAAAGGCAGCAGTGTCTGATGTGCATGTGGAAGGAAACAGTTACATGGCCTCCATTAAAGTCATTAGCACCGCCCTTTTTCTATATTATTCCTCCCTATTTTCCCTATTTTCTCATTATGCTATTTTCCATCATTATCTAGTCAAAAAAGGCTTATGACTTCTCTCCTAACACCGAGCTCACAGAAATATTTCCTTCCTCTCTCCCCCTTGCTCTAAATTTCTGTGACGTGCTGTAGTTACAGCTACTTTGGGAGCTCTCCGGGGCACTGCTGTTAGCGTGGAAGGCAGCTGGCTGCCAGCTCTACAGGGAGGACAAGCCACTCTGTGCCTGTAACTCCCATGCACATCTCGACAGTGACATGCTTGTGATGCCCACTTGCAATCAAACACAGTTACTGGCTCATTCACAACAGAAATCCTTGCTTACCTCAGTTTTAACCCTCAGTTTTTAATTAATCAATTTCTTCACCAAAAGGCTTTGGTTTATTTCCATAATACACCCTATAATACCCCATAAAATAATTCTGAGTGTATTGCTGATAACTCTACACATTCACCCATGCAGAACAGGCCTAATTCCTAGAGCTCTGCATCATTACGGGATATAAATGTAATGAAGGAACATTCCTGAATAAAGAAGCAGGCAAAACCAACTTATAATGGAGAATTGTAGTGGAGAGTTTTAAAATCTCCATTAGTAATACAAGAAAGTGAATGAAGCTAGGGGAGAAAGAGTAGGGGTAGAGGAACCAGTGTTTGCCAAATGGAAATACCCAAGTAATTATGAAATAAAAGAGGCATCAAGTTAAATTTCTAGATGTATAAAATTATTTTCTGAGAGAAAGGAGAGAAGAGTTTCCAGCTATGAAAGCTATAGTTGTAAAAAGATTGTATTTTCTAATGAATTTATTAAAAACGTTTACTTAAATATTTTTTGTGGCAGAGGTTGCCATCATTAAAATATCCTGATTTCCACTTTATGAAGTTTTCAGAATTCTTTTGTTTCCTTTGAATAACTTGGAGCCAGTGACATAATCATAACACCATCTGCATTTCTGCTTTATAATGTATTCCCACACTCTGTGCTCAAAGACAAACATTGCAAATTTTAATGTTAGACTAAATTCTTGCCTGCTGTCCTATTGTAGGTCTCTGAAAAATGTTCAGCATAATGTCTGAAGGAAAGATGAGCACATCCTTTTGCGTAACACCTATATACTGAAATCAGACAAAGAGTTCATATATCAAATACAAAGCATGAGAAAACTGCTGTTGCCATAATTAGCCATTCTAAATGGTTTCATGAACACAAGGTACTATCCCCAGATTATAATCCTTATCAAAACAAACTCCTTTTGAATAGAGAAGAGCAGGATAAGGACTGACCACTTGTAAACTTGTTACTGGAAACATTTGCCTGCAATAGAACTCTGATAACTAATGTGGCTAAAATTTCTTATTTTTCAAAAAGAAATTGAGACTATTGTACTGCATTTTGATCATAGACCTGAAAGACATACTGTGCTCATTGCTCTTAAACAAAGAGTAATAATTTTTACCTTCAAATTAAAAAAAATCTCTTACAGAGAGCCACCTATGCATTACTTAAGATCCTCAGCACAAGGCACACTGTGACTTTGTGCATGAGAATGACTCTTCATTTCTAAATAAACTCAGACATTTATGGACTTTCATTTATAAATCATTCACAGTATTTTCTGCAGTGAATTAAACAGTACTAGGTTTGTTGCAAGGTACAAATACAGCATCCCTTCACATTAAAGACAGTCATATGCATAAGTTACGACACAGCCTTACTGTCTATTAGTTCATGTGGTGCCTGCCATCAGAAAAGGCCTAGTACTTGGGCACAGAGGGCAGAGCAGCCAGGAAATAGGAATTAAGAATTACCTCTAACTTTTTATTTCTAGCAAGTTTTGTTTACAGAAGACAGGGATGATTAAGTAAAATAGCAACTTGAAAGAGTTACAGTGCAAGTGAGCTGGATACAGATCGTGACTTAATCTTGTGGAACCGTGTGTCCTGCTATGTGAAAGGAAAGCAAAACAGTCATGGCATTAATATGGTAAAAGTTCTGATTATTTTTTATTTCATTGCTGAATGTTCCTACATTTTAGTTGCTGTGTGGCAACAGTAACAGGAGATACTAATGCTACTTGAAAGTTCTTTTAGCCAGCATTTGTTCAGCATCATTCAATTTTTGTTTGCTTGTTTTCAGATATTTGCTGGCACCCTATCTGAAGTCTTGAAAGTTTTGAAATTTGCTTCTCTTTCTTAGCAAGTGAACACTCAAGTGGTGAGTCAAATATTCTTGCCAGAAAGATTAGGTCCAAAATATAAACAGTGTGGACCACATTATGCAACAAATCTGAGATTTAGATTTCCTTTCTAAAAGATGTATCTGATGTTAACCATCATTGATAGGTATTGGTACTCCCCCAAGTTCTGATTTCCATGAAGACTTCTTGCCCCAACACTGCAACTCATGCTGGTAGACCCATCCCCTCTGCACTTGGGGTTTGCACCTGGTAAGGTTTCAGTAGAGGTAGACCAGCGCAAGTCCTACAACAGGCAGGAAGAGTAGGGGTGGATCAAACTTCATTTCCCATTATGGATAATCTCAACTCATACAAATAACAGCTTTCCTTGTCTTCACTAGATACCTACTGTATCACTTAGGGTACACAAGAGTCTGGATGTCTGTGACTATCAACAGAGCATAAGGGCTACACTTGTGCGTTACAACAGCATATTAAGGCACCATGCAGGTAGGAAGAGGAGAGAATAGAGGACAGTATCAGCAAGCAGATATTCCAGCATAGTGCAGATGAAACTGCTTGCTCTACTTAACCCAATTACATGCCACTTCTGGCATGCCATCAGGCTTCTACAGCTGATAAACATTTTATATCTTGTGGTAACAGAGAAAACACACCTAAAGCAATTTTTCTTGATCAGTTTGCGTTCACTTTTAGATTTTATACAAGCTCTGAAGTGGAACATTAGCTGTACCATGAAATACAGCACTGCCAAAAGGTGGTTCATCTGTAAAACCTGCCGATCGGCAAGCTGAGAACATTTGGAAATGTGAAATGTTGCCTTTGGGAGGAATAATAAGTGCTGAGATTTCTGGTGTGTGAAACAGGTAAAAATCTGAGGCAATTCTTGAACTTCTGCCTTAAAAGGATTTTATACGTGACTGAAAATATATCTGCAATGTTCTGTGAGACAAATTCAGAGCTGCACAGGGAATCTTCTATTTTTCTCTTACTTTTTGTTTGCTTCATGACCTCAGGCAAGATTGCAAATGCTATTGGGGTTTATAAACCTCTCTCAAAAACATATTGACAGAAAGAAATGGGGAAATGAGAAAGAGAAACTCACACTATAGCATTTGAAAGGAAAAAAAAGGGAGTAAGGGAGTTAGTTTAAAAGATGCTCTGAGTAACTGTAGACGAATAGCTGCAGAAGGATTTCTATCACAGAAAAAGGTGAGAGAGGCAAGGTGCAACTCTAGCAGGAGCTTTTGTACATCTAATCAACAAGATAACCCAATGTTCCTGCTACTGGCTACCCAAAAAAGTGATGCAGCCGTGCAGCAAAATGCACTGGGGTCTCAGTCACATTCTTGTTTTCCCTTTTGTTTCAGATCATTAATCAACTTTAGCCACTATTTTAACTGATATCTAAGAGGTCAAATTGTGATGATCTTCCTGAGTTGTTGCTAAAGATTTTTCAAGAATGAAAGATTAATTTTGCAAAGAATGTCAAAATATCAAAAGCTGGCATAACTAAGAATTAGAAAAACATGGGAAACTAAAAAAATCATTCTAAGCGGAAAAGTCAAAAATACGTACGGTTTGGTTGGCTGAATTTTTTATTTATGACAAGTTAAACTGCTTCACTTAGCTTTGACTTTGTTTTTTCTATCACATAAAACAATGTTGAAAAACTGAAATGAAATGTTTCCAATCTAAAAAAATCTAAAAATATTGTTCAAATTATGTTGACATGTGATACTATTCACATTGTTACTTTCAAAAGTTACACAGTTTCTCAAAGTATTTCAATTGCTATGGAACCGTAAATACTGAGGAACTTTCTCTGACCCACTTTGGCTGTTACCAGGTTACCCTTTACAGCTCCCCTAGGTTGGTACGGTCAAGTTTAATTAATCTTTTTGTGTGGCAATGAATCTCAAAAACTAGAAGTCAGTCTCAAAAACAAGAGATGCTGCTTAAGACCTTAGACAACAGTGCCCGTAAAGCTAGTATGTCTGTGCCCAAGTGCTTTCTCTGCCCTTTCCCCTGACAGATGGAAAGCATTGCCCAGCTACTCCCCCAGTAACCACGTAGTGAAGGAGCAGAGGACACAGGAACAAATTTTCTACTGCTGGGAATTAATGCAGCTTCACTAGAGTCACTGGAGCTACACAGATTTGTAGCAGGAGGGAAACTGGCCCATGAAGTAGTAGGGAGGACAACACAGACATTTCCAGGGAGTAGCTCCAGGCACAGAGAGGGGTTTTGGCTCTTGCTCACAATGCTAAAACAATGTGTGTGCTACGATAAACAGACACCGGTGGCTTGTAGGCTAGAGACATGAAGATCACAGCATATTGTCAAGATATTGCTGTGACTAATTTCTCCCTCAGTGACCTTGTTTAATGGAGTGGTTCTTTGAGAGTGATTTACTGTTACAAAAACCTCCTGGTGAAGGACCTGCAAGTGGCATAAATATTAGGTACATGTGATTATTTTGCAGTTAGAGAAGCTGAAGCACAAACTTGCCATAGGTCACAGGAAGATATGTGGTAATTTTAGGAGCAGAAGCAAAGTCTCCTTCCTTCTTTGAAACTTCTAAATATACTCAAGATTATTAACATACTCTATGTGAAAATGAATGAAATTAGTTCAGCTCACAATATTGCGTCACTTATTTTCACATCTGACATCTGCCTTTATCTGCTACTCCCATACAAAACCTTCATACTATCTATGCAATTATTAGATGAGCTCTTCAAGGTCATTGATTCTCTTGTTGCCTCAAAGCAGCGGAGTTGTCCTTGTGACAAGGTTATTTGCAAATACTTTCCCTTGGACTATGCCACCTGCACTATGTAAAAAAAAAAATCCCTAAAGTAAGATAGAGTCTCAAAATGAAGAAGCTGATCCTGCCTTCACAGTGATTTGGGGCCACCAAAGTGCACTGGTGGTGTCATCTCCAATTTGCAGCAGTGTAAATGAGATCTAAAAGCAGGATCCATTTAACAGTTGACTAATCCTCAGGAAGACATTTGCAAGTGAATGGACTTAATGATCTACAAGACTTTTGTGGCTAATTTCTATGATCCATTTCATATACAAAGATGGTCTAGGAGGCAGTCAGTGACTCAGAGTAGGTGCCTCTCCGGCATACAAAGTATCCATTTGTTCACTTTGATAAAAATGTCTAGTAGCCTCAGGAAGTCTGCCTGCACCATCACTTCCAAGCATCTTTACATCTTTCTCAATATTTTTAATGAAACATTTTAATTTCATGTTTTCACAATGAGATCTTCTGGACACTACTCAAAATAATAGGTACTGTTTTTTAAAAAAAAACAATTTTATTGAAAGTATATATTACAACTTCAGGACCAGAATCTGTTTTAAAATGCACTCGTATAGAAACTGAGCAGCTCCACTTAGGTCGGTAGCCTGACTCAGGAGTGTCACTTTCTAATTCAGGTCAGACGCTGGTCCACAAATTGTACTGCTTTCATTCACATTAATGAAGCCAATCTATTTTCCAACAATTATTAATGGGATTTTAGACCTCTATTTCTGTTACTTTTGATAGAATAATAAATGAAAGACATAGGAAGTTTAAATGTGTTAGATTTGCTTCCTAAAGCAAATGGGTCTTTTTCAACTTAAACAAGAAGACTTTCTTTGACCTGCATTTGCTTCAGAATTAGACCATGCTCTGCATAAATGCATGAAGAGCCTTGCACACAATCCACAATAAAGTATTCACTCACTTGAAATCTTGAAGTGGATGCAAAAAGTATTTTATATCAGCATATCTGCTCAGAGATCATTCACAGTCAATCTCTTACCTGCTGAGTAAGATCTTCCTTTTTGTTCATGTCCACTTCATTTTAGTTCAGGTCACCATTAGAAATGGCCTAGTAAAAATCTAGTAGAAAGACATCCCGTATTTATAGGCAGAGATACAATAAAGGTTAATTAAAACAGAATTGCTGTAGAGTTCTTTTCCCAGAAAGCCACGTAGATGATGAACCATAAAGAGCAACCCCAATGTTTCATGGCCAAGAGCACCACTTTCTGGAACAGTGTTAAAGTAGTAAACTGACAAATGCACATTACTAGCTGCCTGCCTGCCTGGAAACAAAGATAATTGAGTATAAAACTGTTTTGCTCAACTTTTCTCCTCACAAAAGGCTTTTGTCCTGTAACAAGCCATTTCTGTTCTGGAATAGAAGCTATTGTTAGGCTTCTTAGAGGTAAAACCTATATTGGGCATTATAACAACAGTACATTATTGAGGCACATGGACAGGGATTTGAAAGGCACAGCACATTGCAAGAACAACATGCAGTACTAGCCTGTTATTCTAGGTGCTTGTATGTTGTTAATTAATATTGGTGGACATGGCTGTATTAGAATTGGGGGGAGGGGTCTTTTTTTTGCATTAGATCACTAAAAATATTTCAAATATTAGATAGTTAAGCTTGTCTTTCTTATTTTTTTTAATTTATTATATTTAACATGAATTCAAAGGACTATGTTTAACTGACACTTCATTCATTCAAGTTCCTTCAGCTGACATAACCTTACAGGATGAGCGTATCATGCTTACAGCAGCCCTTCCCGACAACTGGCCACTCAACAAACTCAAATAAGCATCATGTTAAGAATGCCATTTAACCTTGCAAAAATGCAGGTTTGGCAATTTTTTATACTTTTAAGAAATAAAAAATAAAAAAAATATTTTGAGTTTGTTAAAATTACCCCATCAAAATAATAACTATGGGTTAGGAGCTATAGTTCACAAAAATCTTAGGCATCTCCAGTGAAATTCATAAACGTAGGTGCCCAAGTCCCAAACTATGATTCTGAAAAGCCTTCCTCATCTTGGAGACACTGAAAAGGCACAGCTCTTAACCTTGTGACTCCGTCTGCGCAATTTCTGTAACTGCTCCTGTTCTGAACTGCCCCACTTGTCACAGAGCAGAGCAGGAAACAACGGAAAGTTTATTAGTATTCAAGAAATGGGTTTACTTACAAGACTTGACATTTTATCACGCAGACATTAAAAAAATCAACACCAAGCACACTCTATAGGACTGGGCTCCTGCAAGACAGATAGGATGGAAGTCAGCATTTTACTTGCAGAATACTTTTTCCAAAAAAGTTGCCCTCAGACTGTCATCACACAACAGTTAGCACAATTGCACAGACCCCTTTTTTAGGCAATGTACAGGTGTCATAGACCTATAGCTTGCCATGGCAGAGTTGTTTGTCAGTCTATGTTGTGATGAGCTGTGCAGAGAGCAGAACAATTCTGAGCAGGACTACTCAGACCAAATACTCTGAGAAGCAGAGGCCAGGCAGAAACAGGTCTCGTGACTCTCCATTTTTTCCATTTCGAATGCAACCCTGAACAACCTCAGCTTATATTTTGAAAAAGACACACTTCAGGTTAAAAACCTCATTTGTCAGATCAAGAAAAATATTCTTCACAAGCATGGCCAAACACTGGCACAGGTTGCCCGGGGAGGCTGTGGGATCTCCATCCTTGGAGATGTTCAGAACTTGACTGTACAAGACCCTGAGTAACCCGATACAACTTCAAATTGGGCCCTGATTTAAGTGGCGGATCAAACCTGATGTCTACCACAGATGCTACCCAGTCTGAGTTATTCTGTGGTTGTAAATCTGACTCATTTATACATATTTTTAATGAACTTCATTACATTTTTGCAAGTACAAAACATCTCAACCATACTTTGTATTCTGTTCTACTCAGTTCTGCTAAACAGGACATAAAGACAAGAAAGAGAAACTTGTGCCTTAAAGAGTGTAGTTTTTGAGGCACCAGTCTGGCAAACACCATTAGTAATGAATAATCTTTTATTACCACTGGAAGGATCAGCTATTTCCATCTCAAGTCTCTATTAGATCCTCCTAAAAACAATGTTGTTTTGTTTCGTTTCATTTTCTGGACAGAGTGAAATAGGAGAGGGAGAGGGTTCTCTGCGAACACGTGCCTGCGAGAGGCTGCAGTTCAGTAGAACTGTGCTGATCAGAGAAGCTGAGAATCTGATCCAGAAACTGGTGGAAGCACATTTCACATCTACCACAATACATGGACTACTGCAAAGAGCACAGTTTGCTCAGTAATATTCATCGTCTTTCCCACCATTGGCAAATAAGATAAATCAGGCCAAAACTACTGTATCTCCATAAGCAATATCCAGGTTTTTATAAAGAAACTGGCTTTTATGTACGGATTCAAAAAGACATTTTCTGTCAGTAAGCTTTTGCAAAAACCTGCTTTCACATGGATGTGCGAGTATTGCTTCATAAAAACAAACCTCTCTACAGTCGTTCTCCAAAAAAAGCACCAGAGAGGAAGGCATCCTAAGAGCAAGAAGTATTCTGTTAGTATCCAATAGAGAGAAGGGAAGATAAAATGAACGGGACCATGTTTATTTTACATTTATCATTGAATTCCATGTGAGAGGCATTTCTGTTAAAGGTAAGTGTATTATAAAGTAAGAAAAGTTTATAATTGTATAGAAGTCTTCTATAACTATACTTATCTGTTCCCAGAGTGAATAGCCATTGTTAAATGAGGCAACAGCTTCCAACATCAAGATGCAAAGTTAATAAGCCTAGAAAATTAAGGTGGACAGAAGATTTTGGTGTTGGTCACCAAAGAAAGGGTCAAAGAGTATGGAATAATGACTGTTGCTTGATCAGAGAAGCACCTGCGGGAAACATCCGCACCACCTCCACCCCACTGACCTCGGTTCCTGGCAGATGGATGGGCTGGAGCAGACCTGCCTCTCAGGCTCTTCCTCTTTCGGCTGCTGGTCCCACTTTCCCTCCCCTCCACTTTTTCCACTTGATTACAGAAGCACCTTTTCCAGTCATTAATCCCTTCAGGTAGGTGTAGCAAAATTTAGTTTCTCTTTCTTGCTAAGAAGACTTGAGATGGTTCCAATCTTAACACTAGCATAACTTTGTGCTAAAAATGTTTTTTCCAGTTTATACTGGCTACAAAATTGTATTTAACATCGTTATTAGTAAACTCAGTTCCTCAAGGGTGTGTATCATGTAGACTAATATTTTGATAGCTATATTTTTTTTGTAGCATCACTGGAAAGGGAGCTTCACAAGAACAGCCCATAAGGGTGTTTTCTGGAGGAGAAGCAGAGACTGACACAAAATGATCCCTTTCTTTTAGAATGTATAACTGATTTTATGAGTTTGAGTAATTATTTAATTGAAATATGCTGTGCTTCAACCACAGTTTATCAAATACTAATCTAAAAACCTAGACACTTCAGAAATATGACACAGACCGAACATCACAAAAGTGATCACTTAATACTTTAACTACAGATACTTTGTATGCACTGTCTGTAATGAATAAGTGGTAATGAGAAAGTGCAGACTGCTCATTATCCCATCAGTGGCTCTTCAGCAGCTAAAAAAGAGATACAGCTTCTCTGATGACAGCTAGTGCAGCAAATAACTGCCAGTTCAGGGGAGCTCTCTGCTGGCGAGCTGCCAGCAGCCTTCATACACACAACTTCATCATCCTGGCTCAGAATTACTTCTGATTCCATCTACCGATGTCAGGGTTTTTTTCATGTATTTTCCAAAAAAGAGGTTAACATTATCACTGCTTGTACTGTCCTCCCATTCAAACTGGTTTTCCAGAAGAGGAAATTTCTATATACTCTGAATTAATATTGTTTCAAACAGCAAAGAATCAGGCCTCAGGGCATCCACCAGGAAACTTTGTTTTCTCCCCACTAGTGTAGATTACCTTCAGCTGTTAATTTCCATGGGTCTCCTGAAATGCCTAAATTGTTCAAGAGAAACTTCAGAGGATATAGATTTTGTGTCTGGGATAGGTCCTGGATAGTACCTAATGCTTCTCAGGTTGGAGGAAGGGAGCATTACATCCTGTCATCTGCTCATAGGCATGGGAAGTTTCTCAGAATAGTTTTATCACTTCTTTTTGTCACCTAAATTTTATGGGATGCAGCCACTCCCATTTCTGATCCTGTCAGGCATGCCAAAAGACACCTATCCACCATTACTGGCTTCAAAAGCAGTCCTCTTCTTAAAGACAGCTAAAGTAGGTAACTAAAGGTTAACAAACAGTTCAAATCGAAAATTGTTCCCTCCAGTTTCAGAAGCCTTAAAAACAAAAGGCCTTTTAAAGACTTATAGTATTCTTATAACACGTGGAGATTTCCAAACTGGTGCCAGCTGGCTAGAGCCAACTAGCATCCAAACTACACAGTACTGTATGGACACACAAGCTAAGATGTATTTTTTACAGACCTATCTCAGGAGCTTTTGAGAACAAAGTCCCTTGAGCTCCCAGTTCCAAGACTGGTAATTACATGGCCAGCAAAAGGAGATATTCATTAAGTCTCTCCCTCACCACCATAAATCTATAAAATTCTGTACTAATACCTAAAGGCTGCATTACAAACCCAAAGGAGAAACTCAAACATTACAATTCCTTCAGGAAAATCTAACCTAATGTGTTCCTTCACCAACAGGATATATTTCTGGTTTTACCTCTAACCCTGTGACTTGCCATCATTATTAAACAACATTGTAGTTTATCTTGCACAAAGTGTCTTTTTCTTCACCATTTCTTCACAGCTGACATAAAATACTACTCAGCATCAAGATTTACAAGAGGCTTCAGATAGTTAAATTCCAGTTTATATTGCCACCTAGTAAAATATAAAAATAGAAAAACGATTAGAGCTTGGAGTTGTACCGATCCTTACTCTGTTACTGTAGCTATCTTTCTGCTAGGTCCTCTTTTTGGATTTCTTCATATGGTTTTCCCTTCCAGCATTCTCACAAGTATGCCTTCACTATGCATGGCTGCATTTATCCAGTCTCACTCATTTATTGCCCAGTGATTTATACTCCAGTTAGGTAGCCAGGCATGCCACGACAAAGCGCTGCCCACTCCTCTATTTGCAGGTGCCAAAAGGTAGGCACAAATGGTACTCACAGACAAGGACAGGACTGAAAAATTGGCCTAAGATCTATTAGAAGTTAATGAAGTTAACTTTTACATCAATGGCATGTATAAGAAATCTTCTCAACAGGTAATTATTTTATCCCCAAAATAACAACAGTTGTCAAAAAGGTTGATTATTTGAAACTGTAGCACTATTTGTGCTTCAAATTTTGCCTTAATATATACCTTCCATAATTTCAGCATTAAAATGAAATGCCAGACCTTATTATACCTTTTCTAGTTCTTGGTCTTTTATATATCAAATGTGCAAACGAAATGCAGGGACCTTTTATTTATTTTACACTTGTCAACACATTTGATTTATTTTCTATACTGAAATTTTAAAATTATTTTTCTAATTATAAAGAACCACTGATGAGGAGATCATGAAGAGTCTGTCAATCTATGAGTCAAAGTGATAATCTTACACAAACAGACAAACCATTTTGAGTTTATATCATTCCTAATAAGAGGAACCAAATATTTTTTCATCCTTTCCATTACTTCCTCTGTCTTATTAAGTGACTGGAAATTATTCTGTTTCTTTTATCTATTGTTTTATTTTTTGCTTTCATCCTCTGCTAAAAATAGAATTTCTCTTCCAGTCTGGAAGCCATTCTGTTCTCCATATATTAAATAGAGCGTTGCATCAAAAGTCTTTCCTCATAGGTCAGCTTTTACTTGCAAAGCATATGCTACTTTACTTGCTCCTGCATACAGCTGTCACTGTAATAGAATTTAAAAAAACAAGTTACAGAAGTATATTAAGTGTTTTAGACAGGCGATGAAGAATATTAAATCAGAACCAAAATAAGACCATAGCTAGAACAGGAATTCCTGTGCCCCTATCTCTGCCAAGACACCTTTCTCCTTCGCCACCACGGTGGCAATATATGCTCACTCCCCTGGCAGTCACACACAGAGGCAGATGTTGCAGGGGGTGAACAGCCACAGAGGAAGCCTGCCTCACACCTCATCACACCTACCCCATGCTGAAGCATAACCTGTGACAAGGTCTGGAGAGGGAGACCAGCAAGCAAGGTGCAAGACACTCCTTCCCCCTGAACCTTACGGCTGCACCTGGCCCTGCAGACTATAATTAGCAATTAATCTGGATTAAATTAAATCCAGGTAATGCTTGAATTTCTAATCCTGCAAAATACATCATGTGAGCATTAGTAACAGTATTCCAGTTTTACAGCTATCCCTGTAATGCTGTCTAGTTATGACACACTTTCTGAAGTGAACTGGAAGAAGCTGCACAACAGAAACTGCACAACAGAAGCACCAACACCACCTTCTGTGACAGCTGGGATTTTCCACATTAATTTACCATGCAAATTCCTGGCAGATGTAACAGATTTTACTTGACTCGTCAACACAGCACTGTCACAGGCTGAGATGCTGTAACTACAGATCTCTGCATCCTGTATAAAGTCTAGATAATTCATTCCAGAGCCATGCTAATTCAAGAGGCCATGAACCCATGCTGGAAGAAGGTTAGATGGTTACCTTCTGCTGTCAGCATGGACCATGACCAGTGCATCATGATTTGATTCTTATTACCTCTTGTTATTTGCTACCACTCTCAACAGCTTTTTCTTTTCCATAGCCAGTCAGTCTTCAAGAGCCTTTTCACATTTTGCTTACCAACCCCATTTTAACACAAGGATGGAAAAAATTCATTGTCCTCTTATGGCCTCTATGGCCTCCAACCTCTTATGTCCCTTGCCTTTGTTCACATCTTATGTCCCTTGCCTTTGTTCACGTCTTCCACGCCCTCCAGGTAAACAAGATGCCTACCATGCCTCAATCTTTTCAATTTTTCCAGGGTTACCCCTACGCACACGGTCCTGCCTGCTGCAGAAAGAGGAGCAAAATGACACTTAACAGCCTTGGCCTTCCACTTAGACTTAGGAAGAGAGTTTAGATGTGCCTCTGACACAGCTTCCAAATTTTCCCGGGTTAAACCAAACAGCAGACTGCAAGCTGTCATTGAAATGCATTAACACTACAATGAGAGGTGCTCCATGGCAATACAGCGGTAAAAGGAGAAACATCCTTTAAGTACAACAGGAACAGACTGATCCAACCTCCTTGCAGTGTGCAAATATTTTAGCCTGCCTGGTAGATGACTTGTCAAGTATTTTTGCTGAGGAACTAGTGGTTTCATAGTACGCAGTTATGCAAATCACTTAAAGTAATGACATATACCATAGGAAAATTATGAAATCTAGTATGTAATCTGTGACTTATTAGCAATATTCATGCAAGTAATTCTCCAGTTCTATGCTATTCTCCAGAATTTCCTAATTGTCTGTCCAAAAAGTACATATATATATGATCTATAAGGAGAAATAAATTTATTGCTACCTTAATTTGTACTTATAAATTGGCAAAAGTCAAAGAAATCAAACAAAAGAAACTACACATTTGCCCACATTATGCATTTTTTTGTAAAAAAAATCTTCATATCTTCTAACTTTAGGGTCTTCCTCAGATAACATCTGGAATCTTAAAACAAACCTAAGGGAAATTATCTTTAAGATTATCTCTGGACCAATTTTTAGTATTTTATAGATGCAGAGGAATTCTGTGCTGGGTGATTATGCTTACTTTAAACTTCTGTAGTTCTGCTGAATAAAACTTGACCCCAATTTTATTAGCCTCATTACCTAGATCTTTTGATGTGTTTGTGCTATTGCACCATGAATCCAGTATTTTTTATGTTTATCTCCTCAGTAAAGCTGTCCACTATGAAAATAAATTCTCCTTTATGCTATTCGCATGCACAGAACACTCTGGTTTACGTGTTGTATTCATATGTACTTATTTCCTTTTCCCTAGTAGATTATTTGTGTTATTCAGACAGAAAGGAGCATATACTTTATTCAATAAAGTATACTAATCTAGGGTATGGTAGATATGTCTTCAATTTGACTCGTGCCTGAATGGATTTAAATATGCAATTCTACCTTCCATACCAATTCATTTAACAATCATGTTCAAATGCTTAATGGTTCAAAGCTGCATCAGGGCAGGTTCAGACTAGATCTTAGGAAACATTTCTTTACCAACAGGGTGGTCAAGCCCTGGAACAGACTTCCTAGAGAGATGGTCAATGCCCCAAGCCTGTCAGTGCTTAAAAGGCATTTGGACAATGCCCCTAATAATATGTTTTAACTTTTGGCCAGCCCTGAAGTGGTCAGGCAGTTGGACTAAATTATAGTTGTAGGTCCCTTCCAACTGGAACTATTCTATTCTGTTCTATTCTATTCTAAATCAGGCCAACAGTTGCTGTTGCTAAAGGAATAAGTGACAAAGGTGCTTAATCTTCCTTGTTAAAGTTGTTCCACTTGATGTAAACTGATGTAAACTTGATGTAAACTTGATGTAAACTGATCATTGGGTCAGATAAAGGTAAGAAATATAAGTTTAATTCTATATATCACTAGTGAGAAACTCTTCTATACAGAGGGAGCACCAGGTTTAATCTCTTCTACAAATCCTTTCCTAATTAGGAGCAAGAAATCTAAACCAATCATAAGAATACAGTGGCAAAACTGATCACAGCTGTAAAAATGTAAGCCTGATTATATGAGTTTAACCAAAATCAACCTCCAAAATCTATTTTTTTTTCTAGGGATCACTGAAATCAGACTACGGTTCTGATTCACTTATGGAGAATCAATGGTATCAAACAAATGTCATGTTTTCCTGACTTCCCATAGGGAATAGTGTAAAGACATATTGTTAACAGCACTCAAGAATATTATGACAAGTGTCACAATAGCTTTTGCATTTTCTTGTAGCCCCAGTGCCCCTGGGCAAGACAATTTAAGAATTTCAGTTTTCATTTAAAAAATATATTTCTATCTTATGTTTTCAAGGAAGCCTTGAAAACAAGCCAGTGCCAGAGAAAACAGTTTCTTTGAGTTTGGTGGTTTAGGGGCAGGGATTTTTTTGTTTTGATTTTTCTTTTTTTCTTGTCAAACCCTGTGCTAAACCAGCCTTAATTAGTAAATAACAGTTTGTACGCTGTATATGAAATCACTTATGACTTTTATTTTATGGTGTCCAGATTCAAATGTGTGCAGCTTGCCACTGATATTAATGGGTCTGCCTCACTAATTTCAGTGGCTCAGTTGACACTTTTTAGTCCACTCCGACCTGATCTGCACTGATCTGGCCTAGATAATGCAGACCTGAGTACTTACTGCACTATTGCTTTAGCTCCTTTGCTACCCACACACCTGAGTTTCCCTTCAAGAGAAACAAGGTCAAACAGAGGATGACATACACCCACTTCTTGCCCTTACACTGAGTCAGGACACAGCCAGGAGCACACCCAGCAATGAGGACTATGAGTGGTCTGCAGAGCATTCTTGTCCCACAGTTAGATATACCCAGAAAGGAGCATTTTTAGCCTCTTAAAAGTTAGATAAGGAAGGTGGAGTATTAGTCCATCTGAAAAGATGTCTTAGGCAGAAGAGGGGAAAAGTAAAACTATACTGAATTGGGAATCTATTGGGCATTATACTCTTCACATGCAAGTGAAGTTTTCTGTGCCAAACCAAAAAAAAATGTGACAGAGACCAAGAAGAAGACATGCTCTGTGTTGTATGTGGAATGAAATCCTTCTCTTGGATTTTATAGCCTGGCACAACAACCATCTCTGCTGTACCAGGGTCAGCTGAACTATGGAATGATGCAAGTATGTTAAGCAAAATACAAACCCCAGTCAAGTTCGCTGGTTTTGCAATAAAAATGCTAATTCTTTCTATGTGAAGGAAAAAGCTACTTACAATGCATATTAGTGGGGTCAATGAATGATAACATAAAAAGGTCATAGCTGTCTCTTTGATCTAATGACTTGTACGTATAGATGATACTGCACCCCTTTTATCTGCTAGTTGTGCAATGACTGAATTCTTGATTCTTGTAAGTCCTGTCCCCAGTCATCTGAATATTGTGCTTTTTCATCCATCTTCATGTTTCTATAAAGAGATTCTCAAAAGACCCAAAGAATATAACAGTAATGTTGAACATATAATATAGTTCTACTCATATAAAGGGGATTTTTACCACATGAAGCAATAGCTGTTCCTAAGCCAGTTAAAAGTGTTCATGCTCTTAGATACAGGGATAAACAGTAACATTTATGTTTTCAAGGTTGACCTCAGGGAATTAACTGCATGGTTTTGATAGCTTTAATGAAAGTTGTGTGACTAAAACATTATTCAGCTCTCTACAATCACCACACATGAGCCTGAGGAGAGAAAGAGCAAGAGGATCAGTAAAAAGAAGATGTGACTTTCTAGTTAATTAAAATGTGCATTCACAGTCACAATGTTTATCTTTTATTTATTCATAACTATGCTTGGGATGTTTTTTAATCAGGAATTCTTACTGTAATTTTAGAAACAAGTTCCAAAAAACACCCTAAGTGGCATAGACACTCAGCCTCACCCAGACCTCTATGAGTAAATAGGCTTTCTTGATTACATGGAAAAAGGTGAAGAATTATATAGCCCATTTCCACAAGTTAAAAGACAAGGGCACTACGTCTTGTAAAGCATTGTATCAAACAGCTCAGCTTATATCAAATCCACAGTTTCCATACAGATTATCCAAAAATGGTCTAAGAAATAGAGCATCTGAAAGTAGGTCTCCATAATGTCTTTCTTCAAGGTATGTACCTAATCTCTCTTTGCCTTTATACAACTTTAAAATCCCTTTTCCTCTTATGGAAAAGATTCTTTAAAACACATTTCTGACCATGTTTGGCCAGAGCTGAGGCTCAATACCTGAAATTACTGCAATTCAGAAGAGGTAAATTGCTGCAAACCACAATATACTCTCTCAAAATCTGAGCAGACTCCATTGGTGCAAATGACTGCAGCGCTGCGCAAGCACGAAGGTGTACGTACACCAGTGACTGGGCATGATCATGGCTAAGTCTGCAGCAATGCAGGTAGAAAGAGCATAGTTAAGGCGGACACAAGAGAGCTGCTACTCTATCAGACTTTCTCTGAGTCATTTTCCCTTGTTTCTTCTTGGTGGGTAGAGCATCTACTAAATTCTGCTCTCTTCTCCTCCAGTGGTGTTTGAAAAAGTTGTCAGGTGATAGATGAATCCGACTGAAGCCAGGAGAGTTACATGCAGCTAAACCTAAGAGATTTCTAGTCAAACATTTTCTATATTTTATATGTTTTAAAAACTTGAAATAGTTCAAAACATATTGATGAAAAAAGACCAGAATAGAAGTGAATCTTGTAGGAATGAGACCTTTTCAGTTATTCCATGGAAATCTCTGGCAGAATAGCCTTCAGATAATTAGGCAGAAGGGATAAAAGAAAACTAAATTCCTAACCTTTCAATCCCAACTGGTAATTTAGCAATGTCAAATAAAGGGAAAATAGTTGTCATGTTCTTTATTTACATTAGGTGGCACTATTCTCACAGATTTATGTTTTACGTTAAAAAGCTGTGAAACATTCATTCTGAAATCGAGTATGAAACACCTTGATACAGTAGATACTTGATTTGCAACCAATAGGAACATCTTACATTATTTAGACAAGAAAGAGTAGTTAGTTTCAGCATAAAAGAAATCTCCATTACTGAAGAAAAGCTGCAAGGAATAGGTAGTAGGAAAGTAGAAATGCCAAGGGATTTACCAGTAAACCTTGCTCTGTAATAGGCTTATTATAAAACCTGCCACGCACTTCCCATCTCTAAACAGGTTCTTTTCCCAGAAAAATAATAGCTAAAACCCACTTATGATTCAACTTATTTAGCTGGGTTATGATAATTTGCCAGGACCCTTACATTCTTCAGTTATTAATGGAGGAATTTCTCAAAAAAGTTGACTAAGGTTGCCAATTCCATTTTGTAACATCCATTGCTATTTCACAGTGTGGTTCTCCCCATGTTAAAATGAAGTCAAAACTTTTCAAACACTTTTAGAAAAGGAATAAAGGAGGGGGCAAGTGATGACAGCAACCAACATCAAATTTAATTAGGATCAGCCTCTTCTCAAATCACCTACATGTCAGGCAAGGCATGAACTTAAGCATGGATATCCAGTGTCTCTAGGTGGTACCCCAAAACCAATGGTAATATGTAAGAAGATTCCCTGCCTCTGAAGAAAAGAAAACTTTGTGTATTCTTAAACACATTTCTGCAATACATTTTCACTCTAAGGTACTTCAATACTTTGGTGACAGTGTTCCATCTGGCTGTAGTCCTAATTATTTCAATGCCGTTAGTCGGCCACCACAGTTAAAAATCTCATTAGAAAGAAATTCTTACAAGACTCATCACACTAGTGTTCCTGGTCTCGGGGAGAACTCTTGGAAGAGCTGTACTTGGAAGCTCGGGATTTAGTTTTGCCAAACTTGGAAAAATAAATACAGTTAAACAGATAGAAACAGATGAATGGGAACTGCTTAAATATTTCAGGAACTCAGAAGAGATGTGACTTTCTATTCCATTGCTTCATCTCTAGTTTAACACCCTAGGAGCTCATGCAATCAGTTTAAGTAACTTTTTTTTCATGGCCTAAGGAGTTAGGGTCAAATTTGCAAAGGCAAATACACGCTATTTGAAATTTTCACCTACACATCTTATTGCTCTTATTGCTGATGATCCTCTGATACAAAATTTCACCTCAGTGCAAGCTCATGCCATTTATCAATGCTTACAGAAACAGGTGACCCAAACAGCCTGTGACTTAAATGGGAGTTAGATAACAAAGTTTTTTTGAAAATATCCTGAGGACCCAATATGCAATTTTAGATACCAGGTAAAACTAACCTCTGAATCTTATTACAACTGGTGCTAGTGGAAGGGCTTTTCATAAGCTTTAAGATTTGATCCAGCAATGTTAAATGTCCTTCCACCCTGTTTATATCCAGATAAAAAAACTATGATAATTTGAAGTTATGATTCAGGGTATGTGATTTAGGTAAAAACATGTTAAGGTATGGAAGGCCCTAAATACCTAGCCCTAACTGTGTCTTGGGATGACATCATGCAATGGTCATGCAATTATTATTAAATGCATCATAGTATTTCAGTCCCAGGTAAGATTGGACTGATTACAAGACACACTCTCTCTGTTTTCTTGTCCATATTGCTACTTCATAGCTGAATTAACGATGACCGATCTATTTGTTAAAAAAAAACTTGTCTCAAATAACAGCAACAGAAGTTAGAAAATATTGCAAAGGAACTGAGTATACTTTTTCTATTGCTCTCAAGGAAACTGCATTGGTATCAATGTTAAAGAGCTTTCAAAGAACTGCAGCAAAACCTTGCTGAAAATACTTTTAGGCAGCGAGGGTTACCAGATCACTCTAAAGTGTCTTTCTGAGTTCCTTCCTACTGTCTGTAAGGGTTTTGTGGAGCAGATGTAATGGGGTTTTCAGCACTTAGTATGTCAGTTGGAGAATAGAAACACATAGCTGCCTAATATATGGCATTTATAAAAGTTACAAGTAATCTGGATACGTTTTCAATAAAGCAAACCACAGTAGTCCTGGAAAGCAGATTTACTCCCATACACCTGTGCATATCTTACACACCTAGAAGGAGGAGGAAAGAATGAGAGGCTTTTTCTGTAGTGTACTGTTACTGGGACTGTATCTGCAACTGTAGAAAAGAGGTTTGGCTATAAAAACAACCATATGAGTTAAAAGTTGTTAATATGTACAGCAGCACATACTGCAGCAGAGAATATAGTGAATGTTTATCATCATTGTGCTGCAATTTTGCATATTTACTTAGTCAGGTAATATCAGCGGATTCCACAAAGGCCATTTATCATTTGTCGTACTTGAAGCAAACATCCTTGAGCTTGAACCACTGAATTAAATACTCATTATCTATAATAAGAAAGGAACTGGACAGAATGAAGTTAAGTGTGCTGCCTCTGATGCCTTACAATACACATACTTAGCGCTTCTACCCTATCCATTGAAATACCACTGGGTCAAGGCTACACAACTAGATTTATATATTGTCATTACTGTTCTTTTAATCAAGCCTGTGAGGATGATTCATACCCTGGTAGATCTCCAGACAATAGTATGGAAACATCCATGAGCACAACAGACAAATGGACTGAAGGCATATAATGAAATCAGTTTGGGAGGCCCTCTAATAGTGTACTCATGGCCCATCACTCTTCTTTGCATATAGTGGATATTACAACACTTCCCTCCGCTGGTGAGCCTGACATGGGTTTGGTACACACCCACATGCCAGGTGGCATTCCACAGAGCAATGCCTTGGCACAGTTCAGGGCTTAGCACAGGCCAGGGGCCATTCCTAATAAGTGGCTTAGATATGCCAAACCCATTTTGGAAGGCACAAGAGATTAGACATAAGGGCATGAGTCATGCAGTTCCAGTTAACCTCAGGATCCAAGAGCTGTTCTTGGCCATATTCATACACTGATTTACATTTAAGCTGACAGTCCAATGGGGGAAAAGGAGGTAGAGATGGTATAGCACATAGGAGGCTATAAAATGTTCTAGCCTCCTATGGCTCTTCAGCCTCTAGGCTATGAAATGCCTATGATCTATGCCATGAGCCTTTGAAAGAATTCAGTTGCCAGATTGTTTCCTGCAACTCTGATAATGGTGACGGACTTCCCCCCCTGTGCCATAGTCCAGAGTTCATTATTTAGCAAATCTTGAGCTTCTGTAAACTTTTTTAATAAGTTGAACAACATTGGCACGGATTGGTAAATAAAGGCCTTGCGTAGGTGTCATTTCTGACCATTCACCCTCGCTGCCTTATCAGGCCAGTTCACACCTACCATACTTCTGCCTTCTCCAAGCTGATTAGTTACAGTATCATAGGCAAGCTCTGCTTTCCCGTATCCAGTCCAGAGATTCAAACTCCCACTCACAAATAACTCCCTCTACCCCGTAGCTACTTTTAATAATGAATGAATACTCTTCGTAGACACCTGCTTGCATCTTCAGCAAGTACCTGACTGTACTTCCAAATAGGATCCAGAGAGAGTATGAGGAAAGACTCCCTATCTGCTTACATGAACAAGAAGAGGTGCCAAATCCCCACTTCTTTGCTACTGATTCAGTGTAATTTAGAAGACAGTTTTTTTCCAGTGATCCATATAGCAGGCTGATCTAGTCAAGCATAAGGACACTAGGTGTAGGAGCCCAAGGTTAAAGTCATTATAAAAACAGCAAAGAAGAACCTGATCTCATAATAGTGAGACGGCAGCCTGCACTGCTGCCAGGCTACACCTGCCTAGAAACAGGATTAACACAAAGAGTGGAACAGGTGCTTAAGCACCTCATTAGTGTGATGAGTGTTTGCAGTGTGACCATTGTCATTCTCTGAGATGTGTGAGAGAGAGAAGAAACTTTTGCTCAAGAGTAACAACTGCTCCCAGAGCTAGACAGGTCTGCTTTCATTAAAATCCCTGCTCCTGTTCGCAGAGGAGCACCAGAGCCTAATACTCCTCACCACACACTGCCCCAGGATCTGCAGGTTCAAGGAGATACTTGTTGAGAGAGCTACAGAGAGTGAATGTTCCCTCCTTACTGGTTCTAGGAGAGAAAGAATAGGGTAAAATGAGTGACAGTGTAACTTTGTATCAGGCCAGCAATTGCTTTTATAAAGTAGAGTGGTTTTTATAAATTATTTCTTAGAAGCTAGCCAAAAATATTATTACTAGTCATCAAAATCATTGGTCTCTACCTGTGTGGGCTGGATTTATAACTATGAATTTTAGGTAGAAAACTCATCATCTCACTATTCATCCTCCATGCTAACCAAATCTTCCACTTTGACTCTCTCCCAAGGCATATCAATATACAAATAATATCGATTAGTAAAAATATATTTTCCTAATGCTTTTCACATTATAGTAATAGTATACGGAATGATGCAAATATATTAGGTAAAGCCTCAGAATAAACATAGTTCAAGTACAATTAAACTTCATACAGTGTACATCAATCTTTGTTCATTAAAAAAAAAGAGAATTTTGTTAGATATATCCTACAGAAACTAAGGATCATGGCAAACTTCACTATGCAAGATGTATCCACTGCCTTGCCTTCTCCAGTGTAAACACACAAGTAAGGAAGGCCTAACGAAAACAAACCACCATTCAAAATATGCAAATCCCTCCTTGACAATAAGGTAAAAAAAGAATGAACTCCTTGCAAAGGATGTAAACATGCTGACTGAATTGCTTGACCTTGTGATATTTATTGCAGTGTTGGGGTAATAGAAAAAATCTTCATTAAGCTACAGAGAAGACAAAAACACTATAAAGATACAGGATGACCATTTTAAAACTTTGAAAGTTAGGAAATCAGAAGTTAAATAACACTAGAATGAAAGTTTTTAATGTAGACTTAATTCAATGTCCTGGTGTATAGGTTTGTTTGTACGAAGAGAAAGGAGAATCTCCAGCATCTTGAGGTCCAACCTCCAGAGACAAATATTGTCCAACAACTTTTCTACTATTCTTTCTTTAAGAGGTTCCTCTTGTAACCTCTCTCTTTCCATCACCTATCTCTCCTTCCATAATTCAAGGTACTACACTCCTTTCCTTCTTCTCCTAGTCCTAGTCTATATTCCCAGCATGTTTGTTCTAGTGTCTTTATCTAGTCATCCCTGTTCTCTTCTCCAAGGCTCATTTCTGACCCTAACACATAGGGTCCCACCCTTTCCACAGTTAGTCTCCAGGAAGTCTTTAGGCTCCATTGTGCAGCTGTGCCTTATTTTTCTCTTTCTTCCCCTCAGACCCTGTCTCACCAATCTCCTTTTCTGCAATTCTTTCTTTTCTCAGCCAAGCACTATTCTATGTTGCTTCCCCTTCTACATACAGAAAGCCAGTATAGGAGTAGAAGTGGCCCAGAACATGAAAATTTTTTCTGAGTTCCCCCAAAGTCATTTATTGAAGCATACTTACTCTGTGGGGAAAGTACACATAACACATCTGGTCAGCTAAGGGTAAAGTAACAGCTTAAAGTAAAAATGAAATTTGCAATGATCCTTAGTTTCTGTAGGAGATATCTAAAAAGCCTAAAGTAACAGCTTTCTCAACTTTCCTGAACCAGTATGAATTGCAATTGACATAATTATTAAGACTTTGAAAAAAAATGGGAGGATTTTCACAGGCGTGATGGAAGGTTTATATTTGTCATAAGAGCTATCCCTCTGCCAAACTTAAAACCCCTGCTTCAAAGCAGGGTGGTGTTGGAGCATTTCAAAGAAAGGACCACGAAGTACTAACATGAGCAAAGTGGCACTTTGTTCCTAGGCTCATTCTCTGAAGGAGCTGAATTGTTTGGCTGAAATATTGCGGAATTCAGCCAGGGGCACCGGCAGGGTATGAAAAGTTTTGACTTAAACTCAGTGCTTCAAAAAGGTATAAACAGCTAAACCCAGTATTGTATAATGGGAATGAAGGCTGTCTTCACTGGTGCCTTCAGTGGTGCATAATAAGTGGTGCTGGTAGCACCATGTTTAACAGACACACAGAGTTCTGACCCTGTTTCTTCTCTTTCTGTTATTGAAGCAGGGAAAATGATCTTTTAATAGAAATACCAGAATAGTTTAAAAGGTCATTAATGACCCATTCTATATAATATTCATTTCTTCTCCACCTAGCATTCCATTTTCATTAGGAGCTCAAGAAGCAACCAGGAAATTAACATTATCTGAGGGTATTCCTAACATTATTGTCTAGGACATCTCCAAAGCAGTCTGCAGTCCTCCCAACCCGTGAGAGACAAGGAGAGATGCGAGGAGTGAGAGATGCGTATCAGTCCTTCCTGTATGCCAGCTGAAGTTAACAAGATGTACATGCCACTATGACTCAGCAACAACAAACCTGCAATTTCCTGCAGGCTTCGGGCATTTGACATCAGAATGACTCAGCATCCATACAGAGAGTCAAGGAGTTCTTTGCACAGCTGTACCAGAACATCTTTAAAAGAATTTAGGAGAAATAACTGTAGTTTTCAAGGTCTCCTTTTTTTTGTAACTTTTTAGTTATTGCAGTAACCTTCCTGTGATTGTTTCAACAATGAGACACTGCTGCACAAGGCTGGTTGTGGCTCCACAACTCTTACAAAACAGTATTGTATCTCCTTCTCTGAGAAGTTCTTATCACACCATCTTTTCCACCAAATCTTTGATATTTGGCAATACTAAAATAACTAAACACACGAATATTGTAAGGTAGGAGCCACCACTGAATTCTGGTGAAAAAGAACTGAGATACATCTTACAGGCTTGGGCATTTTTCATGCCTAAGAATGAGAAGGAGATCACACTTCACCCAGTGAACAGCCTGCCTTCAGCACACAACCAACCCCTCACTTCCTAGCACAACCACATAGTGAGCTTGAGGACCTCATATTCCCAAAATGAATAACAGACTCCTATCGTCCAAAAGTCAGATTTGTCAAGTTTTGACATCAGTGATGTGAAAAACAACTGGGGATTCAAATCTGATGATGGAGATTCTTACACTGTCACGTAACAGAAGTTGTTTCAGTCATCTTTTCAAACAAACAGCTAAGGAATTAACTTCAAAACTAATATGCAAAAAGAATATTACTTAGGTTGCAAGTTCTTTTGCTGCCATTTACTTTCTTAGGTGCTGCTGCTCCTAAGCAATCTCTGCTTGTGTTGTTAGCAACATAGATATTGGCCAGCTTCAGTCCAGATGTTGGAGAGTCACTTTAGCAGTCGCTCCACCAGCCACTTTAGTCACTTTAGTCTGCGCAACTTAAAAAGCACAGATGAGTGCTTGAATATCTTAGCTTGGCACCACACTACCTTAACACAGCCATACAACTGTGGGACCACAGCTGGTGTGTGACCATCTGTCGGGGAATGCAGGCTGAGGAACTGAGATCCGACACTGGAAGTTAGGAAATATCAGATAAATTATTTCCTGGCAACCTTTATTCTGTTCCCTCATGCAATTACATTTCAATACAGTCTTTAATTATGTAATCACATCCTATTCTTCCCCTTTTTTGCCTTTTACATTTAATGCAGAAAATGGATTCCCATGGTAGTTAAATTAAGGTTTCAGAGGCAACTGTAGATGTAGTGATCCCTAGCTTCTGTGCAGCTTGACCCTTCATCCTACATTATATTTTTGACATAGTTTTTTTTATATGTGAGTTTATATGAACTGATACCATCAAAGTCAGGTGAATTTCGAGTGTCCTTTACCACAGCTTTGCAAGTGGCTAGCAGAGGAAGTCTTTGCTTTTCATGCATCACAAGCTTGAACTCCAACATGCATTGCCTTGTGAAAAGTTTCAGTGTTTGGTTGGTTTGTTTCCAGAAGAAAATCGTTTCTACTAAACGTTAGATGTGACCATTTTTCATGTAAGTGTCTTCCTAGTAGCTGGTATAGTGCTGTGTTTTGGATTTAGTATGAGAATAATGTTGATAACACACTGATGTTTTAGTTGTTGCTAAGTAGTTGTAGTGCTTACACTAGTCAAGGACTTTTCAGCTTCCCATGCTTTGCCAGGTGCACAAGAAGCTGGGAGGGGGCACAACCAAGACAGCTGACCCAAACTGGCCAAAGGGATATTCCATATCATATGACAACATGCTCAGTACATAAACTGGGGGCAGTTGGCTGGGGAGCAGCGATTGCTGCTCAGGGACTGGCTGGGCATCGGTTCACAGGTGGTGAGCGGTTGTATCACTTGTTTTTTCTGGGTTTTCTTCCTCTTTCTCTCCCTTTATCTTGTTGTTTTCCTTTTCATTATAATTTGTTGTTATCGTTGTTGTTGTTATTATTTTATTTTTCAGTTATTAAACTGTTCTTATCTCAACCCCCAAGTTTTCTTACTTTTGCTCTTCAGAATCTCCCCCCCATCCCATCAAGGGGGGAGGGTGAGCGAGCGGCTGTGTGGTACTTGGTTGCTGGCTGGGGTTAAACCGCGACAGTGAGATGCTGCATTTTCACCTAAAATCATGAAAGAAAATGGGATACGAGCCATTGAGCTGCAGTTCCCACAAGGCATGAAGTAGCATTCCACATAATAAACCATAGTTTTAAACATAAAAGTTTGAGGTTGAAAATTGATGAGGTCAGGCTCAGACCTTCAGCATCCAATTTTTCACCAAAAAGCCAATATTTTCTTTGAGGGAAGAAAGTCAATCCTGCTACTAATTCTGATTCCAAGTGGTAGCCAGCACTGTTTGAAAATGTTACTAGGCAATGGCAGGACAGCAGAGAACAAATGAAACAAAATTCTTTCCTCAATGTACTTTTAGTTGCATTTGGATTTTAAGAGAAGAAACTGTTTCTAGTTTTGTTTACTTAGCCTGTTTCAGCTGTTTTGTTTACAGTTATAATGAAGTTCTAGGGGCAGGATGACCCCCTCGAAGAACACTGTGTCCCTGCCAGTCAACTGCTCCAAGGATTGGAAACACAACATTATGGGGGTTTTTTGGCAATTTAAGAAGCTTTGATATTTGCTGTTTATATGTAATGCCTGTTTAAAAGCATCTTTTCCAACACACCACTGACCAGACCTAAAAGCTTTTTGCATTGTTCTGAAGGGGTTTATTCATTCTGTTTTAATCTACGGATAGCTAATACAGTCTCAATCTCAGGTTTGCTCTTTATTGAACTAGGTGACTCATCTGTCATGGCTACTACTTCTATTCCAGTCTGTCCACATCTTCATCCTGTTTTTCTGGGTTTGCCTGCAGTTTGTGCTTGACTGCCTTCAGGCAGATGTTCTTCATTTCGGCTCCTCTTTTCAGTCTCATAACTAAGCCTAAATTGAGAACATGAAAGAAACCAAATACTCCAGGAACGTGATGAAAAACAAAGCTTTCTTAGGGGTCGTTAACCTGTGAACCTATTTAATCAGTCAAGGAGATTTGATACTACCATGGAACACAGGAAATATTTGAGACTTATAAAGTTTTATTATGATACAAACTTTTGTCTGATGGGCTTTTGTATTAAATCCTTTTATGAATATTTAGGAAAACAGATTTTTCACTGTACAGCCCTGAGACCTTGTTATGGCTTGCACCAGACATCCTGTGCCTGGAGCTAATAAATAGCTGCAATATCAAAATTTAAAAGGCAATGCTGTGGATTCCTATGGGAGTCCTCCTTTCCAAAAGCCCTTCAGGCTACTGAAATGCCTTTAACCCACTAAAATCAGGAGCTTTATCTGAAGTGGCTTGATGCAGATTGCCTGTATGATCTCATTGTTGTATTGGTTTGTGGGACAGGGAAGCCACTGCACACAAGAGGCACCTCTAACTAACCTGTTCATGAAATGACAATTAGTAATTACTTTTGCTTATCTGAATCAAATCCACTACTGTGCACTACTTCTCACTTTCAGAGAACCTCTGTTGCTTTGTGGAAACATTTCTTGAGAAAAGCATTCTCTTTTTATGGTGTAGTTACAAGGGGTTTTTTTATTATTATTATGGCTCTCATTTTTATTATTACGAAAATAAACATTTGCATGAAAACAGGATTTTTATTCTTTGAGAATTATTCTTAAGACCCCCACTTTTTTGCATTCATTTAATGATTTTCATCTTTGAAGAGCAATAAAACATCTGTTAGTTACTACTAACCAGTTACTATATAATACTACAGCATAAATGAATTATTTTTCCATGAAGATCATAAAGGTATATGTGACATTGCAATAGACTATCATGAAAAATACTATTTTTACACACATATTTATGATAATTTTACATGGGAGATAAATGAGTGCCAGGAGTAGAACTTTCACACAACCGTTCCTAATAAAAATGAGGAAAAAACAGCACAGCACAAAAACTTACTGACCTTTGCTGCTTTCAGACTACTGTTGCTTCCTGTAGTCCTGCTTTGGTGTCTTAATGTCATGTGTAAGTGAATCTAGGATGCAGGAATATGGATACTGCTTGTAGAAGATACTAAAAAAAAAAAAAAAACCACCAAAAACATCAATAGATTTTATTTTACTAGCATACTTGTTCTTATTTTGTTGCACGAGCTGGTGCAGCCATTGCAAAACTGCCACAAAGAAAAAAGCATTGTTAGAAATTAATCTTCTATGAGAATAAAGCATATTGTTAGTTTTTAGTGAGCAAAATAACATTATGCAAATGCCTTCATCTTTGACATTTTTGTGCCTAATGAAGCTTCAGACACTTAACATTAATTTACAGAGGCATAATACTGTAATCAAAGCTACTGTCCTTTTAATCTTCACTTTCTCATGATGAAGATTTTGAACCCAGTTTTTAATTTTCAAGTCTAATCTTTTCTTTTTATGAATACAGACTAACTGCTGCCAAGGATGTAAGGGGGAAGTACAGGCCATATCATATATCCTCATTATGAAATTTCCTATCACTCAACACAAACATAATTTAACCACTTGGAAAAATACTCCAACTTTAAACAGCTATTGGTGCTGGAAATCCACATGAAAAATGGATCAAACGTCATAATGTAATGTTTTCTTTACATTTCTCAGTACATCCTCTTACATGTAAAGCAAACATTTCATCATCCATGCTCTTTCCTTTTTCTTTACTAAGGCAAGATTTCTATTTGAAGAAGGATTTCCACACGATTTAAAGGATCTTTTGGACTTGTCAAATAATCCCTCAAAAGCTTGCCAAACTCCATGTCCACAGTCTAGTTCCAGAGGTATCAAGGAGGATCTTCTAGTTAGTTCTTCCTTCCCCAAAATGCTTCTATGTGCTTGAAAAACTAAAATCCTTTCTGTATAAACGTACTACTTCTTCATGTTCTGGCCCTCTGAAGTTCACCTGCCTAACAATTTTGCCTGTCAGTTTTGAAGCATAGAATGACTAATGTGTTCTGCAGAAAAATGGTTCTTTTTCCTGGAAAAAAAATAAACATATTTAATTGTACATGAAGGTAAAAATTTTGCAGCACTGAAATGTCTGTTTCTGAACTTTTTTATTGTCATGTAAATTAAACTTCTTGGCCTATCTCTGGCCAGTGTACCTCTCTAGAAAGTCTTCTGCTGTTGCTGGTTTGCAAAGGTAATTTGCCTACCAAGTTTGCAACTCATGGCCAAGTCACCAAGTGGTGCTTTCTGGCTGTTTAATGTGTGGGACACTTTCCAGCGAGCAGGTCTGAAAGCACACACTGACCCTGTCTAAATCCTTACCCAGCTGAAAACTGGGAATGCCTCAGCTACCCCCAGCCGCCACCTGAAGGCAACCCGGGCACCCGGGCCAGAACACTGTCCCTCTGCACACCAGCAGCACCCCAGCCTGGGCTTTGGGTCCTTCCAGGGAACCAGGGAACGTTCCTGCCTCCTTGATCAGACATAGCTGAAGCCTATTCATATGTATGAAGGAGGAATTTTGTTAAAACAGCTTTTCATGGCAAACACAGTTTCTGCAAAATCTGGATGTTCCATACAAAAATTATTTTTTAATGAAAAACACTGAAACATGGTAATTCACTTTATCATGAACGTAAAAGTGTTCTTTGCTACATACTGAACTCTAACTATGGCTTCAGGAGCCTTATGATCTAGAAGCTGTTACACCCCTTTGTCTCCTACGAAGCTTCCTGGCCAGACTATATTTCCCATGGTTTACTGGAGACATCCCTTACTAGAGTGAAGAATGGCATTTCTTTATCAGATCACAGGTTTCATCTGACGAGTTCTTCATTCTGTTCCCCTTTTCCCTCCTTATTAGACCATATTCCTGAGGTGGAGGACTGGGGCATCTAGGGTTGAAATTCATTCAGACTTTACAAAATCTTCAGGCACTGTTGGGACTTTGAAAGCCATGAGTTGCAGCTCGCTGTACTTTCCCTATCAGCTGAGCACCCTGTCAGCTTTAGAGCACCCAAGTGCTGCCTTGCCCCAAAGATTGGATATAAAATAGAAAGCACACAACATATTTTCTTGTGTCTTCAGGCTCCAGCACACTGTATAGCTCAGCCACCCATCTGGAAGTCCTGGATCCACTTACAGATAATGGCCAACAGTTCCCCTTTAAAGAATCCAGGACCCAACAGCCACAGAAAGCCAGCAGAATATTTTAACCTGAGGTCAAGGAACAGAGATGAAGAATACTGCTGATGGGCAGAGCCCACTTGCCAAAGATTTTTTACCACTTAGGAGGATTAACAGAGAGAATGGTATTAAATTCAACTCTTTTCACTGTTTAGTCAAACTAATCATTAATTCATTAATATCCACTTATCTTCTTGATGGGTGACTCTCATCGGTGGCTGAAGTGCCACATATGTCAGTCTGAATCATCACTGTTTAAGTTCTGAATTGTTCTCACATATTATTTTCAGCTATGCTGCTAGTCTTTGCTTACCCACATTAACAGCTTTGCCGTGGCCTCATGTGTCCCTTCCCAGTAACCTCCCAGCATCTGTGGGCACAAGCCAACATTTGCAGTCTGAGGCAGGCTGGAAGATTTACTGCCTCATCCATGAAAGAGGAATCCTCGCTCCTCTGGAAAAGTCAGTCACAGCTTTATCACTCCTTGCTGCTGAGCGTACGCTGCAGCTGATCTAAAAAAGCCTTGGAAGGTGCTTCAGAATTGGAGCTGCTGGCAAGGCAAAGAAGTGACAGTCACTCCCCGCCCCCTCCAAGAATTCATATTCTGCAAGGGGGATTTTCCTCTCATTTAAGCCTGAAAACATTCCTGAGAGGAACAGTTTGTCCTCAAGTTGGCATAATGTTGCACTAAACATTTGCCACTTACTGTTCTGCAAGCTGTTAAGCTTCCTGTGAAAGCAGTAAGATACCACAGAACCACTCTTTTGTAAACAGAGTCCTACATCATTTTATTAAAGTACTGTGGCAATACTTATCTAGGAACAAAACAAGGGGAAGTTGCATCAGTATGTGGGCTGCAAATGGGGCAAGGGGAACTATTATCCTAAATTAACACAGAAAAACAAATTCTATTCAACCAGGAAGCCTTTTACAAGGAACAGCATGTAGAAGGAAAAAAATACAACTCTAATGCTAAGCATAGGATATACAGGCAGAAAGAGAGGAAGGGTGTAATTTGAGAGTAGTCCTGACATGCAATTACAATGGAAAATAAGGAGAGAAAGAAAAAGAGTGAAAAGTTTCAGTAGGCTCTGGAAAAGGCACAGAAATAAAGGAGAAATGTACTTCTTACAAAAATTCTAGACAAGATTCCAAGTGAGCAAGAAGTCCCTTCTTTTCTCACTGTACAAGGACACCAGTACTACACTGGGCAATACGGGCTAAGGTCATTGCTATTTCCTTGCCCTTGTTTGGCTAAGGCCATTGCTATTTCCTTGGTTACTGAACTGTAGAGCTTATTTGCAGTCCTGAATCATAACTCTATTTGCTATGTACTTTACAAGCCCCCTACTGCTAACAATCTAATTACAACACAAGAATTAACAGATAAATGCAGATAAACATCACTCAGTGGATCTAGGTGGTTCTTTCTAGTCTAGCATCCCCATAGAAATGGGAAAGCACCCTAATTGCTGACAAAGTTTTTGCAAGTTTTTGATTTTCTGAACGGGTCTCAGGCAATTTAGCAGAATGAGAGTCCTGTACATGTCTGAACCTCTGCAAAAAGTCATCAAGCTGCTCAAGAGGTGGCAAGTAAGCAACTTGCTGGAATAAACCAGTTAAAACACTACACTGCTTTACAAATGATTAAACACACCCAGAACTTCTCCCTGACACTGAAACTGGCCAGACCAGAATGTCCTATGTCTGCACTGCTGACCACTCTTTCTCTCCAAATCAGGGTAGCTGCTTCCAAACTGCCTAGAGGGAATAGCCTCTATTCTGTACTAACTCCCATGTAGTGCCCAGGAACTGCTGGGAGGAGTCCAAGCTGATCCAGCCCAAACCAGGGACCAGGTTAAAGATCTAGCATTATGGATGACTGAGTTTATTACTCCAGAAGATTTAGCATAAGAGACACCACCTGTGGCACTAACTTCAAGGAAGTCACGAGCAAGAATTAACCGAAGGAGAACAATGGTGCTTTCAAGAACTTACTGCAAAAGCATATTAACTAGACTGCACATCTGTATGTACTAGAGGCAGAAAACAGATCGATACTCCAGAAAGGAAGCTCCTAAAGG
Source organism: Oceanodroma leucorhoa (assembly GCA_030449065.1). NCBI lineage: Eukaryota > Metazoa > Chordata > Aves > Procellariiformes > Oceanodroma > Oceanodroma leucorhoa. The sequence goes on from JASVER010000176.1 coordinate 542,583, forward strand.
AGCTGTTGTTCAGCAGAACACTGATTGGAAGGCCAAATTCAGGACTTTAAGCATAGAAACTATTTTCTTTTGTCTGTTCCTACTGCAAGGCAATGGGATTGTTGAGTGCTGCAGAGGGGAAGGCTGAGGAGGAAGACAAGGGCATCCCTATTTACAGGCAAAGATTGCACCAAAAGTATCGGACTTACATAAGCAATTTGTCATCCTGTTTGTGTAAACAATCCAGTTAGACCACAAATACCATCCCGAGTGCTCAGGTGAAAAGTGGTTGCAAGTCATTGTTCCAAGAAAATGCTCTGAAACGCAGAGCCCAAGGCTGTGACATCAACAGCAGACCTCTGCATACCAAGACTGGATGCTGGTGAGTCATGCCATGCATAAAACGACAGCATTTGAGAAGCCCTTCATAACCGAGTCCAGTAAAATTTATTGTTCTTAATTTGCAATTAACTCAGATTAAATTGACATAATTGGGAGAATCTGACTTGTAGCCTTTTTATAAGTGTATTTTTAAATCTTTTTTATAAAAGAAGCACATTGTCTGTTTCTGAAATGACATAAATGAGCATTACTTGTTTCTGAATGAAGTAATGCTGCATTTCACCCAGTAAAGGAGCCAGAACCTAGTTTGTTAGTACTTGCTCTGTGTCTAGGCTGAGAAATTAATCAATACCCTTAAATTCTGACCCAAATGAACTTTTGTGCAAACTGGTGTCTTACAGGACAACTGAGGATTTACATCAACACAGTGAGTCAGACCCTGCCTTAAGCCACAACTGGGTTTATGTTGCTGTAAGAGAGACCAGAGTCTGGCCCCCTCCCTCTTTCTTTTTTTCAGATAACACACCAACTCCAATTCTAACCTCCTGCACTGCAGGATAAACCTAAACCAACTTGTTCTGTGTCAAGGGAGCCGTTCTGGGGTGGCAGCTGATGGGGGCTGTGCTGCGCAGAAGTGGCACGAGCAGGAGGAGCACGCGCAGCAGCGTCAGGCAGGTGTCGCTAGGCAACAAAGTAACCATGGCTACCTGCATCCCAAGCGACCCGCGGATTTCCGAGATTAGTCATTCAACTGGAAAAACACTTGTAAAAAAAATAAAAATTAATGTATCACAATACAACACCGTCTCTGCATAAGTATTGTTGTAATAACAAGATGCGATTAAATAGATCTACTTTACTGGGACCTGCTTCCTCTGCCTCAGACTCGGAGAGCTCTGGGTCGCTCGCTTTCAAACATTTGGGGCTGCAGTATTAGTGACACAACCAGGCCTTTGGCCAGGGGTCAAATGTTTTTAAACTCTTTGTTAGTGAAATACCCTGGAGAAGCTTTAAATGCTACAGGAAAAGCAGTAGAGTTCCTTTACATATAAATTGCCCAGTGAGATTGACTGTTCCTTCCCCAGAAAGATGGCATTGGTTTTCAGTTGGTATGTATGATTGTTTGTTGATTAATACCAAAGTTGCCAGTAATCATGTGCCCACACTAATGCTCTCACACTTGTCATTTATATGTGCTGGAGATTTCTAAGAAGCAAAGGCAGCACAGAGAGAACAGCGTCCCGGAGGCCTGAATCAAGCCACAGCAGCAGGGACAAAGAGCAGCCAGGGTCACCAGCACCTTCCCTCCAGCACTTGCAGGAACGCGATTGTGTAGAATACAGCCGCATGATTTTAACAAAGCCAGAAAACCTCCCAGATCCTCGGCAGTCAGTGGCCACTACACCCCCACAGCAAAATTCCCTCCCAATTCCAAGCCTAGGAACCCGTTCAACCATGCACTTAATTGTCTCGTTGCACACATCTCCTGAGATACTAGTATTACCAGTCTCTTTCCTACCACTTCTTTCACCTAATGCTAAATAGTTGAGTCAATAAAATCAATCTGCAGTTAGCATAGGCATTCACAGGAGCATGGATTCGTCCTTGCACAAGGGGTATACCCAAAGTGATTAGCTCAGTCATTCCTTATAGGAGCTTGTAAAGAAATTATTGAATCCTGGGTGTTTGGGGGATGCTAATTAGAATTAGTTTACAGCAACAAGTCTCCTTACTTCATCAGAAGAAATTGTAAAAACAAATCAAGTAGCTCAGCTGGCAATTAAAAAGTAATCTATCTTATCATCTGTGATATGTTGGCTACTATAAATATGAATGTAAAGCAATAAGCAAATGACATAATAATAATACACGAGCTATATATAACCTATCTTGCCTCGATTAAACTAGTTTACTTTGTTTACCATTGGAACGAGGCAGCCTCTGCAACTTACTTTAATCTACTTATTCAACTTCTTTATTAAAATCATGCTTTTCAGCTGTGATCACTAAGCCAAATAATACACAGTGTGAGCAAAAAGCTTATGAAAATCTGTATAAACTATTTTGATCAGTCTTAACCAAAAGATGAATTGGGCTTCAAACAATGAGCCTTTTTTTCTGTGAAACCTTTTAGGAAATCCCACTGCAAATATTCTTGAGCTTAAATGGTAGCTACAGAGGCTACCATTTGCATGCTAGAAACATTAAATTTGATTTACTGTGCATTGCAGAAAAACAGAGAAGAAAGGAGAAAAAAATTTGTCTGACTCAGTCATACATTTGCAATACTGACACAAACAACACTTTGATCAATCTTGTGGTTGGGTTTCAGTGATGTTGGCTTCCTTGGACACAAGCATTTGGAAAGAGCTCCATAATTTCATAGATTTTGCTTCATGAAGCCTAAATGTATATGCACATCTATACAGTTTCCTTGCAGACACTCTCTGTACAGTTAGCAGAGATTTTGATATAGCAATCGGGAAAAAGCTTTTTCTCAATCAGATGTGAAGAAAGAACAAAGTGGTTTAAGCCCTAGCAATGAGAGGTTTCTTTGTAAATGATGTATCAAGGACAGAGAAAAGTCCTAGACTAGACCATTAGAATTAATATATCTTACACTAAGGTGACAGCCATCTAGAAACAACCCAAAGAAAGATGAACAAGACGCACTATAATAGATGCTTATTATCAAAACCTATTTGATTTAGAAGCTGGGCTGCAAGTCTTACAACAAATTTATTTTCACATGACTGCCCAGACTTTCTGCTTTAGACTGGCTCAGAAATGCCTTGGCCTTTCTCACAGTGTTACTGCATTTCTGCTCCCAAACCCAGCCCAAAGCAGAGGCACAGCAGACTGCAAAAAATGAAGTAATAAATTATTTACCAAGTAAAACAAATCTCTCTCTGAACATTGAAGCTAATAAAGCTTGGTTTCCTATAAATTTGTGCCTCACACTTGATTGACTTTGGCCAGATGTGAGCACTTGAAGCACTGCTTTTCACAAACTGTGTTGTCCGAATGAAGTTTTTCATTCCAGGCTCCAGGTTTCTTCTTCATGCACATTCTAATAGAGTATAAATTTCTACTGCAGGCTTTATTTAACAGATTTCCTCTCCTCTAACTGTTCATTTATTTGCATAAAACTTGGAGCTTAATTATTTTTGAGATCTCTACAATTTTGCCAAATGTAATAGAAATCAGACAGGACTTTCCAGTTATTAGGGAGGATTCAGAAAATCACTATATATGCAGAGTAACCTCAGCACATACAATTGTATATATCTCATTTCTGTTTGACAAAAAAAACAACTTAAAAAAATAATTTAAAAAATGTGAATGCCAAGATTGGTTTGACTGCATTAAACTGAAGGTTGCTGGGTCTGCACTGTAAAAGATTCAGATCTGCATTTAAAATGTGAGGGTTCTTGGATCTTAGGACCTGGACCTGCCCATAGGACTCTACAAAATTTTTATCTGAATCTGGCTTTAACTTCTTTGTGCCATTATCACCTGGGAAGTTTCTGAAGATAGATTCTTAGTTCAGATCCCCCAGTGATTGCTGTTAATCTCTTCATATCTAAACAATCTCTAAAGGATGGAAAGCTTCTTTCTCCCATTTTCTCTTCATTATTAATCTATTCACTGAAGTGTTGGAGTTGGTTCTGAATGCTAAGAAGGAACACCTCTTAGCTTGCTAATGAGGACAAACACAACGTAAGTATTTTTGCAAAATCCTAACAACTGCAACTAGCTTTAGAAGAATTTTCTGAGGTGATAAAAGCTGTTCTTTATACAAAGGGGTGCTGAACTTTCCCAGAGAAGAAAAGTTTGTGTATGTGGTTCTTGTACAACACTGCAATATTTATTTTTGAATGCAGTGTTAGAGCATACAGTTCATACAACATGATCTAGTACGAGTGCTTTTACATTTCAAACTGCATTAAATGGATCATTAAATGGATCATATCTCACCATTACTGAGCTTGTAGCTGAGCAGAAAAGAGATTTCTCCCCAAGAGAATGCCTGCAATTGTCTGTTAGTTTTGATTTTTCTTAATAATTTATTTCACCACTTAATGTCCTTCAATTTAATAGGTCTATATCTGTAATGAACTGCATTTTTAACATCTGTTTTCACAACATTATCCCCATGGGCTTCAATGAAGTCCAACAATATTACACATAGTTTGTGAAATACAACAGTTCATGGACAAATTCAAGTGGTCTAGAGTCACAGTGGCTGAAATCAATCCCACCTACCTACAGTGTAGATTTTGAGGCTGAATGTGCCTGGACCAGAATCTCATGCTGCTGAGATTCCCTCACCTGCAACCTCTGTTACAGCTGCTGGGCTGGAACAGGACCTTCAGGCTCTTGTCTATACCTAGTTTGTCCACATTTGCTGCCTTACACTGTGCACTAGCCTGAGAGGGCAAACAAGAGGGCACATATGTCTACAGCCTTTTTGAGACAGTGTTTCTCATTCTGGTTCCTGATTTGAGCTCTGCCTGTGCAATACCCATTTAATAGACATGGGATAAAAAGCACAAACAGTATTGGGAACAGACATTTCCCCATTCCCCGTGACTTTTTCTCTTCCTGGCTCCATGAATTTTTTGCAGTCTTTTCTGCACAGTGGCCCAGCTCTATCTGCACTGTAGATTATCCACCAGCCGGGTGCTCTCCAGACTCTGAGACAAGGACAGTATGGTTTCAGCATCTCCCAGAACAAGGGTGCTGGTCAAGGTCTTGCATTTCTGGGGCAAGTGCTCTAATTCCCAGGCTACTGAGCAAAGGTAGGTATTCCTTCAAAGGGAACTCAGGCCTGGGAAACCCCAAAGGGATGTACTTGCCTGCTGTGAGTGCCTCCACACCAGAGTTTCAGCCATTGAACAAAGTGTAGAGTTGGTGACCAGGCTGTGCCCAGTGCCCATCTTGCTGAAAATACTTTTCTAAATCTTGGAAACCTCTACCTTTTCTTCAGAGGTCAAAAGCAGCTCTGGCTCACATAACGCAATGGAAAATTGCCAGAGATGGGCTCCTCAGTGACAGGTGTGCTATAGCGGCAAAGTAACAACCACCCATCTAAGATATTTAGAAACAGTAAGATGTGGTAACAAATCAATGCAGTGTTTTTTTCTCTCCATTGGAGAATATTCTATAATACAAATCAATCCTCAATTAGACTACAGAAAGAAAACTTACAAAAAATTTGTCTGCTTTGTTAGCCTCCTTTGACATTGATTGGAGTTTTGTAGCTTGTTTTTTGGGGCTTAATTTGTGTAGGTTGCTGACCTTGGCAGGAATGTGTATGGCATCTTGTAAGAATGCCATCTGACTTACTTAGCTCTGATGTGATCTTTCCTTTCTGTGTGAAATGCCAAACAAATTAGAAGACAGACTCACAGATTTCACCTCAGAGATGATATTGAGAAATCTGGTGGAGGAGCAATTGGCAGTTGAAATTTATTTTAATCAAATTGCAAAATAATTATTGTTTCATATTTCACTTTGATATAGCTTATTTTCTGCTTGACACATCTGTTAAACTGTATTTCAGAACGGTTCTCAGTGAGAATCTGAAAGCACAGATTACTCATCACCACCTAATTTGCTAATGCCCACAATCAGGTACATTTGTATTCCACTATATTTGCACCACATCTGAAACAAACATAATGTAGCTCAGGTCAGTACATGAAAACTAAAAGGTAGCATTACAAAGCTAACAAATTAGGCAACAGTGAACTTTCATTTAGGTGGTTGAAAACATTGGCAGTCCCAGATTGGTTGTTCCTGTCTGTCTGTAGGAGGTTGCTGACCCCACAACCCTGCTGTGGGAGGAATCCTGTAAGCCACCCCCAGTTTACTTCAGGCAAAGGTGTCTGGGCTAGTACGCAGTCTTGTATCAATCACCACTGTCACTGACTATCTCGTCGATCTTGCCTGAAAGTAGATTAGAAAATGAATGCACAAACCTTTTGACAGCCAAGTCATAAACTAGGAGGTACATTTGGGGCCATTAATGGCTTCAGCTGAGACAGGTAGATTCAGAAGGGATGATTGCCCATAGCCTGATGGATGCCTTTTATTTAATTTACACTCCTTATCCAGAGTCTGAGTTTTCTGCAGGCAAAAGATTTGTATTGGAATGTATTTTGAGTACCTTTCTGAGGTCAGTAAAGAAAACACTTTTTTGCTAAACAATTATCTCCCTTTGCTGTAAGCTTTTTAAAGGTTTTTTTCTTGTTTTATTAAGGCAAATAGGAGCATCCATGGTCATATTCATGGGCTGTGACAGGACCCGGTCCATGGAGCTTCCCTTCCAGGAATTAAACAGTGGTACAAAACTGGGGTATAATTTTCTAAGTCACCTGCACATGCCCACATCCAGGCACAAAGAGACAGCGCACTCCAGAAACTCCAGTAGAACAAAGCAGCCAGCGTTATCGATGCAGAAACTGATTAGCAAAAAGCAAAACAAAATGCTAAAGAAACACCACTGGTTCTGGAGCTGAAAGGAATTACTTTAGAGCAGCTTTCCCCATTGTCCAGACCTGAATATTGAATTGCTCATAAATGCTTCTGCTACAGCCACATCCTTGGGCAGCATATACTGAACACTGCAGCAAACACTACTTTTAGCTCATTTTATTACTATTTCTATTACGATTTCCTTTCAGCTGGAAACATGGTTTTTTTGGTCTAATGTTTCAACATGACAGTGTTAAGTTATGCAAAGCAAACAATTAGTCAATAAAAAGTTGTGCTTAAGCATTCTGTGAGTAAAAAACATGCCATTTTTTTGCTAGCCCCCTCTTTTTTCCTTTTTTTTTTTTTTTTTTTAAACCAGCAGAAGACTATTATCTCTCTGCAAAGCTGCTTTTTTATTTTGCAATTCTGGCAAAAAAAAAAAATGCCCTTGAAATTACCAGTTCTAGCTACAAACAGATGAAACACATGCTCAGGCACAGTAGGAGGCAGCCACCACAGGAAGGCAAACCGTGAGCCAAGGGAACCCTCACAGTGCCACAGGGGCTGGTAGCAGGGTCTCTCAACAACCACAGACACAGCAAGAGATGAACCAGGTCCAGGATCCATCCAGTCAGGAGCAAAGGAGACAGGGCTGGAGACAGGCTCAGACACACATCTGAGGGGTCCATCCAGAAGACCAGCCACCTACAGCATAGGTCTGAGGTCCATCCAGGAGACAGGCACACCTACACCACAGCTCCAGCTTCAGGACAGAAATGAAGGACAGGGAGCCCCAGGCAGAGGGTGGGGGTCCCAGGTGAGGCTGGTCAAGGCCATTAAGGCCAATTGGTGCTCTCAGGGCCCTGACGTGTCTCACCATGAAGGAGGCTGTAATGCATATTACAAGTCCTTCTTTATTGCAGCTTTCCTACAACAAAAAAATTTTCAGTCCAAAGGTTATACCAGTATCAGTGGTATCAAAAAAATTTTGTACAAGTCCGACAGTAGAAAGTTTTATCTGATGTTACATTTCTTTTATCTGTCTTGAAAACCTTCTAAAAGACTATTATATGTCTTAGTACTAGATACATTGCAACACTGGACATAATTTCTTTTCTTGCCATGTATTAATCTATTATTATTTATCCCTTATAGGTGTTTCATTTAAGCTCTATGTTGTGGGTGCTGTACAAGTATAAAATAGAAAGGCAGTTTCTACCCCAGCAGAAGTTAGTTTCTGCCCACAGTAAGCTTAGCTCAAGGCACTACAATAAGTAGTATAAAAAATGGAAAAAGAAAGACAAAGGAAGTTAGAGTGTCTGTTAACAAAAGGCAGCAAAATGCATCTGCATCATTTTGGTTTAATTCTTCAGTTGGAAATCACACCTAATTATCAGAAATCCCCTTTGGCTGTTTATCTCCAGTAATATTTCTGGAATACCGTTTCAGCTCAGTGTAAAATTCAACCCACATAATTATAGTTTTATTTCTTTGCCATCAAACATTTTCTAGTAATAAGAATTCCTGGCACTGAATTTAAAACAAAAATGTTTTTCTTAATTGCCCTAGGATCTGCCCTAGCATTACCCAACGTCCCCTCCGCTGACTGGCTAAGGCAGTGTCTTGTAATAATGGGAAAGGTATACAGATCTGCTATTTCTGAAGAGAAGCAGGCAAGGAATGTGACATGTACAGCAGATATTCTGCTCTTCTGAGATGAGCTGGGAACACAGATATCTGTGAGATACTCCCTCTCAAATTCTACAGATCTGTGAATTTTGGGGATGATATATATATTAGTCATAAAGCTTTAACATGTACAGAAATTATTTATTAAAAATAAACATTACAATGTCTAGCTTAAGTATCTGATCACCACATAATATTGTGTTAGATACCCTGATTTTGTAAATAGCCTTTAGAAAGAGGTAGGAATATAGATAATGGAATCACCCCCTGTAACGTATGTGTTAAAAAGAAGTTTTCTAAAGTCTGCCAAAAGGAATCACCTAAAAAAAAGGGGGTTGGTCTCTCTTTTGGAGATTTGGTGCCTTTCTCAAACCTGCAGTTAAGTTCACCTATCCCCATAGACTGAAAACTCAGACTTACTTGTGCAGGGTTTGTTTTTAAAGCCCCATTTTGAAGAATTCAGCAGTGAGGACTATATTTAAAACACAAACAAAGGCTGAAGACACAGAGCTGACCTTTAAATTGTATACATGAACATCAGTTTGATGTCACATCTCCTTTAGTGAGGTGGATGTGCAACCTCAGCACTCTCCATTACTCGAGGAAATTTAAGCCCAAATAACTTTGGATTGTACCTTAAGCACTAGACAAGGGACAAACTGGATAAAAATGGTACTTGCCATCATTTTTGCTGGAATTGTCATTGTACACAGAAGAACATAAAGGTCATTTGGCCACACAGCGGAAATGCAAGAGGGTACATAACAAAATAAGCAAAAACACTCTTTTGGGTGAACAAGAGAGTAAATGGAGCTCTAAGCACTGACCCTTATCCAGAGGTGTTTTACATATTTTACCTATGATGCTCTAATATCAACATTCATCACAGAAACATTTCAAAATCTAGGTCGCTGTCCTCCCAGTGCACGCCCTAATTACTGCTCTACAGGGTCAAGATCTCTCTTGTGCTCTGTCTTCACAGCCCAATCTAATGGTCTGCTTTTCTTCTCCACATGTTTTATTTCCACACAGGGCATGAGCAGAATGACTTATCACTCATATCACACTTGGCTGAAAGCAGGCCGCAGCAGAATAGATAGGAATTATCCTTTTCTGATATTTGCACGTCTTTTAGACATAGTCAAAACAGCATCAGCCCTGTAACAACTTATAAGATAGTATTAGTAATAATAAATGCCCTGAAATATGAAATGAAGTAATTCTGACTATTTCTGTTGGGACCTCTACTTACTTTATGGTCTTGTGTTCCCATATGTGTTGGCCTTATTCCCACACATCATCCACGTGCTAAGTGGGTCTGATCTATCCATAGCAGCTGTACCTGACTGAAGGCCAGGGAGCTTACTGCACTGCTCCGCACAGCAGGAGGAAAATCCCAGTCAAAAGCAAGGCTTTTGGACCCTTAATACCTTAGGGTCTATAACAGTTACTTTTGGCAGGAGGAGGATCAAGTGCAGTTTAAATCTTGGGACCGAACATCAGTCCCACAAATAAATATAAGCAGGTCAAAGGAGTAGTTCTAGTGTCCAGGCCAGCACAATCATGGATGTCAGATGACATGAAGGAAACTAGGAATCCCTAAAGTCAGCTTGTATCCTTCAAACAGAACAAGGGCAAAAGTTACTCAGTTTTAGATTCAAATTACTGCAGACAGTGAACTGCTGAGCTGCTTGGACATGTAATTGGGTTAGAAAACATTCCTCTGTATAAACTTTGGGAATTCTGTATGCTTTTCTGGGGGGAAAATATATGTGAATACTTACAGGTCTCCAAAATTGTTCCCTGGGGTGAGTCAAGCATTTATTTTTTTTTCTGTTTTGCTTCTGAATGCAGTATACACACCTATTTTCCACCTCTCTAAAGGCTGTACAAGGCAGCCTGGCAGCCTGTGCTAAATGAGCGGCAAACAAGACTCCATGGTGTATGGCTGGGGACTTAAGCCTTTCTTAAATGAACTTGGGTTGTCTCAAGGGAAGAACATATTGTGGCTGAGTTCTTTTATATCAGCTAATCCTTTCAGAAACTGCACTGAAAGTCAAGAAATGAGACTGAGTTATTATACCTTGGTCTAGATTTTCACAAAGAAATAACCCTTCTTTAAAATCCTCATGCAAATAATAATACAAGGGCTAGCTGCAAGATTCAATACTTGCTTCTAATAGGAGGCTCAGCTGTTTTTCTAAATGTGGGATTTTACATGTGAGCTCAGGAATCTGCATCTGAGATACCACGAAGCTTTCAGCAAATTATGTTGTTTCCTAGTGTTTCTTTATCCTCTTACTTCCTTTTTTTCTTCTTTCTTTACTCTCATTTTAGGAATAGCCATATATACATGCAGTGTTTAATAACATGGATTCTTCAGTTTTTCATGCATCTTTATTGCTCTTCACACATATGCAAAAGACTACAGATTGATAAATCAAGAGGATGTGAATTCTGGAAGTTTAAGAAATTTTAGTATGAATTCTGATTCAATTAAAATTTTACCTAAAGCATAAAATATAGTCTTCTCCTTTCACTATACTCTTCATAAGTAAGTCTGTCTTCCAACCAGGCAGTTGAAACAATACCTTGTGACTGTAATCTCTACACACTCTCATCTACACTGATATGAAAAAGAATATTCTGTGCACATTGGCCAGGACTGTTTAGGGAATAAGGAATGGGCAGAATTGGGAATTGCCTGAAATACTGGTTGAATAGCAAACTGGTATGAAATCCAAACGGTAATTTTCTGGTTGCCAAACACAGTAACTAGAAAAATACTGGATGCAGCATCAAAGAAAGTACTTTAGCTTACAAATTATTTGTTGCCATAATTTGTGAAGTATCTGAACATTAAATATGTTTGGATAACCCTAGTAACAGAAACAGACTACATTTGTCAGAGAGCTTATTTAACAAGGATGCTACTCTGTCAGCAAGCCCTTATCTGTGGAAAAAGCTAATGAATGTGCCTCATGAATTTTTATTTTATTATTCTAATCTCAAAATTCAGTGTTGACTTGAAGTCAACAATTCTGCTCTATTCCTGTAAAGAATTTCTATCTTGCATAACAAGACTTTGAATCATATGTGTATAACAAATAAGTCCAAGTTTAGGTGCATAACTAAGTCTGAAAGGCAAAACACAACCATAACGAGGCTCCAGAGGTTCAGTAGAGTTAATGAAGAATAAATACCTAGACTTGTTTATGTTTCTTTTGTGTTGGATGGTATATTAGGAAGCAGTGCAGCTTTATTACATATTTCTATTCAGATGTATTTTCTTCTATAAATCATATTGAATTTCATCCCCTTGAAACCCTCATTTTTTATTTATGTATATTTTAGCAGACCACACCTTTAAGAACATGCCAGTTACAAATGTTTAAAACTGCTTTGTTCTTCTAAGATGTCATCTTTTATGCAGCAATCTCCAATTCCCATTCCCCATTTAAACCTTCCCTCAGTTTGGTATTCTTTACCCAAGCATAAAAATTTCTACTCATAGCCATCTGATATTTGACAGACACCACATGCAATATTCTGACATCTTTTCCCAGACAAAGAAAATTCAGTCTCTACTACAACTCTAAAGATGGGTCATAGCAAATTTTGTCTGTTGCTCAGAGATTAAATTCTGTTTTATTTCCAGTTAAGAATGGCTATCAGCCAGAAAAATTGCAAAGAAAAATACTAGAAGGTTTGGCAAGATTGCATCTGCCTCTTTGATTAAAGTAAAATTCCTTTACTCATCAAGTTTCACACATTGAAGCTGAGATACACTTGGTTCCTATTTCCTGCAGTTAAGACTATATACATTTACATTTATGACACCTTTGCTTCTCTGTTATCCCATGATCCCAAATGGATCACTGTTATCAATGTCTAGCCTGTAAGGTTAAGGAGCAAAAAAGAGGCCAAAAGAGGGCTACAGGAGAAAAAATGTCTCTGTTGGGGAAACACAATACCTTGTGGAGTCAAGACTATAAAATATAGAAACTGTAGTCTTGGTGTCCAAGAAAATGGGAAGAGATTCATCAAAACCTCATTCCGGCCTAGCTTCTCATCAGTTTGCTGAGCCCTTTTATAGGGTACCTTTTCATGAAGCTATTCAATCTTAGGAAACTACTTCTGTCTTCACAATCAAGACGACTTAGTGAAGATTTGCAGTGAAATGCATACTGTCTTTTATCTCTGGTTACAGTGATATCCACGTCCTCACTGTGGATCTCTAGACACCTAGCTACCTGAATCTTGATTTTAAAGAATACATTTTCCAGCTTTCATCCTCCCATGTCAATCACCAACATGGAGTTTGGAGTATTGCTTAGCCCACTGTCCTCCACTGGAACCACAGAAGGGTGGTCAACTGAAAACATTGCCTGGAGAGACTCAAAAACCAGCTTCCTGCTACTTCCCTGAGCTTTTCTTCATGATAGATTAGAAAGACAGGTAGATTGACAGTTGTCAAGTCTGGACTTTTTGGCAGCATAAGCATGGTTGAATCCTAACCCGATTGAGAACTATAAATTATTTCTATTATGAGCAATAATTGCCATAAGGAATTAGTATTGAAACTCCTCAATGAATTTAGATTTTCAAGAAGTTTTTGAAAATATTATTTGACAAAGGGTCTTTTAAAAGAGTTCAATGTCAAGGGAGGAAGAAGCAAAGCCCTCTCATAGATTAGTAACTGGTCAAAGAACAGGCAATAAAGATTAGGAATAAACAGTAGATTTTTCACACAGAAGGAAGGTAACAGCAGAGTCCCTCAGGTATCTGTGTTTAGACATATGATATTAAACATATTCTTAAATGATCTGGTTAAGGGGTAAGTAGTGAGGCAAAAAATTATTTACAGGGGTCAGCACTGGAACTGACAAAGAGAAGTTGCAGAATGGTCTTAGGATACATAATATCTGCATGATAGAGTGGCAAATAAAATTCATCCTTCATGAATGCAAATTCATACCTATCATCGTGAAGGGAAACAAACCACAAGTTGACAAACATAATACTAGATTTCAAATGACCATGAGGAAGGTGATCCTGGAAGTAGATCTTATGTAAATGTCTCTGAAAACATCTTTTCAATGTTCAGAAGTGATCAAAACAGAAAACAGAATAGCAAGAACTATTATGAAAACAGTAACAAATCAAACGGAAATAAGGCACTCTGAATTCTACCCCAAAGGAACATAGTAAACTATGAAAATAAGGATAATTGGGGATTTGGAATGTTTCCATGTGGGGAGAGATCATATAAACTAAGATTCTTCAGTATGGAAAATAAATAAATATGGGGAAATTGGAGAGAAGTATGCAGAAACTGTGAAAGGCATAGAGAGGGTGAATAGGGAATAACTATTCACTGTTTCCTATAACACAAAGACAAGGTGGAACAAAATGAAATTAGCAGGCAACTGGTTTAGAACAAATAAAAGGAAGTATTTTTCATGTGACACATAATTAAATTGTACCACTTACTGCCATAGGATGTTGTGGATGCCAAAACTATAAATGGGCTTAAAAAGCAATTAGACAAAATTACTGGAAGAATTCATGGAAGACCTCCATTCTGAAAGTCCCTGAGTCTCAGATTGCTGAAAGTTATAAGGTATAACCATGGGAAAATAATTCTGTGCTTGTTCTGTCTTATTGTCTTTCCCAAAGTATCTACTAGTAGCCATTTGTAAGGGACGAGGCCCAAGTAACTGCATTGTGAACTTAAACAATCCTTTCTGGAACCACAGCCCCAAGAGAAAGTTCCAGAAATCAGAGGGAGGGGCCTGGTGTCACTGCCCTTGATTGACTGGTGTCTCAATCACTCCTGAAACTGGAGTGAGAGGAGGTTGCAGAAGCCCAGGAACTGGGGCAATAAATAGGCGCACATACAAGCCCCATGCTGGGGTGCTCTCTATACTGAACCCCCTGTTGGCAGTTCTGACACTGGATACAGGATTGGTGATTTCTCTCTCCTCTCTCTCTCTCTCTCCTGCCAGGTAACACAAGGCCCTCCTTGGTTCGTCATAAAGCCACATAGCTTAGGTAAATACAATTGCTAGAGAACCAACCTTTGCAGAATATTTGTTCCATTGAAGTTGATGTTTATGCACAGACCTTGAGTGATCGTTTCGCCTTAATCCACACTGAGGGGATTTGTGAATCTGAGTCACTTCTCCCCATCTCGAAGGTGGGACGTGACACCATTGTCAGAGACAGATCAGTAAGCTAGACAGATGCTTGTCCTGTTTCCTTATACTTTGACACAAGAATTAAACTATTTTTTTGTTGGAAGTATGAACTTCACTCCTATTCTAAAGTGAGCATATTTTAAAACAAAAGTTACGGCTGTACTTTTTATCAGTGGTTGGATAGTGGTTGCAAGCTAGTGATGAAATTACTTGTTTGATACTGTCCCAACTCTGGCAATGTGTAGAAGCTCTTGTCATTTGATGGCTGTTTTATTCTTATATGATACAATTGATGGGGTCAGTCTGATATCCAGAGATGAGATGATTGCACCATAAAGCCATATTCACAAACTCCAAATGAAAAGGGCCTTGGTTCAATATACTGCAGCCCTCTTCTTCACTGAAAGAGCTGTCAAGTATTGGAACAGGCTGCCCGGGGAAATGGTTGAGTCACCATCCCTGGAGGTATTTAAAAGATGTGTAGATGTAGCATTTAGGGGCATGGTTTAGTGGTGGACTTGGTGGTGTTAGGTTTACGGTTGGACTTGATAATCTTAAAGGTCTTTTCCAACCTAAATGATTCTGTGATTCTATGATTAGCAAGGCATATTGACTGGGGTACATCACAATGCTTGCACTGACCATTCATTGTGTGCAAGGTCTTAGGATGTGTTTCTGTAAACCCTTAGTAATGTAATTGGAGAGTAATTTTCTGAAAATTATTGGTATTATCCAGGTTTATTCCCTGCACCTACCAGTTTTCAGGACTGGGGCCCTTGTCTACTTTTAAGTAGTCTACGGAATGAAAATTTCAGAGGCCATTTCTCCTTTCAGAGTCCACGGATGAGCTTCAGTCTAGACAACAGCAAGCGATGTGACAGGTGCTAGTGTAGGGAGTATCAATGGAGCCCTTGTTAGTGAACTTCCTTACTTCCAGAGATGAGGCTGAACTGGAGTTTTGCCTATTCATTTAATATGTGTTTTCCTAATGGATAAGGAGGTGCTGTACTGTTAAATAGCCAAGGGAAGGTGATGAGGTAGGCAGGAAAAGGAAAAAACAGGAGCAGAGATCCTTTCACATCTTTATTACTAATGCTTTAGTTTATATGATGCCCCCTGAATGTAGTGGAGGATTTAGAAACCATTGAAAACTAATAATTAGTTCAGAAAAGACAATACTATTGAGGCTTCATGCTGATAATAAACCATTTCCTTTTTTTTTAAGCTGTGTATGTCTTTTTAATTTCTCCGCATGTTTTGTGTATGAGTGTACTTCCTCCTTGACTACTATGAGGAATTTAAACACTGTAGTCATTATTTTGTGGAATATCCCTGTTTTTCATCAGTGCTATTAAATAATGTTGCTTGGACGCCAGGTAGATTACTGGACATGTGGACTCTAAGGCATATCATGCTCTGTAGAAACAATCACTAGTGGTTCAGATAGCGCAGATGATAAACCAGATACAGACAAGTAATGGATTTTAGATCCCTGCCAAGGAAAGATAGATCAAGTTCAAATGCTTACAACACTGACAAATCCACAACCATGACGTTCAATCAGAACAGAACAAACAAGCCTGCTTTCTAATAGTTTAACATGTTTTAGTTACTAAATGTGTTGGGTGTAGACAATCTCTTGACAGCTGCAAAATTCTAGATGGCCTGAGACGTGACTACGTGCTTTCTGCCAGTTTGCTTTAGTCAGATTACCACACAGCGCCATTGTAATTCAGGCACCAGATAGTTGTAAATTTGACAACAATGTCAAATCTTTACTTACTGCTGAAATGAGCTTATGAAATCTGAGGTCCAGATGAATAGGCAGCAGTGGGAGGATGGCAGGAACTGCTTGCACACATGGCACTGGAGATATGTTTCATGGTGATCAGTATCTGAAAGACATCAGCAAGCAGCTAATTGTCTGTAAATTACTGTATTTACCAGTTCAGCACAGCAAATTCTAACCTAATGATATTTAAATTCAATACACCTGCTACACAATCGGACAGACCATAAATTAATTCTTTTTAAATTACAGCTTTCTCACTACAAAAGCAAACAAATAAATGAGAGAAAATAATGTTTTAATTTGCTTTTTCAAAACTAAGTTAATCATTTGTAACGTTTACACATCGATGGATTGCTGAGGTGCAGATTCACTCAAATGCCACCTAATAATACTGCACCCAAACTGAAAAGGACTGATTTAGCTGGAATCTTGTAAGAGGTTTTCACTCCAGCTGTCCATTTCTGCCCTCTCGTGAGATAACTGCTAACTTAGCACTAAGTAGCAAAACCAGCATGCCCACAAACATTTTGATCATATTTGCAGAATTCACTTATTTTTCTGGTTTTGTTTTTACTTGTGACTTAGAACTAAAGCGCATCTACAAAAGGAAGGGATCCGTTCTGTTCTGCAAATTTTTGGAAGGCTGATACAGCTATGGAATTGGAAATAATTTGTTTATATCCTATTTCTCATTCTCTGTCTAAGGGTATAACACATCACTTTTTATCTTGCTTCTGCCTTGAACCTTCCCCTTTGTTCTGAAACAAGCTGGTTTGTCAGTCTAATATTTCAATCCTGCTGCGTCTTCTATATCTTCAGAGGCACACAAATAAACTGTTTAATCCTTTGAATACGATGGAAGTGTTTCTGCCTGGTTTTTCTCTACGCTTTATTGTCTTTGCCATGTGATTCTTGCTTATTCAAACTCTTTGCAACCATGTCTCTTTCCCAACCCCTAAGTAAAAGAGTAATGCAACCACCATTCCTCCCATTTTTTTCCTGTTAGGTTATTAGCACTGAGGTGTTTGCAATCACAATCTGTTGGCAACACATCTTGTTAGAACCTATGAGACATGAAATACCTCACCGCCAAGGCAGGTCTCCATATACATTTTGATAAAATGCTAATAAATGCATTTTGATAAATGTAACCATACATTCTGAGTACCTGGTAAATAGAGTAAGATACACTGCATGTTGATGTCTTTCAGATGCTGATACCTCATCCAGAACAGCTTCCTTCTAAACAAGCTCTTTGCCTGTGCACAACTGGATCAACCAAACCACAACAGTTCCCTGGTAGTATCATACACTGAATAGCAAAGACTCTTGAGATATAGGGCTGGTCCAACGAAAGTATATACTTCTGCTGATGCCTTTTACCTGTGTCCCCTGTGAGATATTAAAGCCATATTCAGAACAGTCATCCAGTGCTCTCAAGTTTGATGCCCTGCATGCAGGGGAGGATTAAATAATGTTTGAAGCTGTTACTGACTTTAGCTGTTTGTCTCACTCCTTCTCTGAAGGACAACCATGGACACCCAAGGGATCTCAAGAAAGGAAGAACATTTTAAGGGTCTGCAGGAACACCTATCAGATCTTCCAAATTATGAGAAAATGGCTTCAGCCTTCCTGGGATGAAGACCTTGTTTCTGGGTCTGTTAATGGCTTTTCTGAATAGTGCACAAGCATCTCCTAATGTGTAAGGCTATTTGCTACAGTGGAAACCAAGGAAAATTAGTTTCAGTGTCCATAGGGGACTCTACAGCTAGCCCAGGTGAGCAGTACTGTTGGTCCTCTTCTATGAGTATGTATGTGTATCTGAATGTATATGCTTTGGCTTCTAACTGTTTTCCATTTCATGGGCACACAACCGGGCTCTGGGTGTTCTACGAACAGTGACATCTTAGGGGCTGGACTTACACCCATTCTGCTTCTAGACATATAGTTATGAAGTCATAGCTATGAAGCCCAGCCCAGAATCCTACCCAGGCTCCATTTCATCTTTGGAGCTGTGGCCTGTCTGTGCAAAGCCCATATATACCCCATATATTAATGTCCCTGTCACATTACAGCCATTGAATGACTGACTTCACAGACTGAACACAGTCTTTCCTTCACATACAGGCACCAAGCTCTTTACTACAATTCTTCACTCTCTTCCACTTGACCGATCTTATCACCTCTGGATGTTTCTCTCCCCAAGCAGAATCAGTTAATCTCCAGGGAAGGAACAATAACCCCCTCCTTGCAGAAGGTTATGCAGCAGACACAAACATATTGCAAATCATCTCATGGTATGCACACTTTGCAAAATTTTGGTTTTCCATTGACCCACTGATGATAATATTTCTTGCCTGGGTGCTTGTCTTTCCTGGCAGTACCACATTTTGAAACATTGCTAGACATATGCATCCAGCCTTCTCACGGCTTGAGCAAATAGGCGTTTTCATATCCTTATCTGAAAAACACCAATTGCCCCCCTTGCTGTGCTAGGGTTGACCATGGTCTTAGGTATTCCAGAATATCAAAGAGAAAGACACTCCTGAGCTCACAGCAGAGCATGGCAGGAAATGAAACCAGTTCTTCAAGACCTAACACAAGCTCAAGTAAAGAATTGCTAACAGCCACTCATTCTTCCTTAGCACGTGATACACGGGAATGTCACTGTCCCCATTTGAAACTTCTGCATTCGTTCACAATCCTCATAGCACAACTATCTGCTAACATTCATTTTTCTCTTTAGAAACTCAAAAATTGGGTAGAATGAGCACAGGATGAACAGAGGTGGTGATGAAGTTAGCAGGTCCCAGCCAGCCAGTCAGTCTGGACTGCACAATTTCCGCACTGTAAGTGTCCCACTGATCTCAATGGTGATTCAGTGGCTGGGCACACATCAGTACTCATATGCTTGAAACAGAAATATCATCACCTGCCAAAGTCCTTCCAGCGCAGTGTTTATGCTCTCACTCCGGCCCAGGTGGGAAATTAGATAGAAGCAGTGGCTACATCTGGCAGAGTCAGCTTCCAGTGCAGCTGCCTCGTGGGGCAGCAGCTGAGCTCTGAAGCAAAAAGCAGATAGAAAAGCACTGGATATAGCAGATTTGTGGAAAGTAAAGGGAAGGTTAGATGCAAGACAACCCAAAAGATCACATAACATACACAAGAAAAACTGTCACAAAAGCATAATGTATGTTCTTTCCAATGCAGGCAGTGACCATTCATGACCTGACCTTGCAAGTACATGTTGAATTGGTCCTAATCTGCTCTACCAGATAATCTGGGTCTGCACAGATATGGTATAACTGCTTTTATCATTAGACTTCATAACTACGTCTAAAATCAAACAAACCCTATGTTTTCAAACCTGCAAGTTTTATAAATTCATATTAAAATTCCACCAGATATACAAAATACTTTGTCTTGTTTTAATAGAACACTCAACATTTTTGTTGACTTATACTTATTGAAGAGTGTAACACGAGAAAGAGCTTTTGCTTTTATATTTCTTTTAAAACACCAACTTGAGAGCTTTTTCACTGACTAACAAACTGTGTACATATATATACATGTGTACATACACACACTAATATATATATATATATGGTAACCTCTTGATGTTATGGGAATTTCAGCATCTTACAATTGTGACTTATACACGATACTAACAAAACAATAGGAAACAGGCGTGGAAAGGATCTCAGAAGGTCATTTAGTCTTTCTCTCTGCTGCAGTGCAGGATCAGCTTTGTCACACTTGACGAAGTTTGTCTATTTTGTCCTTAAAGGCTTTCAGTGACGGATATGCCTTGGTCCCCATAAAAAAAACTGTTTCAGTGTTAAGGTTGGAATTAAAACATTAAATTTAAAAATCTTCAAGACAGAGTACAGTCTTTCTTTTCCCTTTTGTTTATGCCTTGTTATAACAAAGTTCAGTACATTGCTTTTTGCCTGATTTGAGGATTTGCGACACTGAGCAACATTTCTTATCAAAACCAATAGCACTGAACAAAAAAAGGACTTGGGTGGTATCGATTACAATGGCATAGAATTCCACTAGCCTAAATCCCAGTAGAAAAAAAAGTCAGAAAGGCTCTCATTTACCTAATGAGAAGTGCATTTACTATAATTTTTCAGATTTTTCAGATTTCTATTTACTAGATTCTTTCTACTAACTGTAAATGTTATCCCAAAGTCCCTTCCAACTGAGTGAGGCTAAGCTATAGGTGAGAGACAGGCAAGTTAGCAAGTTCAACTATTCTGCAATTAAAATTGCTTGGCCATATATGTGAAGTGAAAGAAAGCTTAATTTTCTTTATCTTCATGATTACTCCAACAGTAGAGAGTTGTAACAGAAATACTAAGATTGGTATGGCTGAATTACACACAGCAAAGTTTGTGTGCAAAAGCACCACAAGAAACAATAGAGCAAGAGCTAGAAGAAGGGCCTGTGTTGATGGCCAAGGACAAAACTGACAGCAATCAAACTGGCAAAGACTGAGGAATGTGGTTTTGTCAAGATCAGAGGGCCCAGGGTCTGATAACAGGACGACGGTAATAAAGATACACCATATTGTATGTATCGTTCCTGTTCCTCTCATCCTAATAGGAAAGCAGATTTTAACCGTAAAGATACCGCAAATGAGGAAACAAATACAACAGGCAACACATTGTCTAAGATTCATGGAAAGTGAAATTAAATTCTGAAACAGAAGAACCACCCTAAAATAATTTTTGATTTCTAAATGGTATTGAAGAGCAGTCCAAAACCCCATTTGTTATCACCAGTAAAGACGAAGCCAAGAGACGTAGTGAGGAATCAACAACCAATATCCTTTTTCATCCACATGATACACAGGCGGTCCTTGCCACATCACTTGGACGTACACATCTC
This sequence comes from Oceanodroma leucorhoa, assembly GCA_030449065.1. Lineage (NCBI taxonomy): Eukaryota > Metazoa > Chordata > Aves > Procellariiformes > Oceanodroma > Oceanodroma leucorhoa. The sequence continues at coordinate 563,958 of JASVER010000176.1, forward strand.
TCTGGTTGTGAGTATGTGGCTATGAGTGAGTTAAAACCTAAGGCTGACCGAAATCAGTTTTGTTTAAAATAATTTTCTGTAAGTTCTCACATCAAGTTTTTTTTATATAAACTTCCCACAAAGCTGAGAAGAAAAGGGATGATCATATTGAATTGGTTGTAAGTGGTCCCCAAAGAGAGACCAGTTAAAATAAAATGTATAATCACTTGAACAAAGAACCTCTTTAAGAAATTTGTTCCTTCTGTGAGTGACTTGACCATGAGGCAATAGAGTTGTAGAGCTGTCTAAATTATTTCTTGGTAAGAGAATCATCATTATTGTCTCTTCTATTAGCTACATTTTAGAAAGTAGAGCTAGAGCTCTGATTGAATTTGAAAGATCTCAAATCTTTACGTGGAGTTAGGCATATCTGGAGCATGGTTTTCAAGATGGATCTCTCTGAAGTCTTAACAACTGTTTTGGGTAGTTTTTGGACCCTAGTATGGCAAAGGTAGAAGCCTAGCACTGAGCTGCTTAAACTGGGACAGTGCAGAAACAAAAACCCTGAGCACCAAGGAAACAGTCAGCATGACTTGCTGAAATGAAGCATTTACAGCTGCCACATGAAGGTTTTTGATGTATGACTGCATTGAGTATGAAATTAAGACACCTAAATTTAAGTGCTACAGGTATCTAAGCTGTGGAACTGTTTTAATTGCTAGTAAGCCTTAATGTCTGCTCTAAGGTGAACTGAACTGCTCTTTAGACTCCACTAACTGTGTTGATTAGATTTCCATCGACTATAATGGGGCCATAGGCATGTCTGCATGCGTCTAAATATACAAATCTAAATTTAAGGGTCTTAATGTCTAGCCAAGTATCACTTTCATGCATATGTCTTGCTCTAAATGCCATTAGTCTTTCTTTGTATGTGCCTCTAAAACACAGTTCTGCAACAGTTTATGACTGTCCCTCTATTTTTCATGATCGACAACATTTTTCCTGTGACAAATTTGTAATTTTTCTCACTCTGTTCAAATAACAACATTAAACATTGTTAATTAATGCTAAAATTACATCATTCTTAAATTAAAGTTTCATTTTGTGTGGTAGAACTGTTTCACACAGTTAAAAATCGGCATATTCATAACTGCTCTAGTTGTTTGGTGGTATCTATGCTTAGCGTAACAGGGTACCATACTCTGGGTTAATGTTCCCTGAAATTTTAACAATGGACAGACTACGTGATATGAAATTCAGCATATCTGGAGCAATTATTTACTGTTTAGCTCCCATAAATTTTCCACTATTTACAGAAAACATGCCATGGAAAAATGTTCAGATATTTCTATTGTAACAGATCAGATGATTGCATTTTTCCTTTTGTAGTGAGAGTAAACTCTTGTTCTTGGAAGTCCTGACAACAATGATATCTGAAATCTCTTATTTGGTCACATAGCAACATTCATATCTAATGATAAAGTAAATTTCACCTGCATTTGCCTGCCGGTAGTTTCAGTGCTGAATAAAATACTCTCAGTTTCCAAAGAATGAGATGAAATCTGCCCTTTTTTCATGCTATTCTTGCTTGTAAGCTCACTATGACTGTACAGTTTTTAGAGTACAAGTAGAAATCAAGACTTTGGGGTTTTATTAGCAGTTCTTTGCTGACTGTTCAGACCTGTGCAGTCCCTTAACTTTCATTTCTGTTTTTCTTTGTGTATGGTGTTCATGGTATAGTCCAGAACCTCAGAACAGCATAAAGCCAAATTTTAACAAGTATTGTAGATGTCACAATGTTGCTTTTTAAATCTATTTTACTCATCTTAAACATCACTAAGATGTTGATTTTTGAATGAAGTCCTGATTATTCTTCCTGCTGCTATACACAAACAGCCTTCAAAACTTCATTTTGATTGTGTTTATGTTTGCCCTGATTTGGGTCACTTTACAGAGCTCCAGGTAGAAACATCTGCTTTGCTCCCTCCCGGCGGTTATGGTGTGAAGCCGAGGAAAGAATGCTGCGCAGGCAGTGCAGGAGGAGCAGCCCCGTGGGAATACCTCCTCCCAAACAGGCACCCCTTCTCCATCCCCTTAACTGGAGCTGGAACCTGTGGACTTTTACAGATGGCTTAGTATCCTTCCACCCACACACCTTTGACAGACCTGAACATGAACAGGGCTCTGAGCAGCCTGATCTAGTTGAAGATGTCCCTGCTCATTGCAGCGGGTTTGGACTAAATGACCCTTAAAGGTCCCTTCCAAACCAAACTATTCTATGATTCTATGCCTTCTTTGCTGATTATAGCACTATAGTCTTGGATACTCCTGCATGGTTTTAGTAATGTTTTATGTCTTTTGGTTTACATCCAAAAGACATATGTCTAAGTGCAAGGGAAATGAGCTCTAGAGGTGATATGGATGGCCTTCCACTAGCCCACATATATCCTGGCCGTGGTGCAGTGCACAGACAAATTAAAGTCCCATCATTAATTTTTCATGTCTTTCAGGAGAGGTATGATGTAAAAAAAATCTATGGAAAATGTAAAATGAGTGGCAGAACAGGAAACTCTTTTCTGTCTTGCTTGCGGTAACAGATTGGGGATATCCTGTTGCCATTTAATTCTACCAAAAATTCCAAAAGTCACTATGTAAATTATCCTCAGGATAGGTTGTCACTAGCCTAAAGGTTGAAGTGTTTCTCTCTCTGTTTTAATACATCAGTATCTGTTAAAGTTTAACACCTGCCTACTGTGTTTTCTGAAATAAGTGATTTTTTAAAAGATTGTAGATTTTATCCTCTGTGTGTACAAATAGATTTTAGTGGCTTCTCCCATTTTGCCCAATACTACAGCTGAAAGTCTTACTTTTCAAAGTTTTTGCAAAATATGAAATATACTGAAACAGAAATCTAAGCCTGACTCTCCTATATCCCAACTACTAATAAAAATACTCTGTTGTCTTTTCTCTCTGTACCAGTGAATAATTACGTTATAAAAATGAAACTGTTTCAGGGTGGTTTTTTCTCTCCCCTATATTCTGTTGATTAAGGTGTTCTCACATAACAGGGTAAGACTGCTCCGGATTCTGAGATATTAAAATGAAAATTTGAATATATGTTTTGTCTTCTCACAGGTACCCCAACTATTGCTTTCTCGGAGGGAATGTGCATATCCACTACCACATAGACTGTAAAAGTCTTTATCGTTCATTGGAAATGGTATGAAAGCATCCTCTAAATTGGTCCCCTAAGAGAAGATAGCTGGGAAGATGTCTGGTTTGGTAATCCTGTCAGGAGATAGTTTTCAGTGTAGGTCCCCAAGCAATGCAGTGACATCCTGTGTAAGGTGGCAGAAGCACCTCAGTGGCAGAAATTCACACAGTATACGAGTTGCAGGATTATGTGTCTGCAAAGTTGAGGAAGTTGGCACTACCTGAGTGAAAGGCTTTTGCATTAAGCATCTTTTGGTATTAGACCTCTGCCTTAGGTAATGGAGAGAACTGTTACCCCCCCATCTTGCAGGAACTGTGGGGAAATAAATGCCTGAAAAATTGCAAGGCTCTGAGGCCAAAAATATAGAATCATAGAATCATAGAATCATAGAATCATAGAACCATTAAGGTTGGAAAAGACCTCTAAGATCATCAAGTCCAACCATCAACCCAGTACCCATGCCCACTAAACCATGTCCCGAAGCATCACATCCACACGTTTTTTGAACGCCTCCAGGGATGGTGACTCCACCACTTCCCTGGGCAGCCTGTTCCAATGCCTGACTACCCTTTCAGTGAAGAAATTTTTCCTAATATCCAATCTAAACCTCCCCTGGCGCAACTTGAGGCCATTTCCTCTCATCCTATCACTTGTTACTTGGGAGAAGAGACTAACACCCGCCTCTCTACAGCCTCCTTTCAGGTAGCTGTAGAGAGCAATAAGGTCTCCCCTCAGCCTCCTCTTCTCCAGGCTAAACAATCCCAGCTCCCTCAGCCGCTCCTCATAAGACTTCTTCTCCAGACCCTTCACCAGCCTCGTCGCCCTTCTCTGGACACGCTCCAGCACCTCAATGTCCTTCTTGTAGTGAGGGGCCCAAAACTGAACACAGTATTCGAGGTGCGGCCTCACCAGTGCCAAGTACAGGGGCACGATCACCTCCCTACTCCTGCTGGCCACACTATTCCTGATATAGGCCAGGATGCCGTTGGCCTTCTTGGCCACCTGGACACACTGCCGGCTCATGTTCAGCTGGCTGTCGACCAGCACCCTCAGGTCCTTTTCCGCCAGGCCGCTTTCCAGCCACTCTTCCCCAAGCCTGTAGCGTTGCCTGGGGTTGTTGTGATCGAAGTGCAGGACCCGGCACTTGGCCTTGTTGAACCTCATGCAATTGGCCTCGGCCCATCAATCCAGCCTGTCCAGATCCCTCTGCAGAGCCTTCCTACCCTCAGGCAGATCAACGCTGCCGCCCAGCTTGGTGTCGTCCGCGAACTTACTGAGGGTGCACTCAATCCCCTCATCCAGATCATTGATAAAGACGTTAAACAAGACGGGCCCCAAAACTGAGCCCTGGGGAACACCGCTTGTGACCGGCCGCCAACCGGATTTGACTCCATTCACCACAACTCTCTGGGCTCGGCCATCCAGCCAGTTTTTTACCCAGCGAAGAGTACACCCGTCCAAGCCATGAGCCGCCAGCTTCTCCAGGAGAATGCTGTGGGAGACAGCATCAAAGACTTTGCCGAAGTCCAGGTGGACCACATCCACAGCCTTCCCCTCATCCACTAGGCGGGTCACCCGGTCGTAGAAGGAGATCAGGTTGGTCAAGCAGGACCTGCCCTTCATGAACCCATGCTGGCTGGGTCCAATCCCCCAGTTGTCCCGCACCTGCCTCGTGAGCGCCCTCAAGATGAACTGCTCCATGATATTCCCTGGCACCGAGGTCAGGCTGACAGGCCTGTAGTTCCCCGGATCCTCCTTCCGGCCCTTCTTGTAGATGGGCGTCACGTTGGCAAGCCTCCAGTCGTCCGGGACCTCCCCTGTTGACCAGGACCAGTGATAAATGATGGAGAGCGGCTTGGCAAGCTCCTCCGCCAGCTCCCTCAGTACTCTCGGGTGGATCCCAAAATATAAATAGTCTTTCATGTAGCTTTCTAGGATAACACACTGTGCTCAGGACCTATGAGAAAATGCTTAGTCTAAACAGATGGACAATGCAAAACAGTGGGGTTGAATATTTACAGATGGCACAGAAATATTCTGACTAATGAAGCCAACATTTTCAAGTATAAATCTTCAGAAGCCATGCACACAGTGCAAGAAGCATCTTGTCTGAAAGAAGCTGCTCAGAAGTGTTGGCTCCACCAAGACGGACTGCCGCTGGTTATTTATTTCAGGTTTAATTCTAGTTTTAGGACTTAAGTCCTTGAGCATTCAAGCTTGAAAATGTTCATCTGTTGATCACTATAATGCTCCAAACCAGGAGTAAGGCAGGTCAAGCAAGTCATGCCATGAAATATTCCCACATAGTAGCTGCTCATAGAGCCAGACTTCCAGGTATCACAATCACTTTTCATTACCTAAGGAGACATTAGAGCATCAAGCACTTGTTACACATGGGCATCAACTGATCACTTGGGACAAAAATTTGTCTCAGGAAAATAGCAAACATGAGGGTCTGTGTGAAAATAATCAGAAGACATTATACCAAGATTCTCTTTCTCTTCCTTTTTCCTCTTCTTTCCCTCCCTTTAGTTTATCTTTTCCATTTTGCTCATTCCATCTTTTTATCGCATTTAACGTCCTTCAGAAACTGTATTCCCAAGCAAGCTTCCTATTTCCCTAATCCCCACTCAGTAACTCCTACAGTGGTGTAAATCAGGCTTTGGAATCAGGGTACTGAAATCCTCCTGTGATTGACAAGTCAATGGATCAACTGTATTCAGATTCCTGAAGGCGGTATCTCCTATCTTTGACTGACAGAATGAGTTCAGGATGGATGATTTCAACCTCCTCTCATTTTTCCTTCTTGTAACCCAGCCCAGATCTCTTTTTTTACTTGACACCTTATAAGATTAAAATTTCTCATTTCTCTTCCTTTCCTCTTCCTGTCCTCTTCCCCCAGTGATGTCTTCCCAACCTTATCTCTTAGCTGTTTTTTTTCTTCTATAAGAAAAAGACCAAATTAAGTCACACTACTTCTTCACCATTTTTATTTATATTTAAGAAATAAAGCGCTCTGATGGTGCAAGGAAGGACTTTTTTAGTTGAATAGAGTCACATATTTTTTAGAAATTGATGACAAAGAATGATACAGTATTTCACTACCTTAGTTTATGTAGTTCACAAAACAATGTTATGCACTTCAGAATATGTATCAAAACATGGTTATTTGTACACTGTACATATACGTATATATGTGTGGAAGGATGGGCAGGTGTATGCATGTGTGTGGGTATATATTATCATTTCAAAAACAAGACTAGAAATATAAACTGGAAATCTGTCACAGAAACACATAAAGCCGCCAAATGACTGAACTTTTACTTTCAAAAAACAACTGTTTTGATTAATTCTTGCATTTAATAAAATAAAATAGAGTGGTTATTAATTTCTACCTATAAATGAATGCCTTTAAGGCTTTTTCTTCTGTGCAGATCATATGTCAGTACATTCTTTCTTTTTGAAAAGAAGTTAAAGTTATGAATATCAAGAAAATGTCAATATTTCACTAAATTTGGACCAGTTTTGCAGTTGCTGAGGGTAAATTCCATGTATGTTCAGTAGAAGATTTCCTGGAGAGTTGTGGATTCAGTCCCAGTGTTTCCAGTGTCTCACCACGATAGACAGAGTATATTCCAGTCAAAAATAAAGTCATCTAATTAAACCCATGACATTTCTTAAACCATAGCATATTTGAAGGGCACTTAATTTATTATGCAAAAGCATCCATTATGAACATATGAACCTTGAAAAGAATTCCCGAAGTATATTTGGAGACAGGCAATCATATCGTTGTGTGGAAATAAGTAAATTTTCTAAATGTTATATCTTCTATTTTAAAGCCCTTGTCAGCATGTTTAGAATAACTACATGTCAAAAAGTTATTTAAAGGAGGATGACCAATGAACAATGTGTAATTCAGAAAGGAATCAGAATACTGCTGAGTTTGGAAACCTAGAGAAGAAAGTGTCTCTTCCCCACCAAGCTTTGCTTCATTCATGATTGCTACACAACAGCAGTACTCCTTTTTCTGGGCAGTAAGACAGATTTTTATGGAACAGTTGGTTGAAATGGCATTTTTGCCTTTCACTGACTTACGATGATGAAAGCATTGTATATTTAAAACTACGTTGTTTTTCTGAATCCTCTGTGGGTCTTGGGCAAGCAAGTTGAAGGATGGCTTTAGAAAATGTCCGTATAGCACAGACAGAATATGTATTCTCTTGATAGAGGAATCCCAGGAGGAACAGCAGAGCTGACATTTGACACACAATCATTATTAAACTACATCTCAGGGAGTGTAACAGAAGTGGATTTGCCAGCCATGCCTCCGTTAATAAAGATGAACTGCAGTAGCTATTGTACTTAGTAATTCCACTGGAAAGAAAGTTAATTATTAAGATTATATGGAAAACAATTCCATTTGCCTATAGCTTTTGAGATTACTTTCACTTTGATGCGGAGTGAAAAGAAAAACAAGTGGATTTTTTTCCCAAATGAAATTCTATTGAAACAACTTTTTACATTTCAAGAACTCAAGTCGTGTGATCACTAGAAGTAATCAGAGACCCCTGCCAGAGATCCATCATAATATTAAATTCTGTTGAAACTTCATGAAAATGTACACATCCAAGAAATATTCCAACCATGGCAAACCTGGATTTCAACATCTTTCCATTTTAGTGAAAGCAGTTCTTGTAATTTTGTGGAAAACTAACATGAATGCTACCATTCTTCTCTTACAACAGTACAACCAACTTATTAGTAACATGAGTCCTATTTTGCCACTTCTAAAGGAAATGGGTTAAAATGGATAGGAAACAAATGCAATGGAAAATAGAGGTATTTTGTGATCATTATTCTTTACAGGTTAATTTAGATCTCTTGTATTCAAAATGCATATTTACTTCAACGAAGGGTAAGTTTCAAAAGGCACGGTTTCTCCTTTCGTGCCCTTAAACTGCACTGAAGAAGAAACCTTGATATATGAGACTGCCAATAGGATTAAATAAATTAGTATCTTAAAAATTGTTCAGGTAGAATATATTTTCACTCTGGCCCACATTGTTGGGATAAACCAGGGAAAGGAAGGGCATGACCACTATGGCTAAGCATGATCTCACTGAGAAGTACATGATCTAATGTTGCCAGAGTGTCTGGTGGGAAGCAGTCAGGTCTCGCTCTTTTCTTCTCCCCACCGCTGCCCCTCTCTCTGTTTTACTAAATGCAGCATGAAGAGGAAAACCAGACTTCATGCAGCAATGTTGTGAAAGGTAGGGCAACTTTCATCCTTCTACATCTGGAGGAACTCCAAATTAATCACACTTTCTAGGAGGTTTTCTGTTGCTGCATAATCTTGACTTGACACTCTCATGTTGGTTAGATTTTTAAAAACAGAATATTTAATATAAAGGGTTGTTGATTAAAATTTGCATAAAATAGCCACTGACCAGATGGTTCCAAGTGATTTAGTTATTTTGTATTAATTAAGTTTCATAATCTGGGGCAATTATACTTCTTACCCATGAGAAATATTTGACTTCTGCCAGTCAAGTGGGCTGGATTCTCTTCTGGCTTGCATCTTTTTGAAAATTATTTATATTCATGCTTGCAAATAAGAACTTTATTTAAAAGGTGATTTCTTCTTATTTCTTTTATCACTCTCTTTGCAAAGATAGAAGTGGCTACTCCCATTGCCAGAAAGAAGATATTAGGTTAAATGAAAGAAGATATTAGCTTAAATGACGTTACAGATGGTAGAAATAGAATACATGAACTAATGCACTTCTAAATGTTTCCCCTCTTTTAAGGACCAATCACCAAGAACCCAACCCAACACCGACTGAAGTCAATAGAAATATGCACTGTTTTCACTTACTATTGGATCAAGTTAGGAAGGCGAACACTGACAATATTGTTCTATAGTAATAACATTAAAAATTCACAAAATGTAGGTAAAAGTAAAGAAAACCTCACTGAAGCGGGAAATAAAAGAGTACTAACAGTTTTGCCTATATATTAGGCAAACAGCATTTGTTTGAGATATATCTGTACTGAAAGAAGGCTTAGCATGGATGGAGCTATTCTACCAGCTTACTGCTACAACTATACAGGGAAATCTTTCTAAGCCTAACCAGGCTCACCACTCAACTCAAGGTCTCATTCCCTACTCAATAGAAAAAGATAAGCACCTCCTGGATGACATATGTCACCCATTTAAAGATAGCTTCACAACCATTTCTTCCCATAATAGTTTGAAATTAAATAAACCATTTCTCTCCATCCCAGCTGTTCACTTCTGTTTGTGAGCTGCCCCCATTGTTCTGGTGGTTCATTTATTTGTGTGGCCATGGATGAACCAGATTGAGAAGTTGATCCAAGTTAAAAATAAACCAAGGAAAAAAAAGATGACTATTTTAACCCAGTTATTTGCTTGATCCAGTTCACCAGCTTCAGAAAGGAAATTAAAGAAAATTTTGCTTTTTTTTTTCTTTTTGTCAGGATGTGCCTGCATTCTGGGACACCTGAGGCCAACTCAGGATATATGGTCACTTTGTAATAAGTCTTCTGCAACACTTTTCTAACCCTTAAACTCAAGGATATAAGGTCTGATGGTAGGGGTGAAGAATTTACCAAAAGGCAACATGCTTGGGTCATTCCCAGAGATTGAATTAATGGCTAGCAGGGAGAATATACATCACTTAGATCTAATACGTAAAGTACATTTCAAAATAATTGTAATATTTGCAAATATTTTTCTATAGTAACTATAAATAAATTATCTATTTGAAATGTGTTATAGATGACATTTAAGTATTCATGTTTCTTTCTTGAAGAAAAAAATGAAAAGTTCTAAAGCATTTTGTTTCTTCCATTTAGATGTGTGATGAAAAATGAATATTACAAAAATATTTTAATTATTATTTTAGAAGGTCATTATTAAGATTACACTTGCTTAAAAAAATAAGGAATTAAAAGGTCTTTGACTAGAGTCTGTCAAGAACCTCTTGAAATCAGCAGGAGGGAAGACAATTTTTCTATGAAAATCTTTCTGGACTTCTATTCAGATAATGCTTCCTTGAAATTAAGGTTATTATTTTCTTCAAAATATATAACAGTAATTCATATGTGAATAACTTGTACAAGTGTGAGGAAATATTTCAGCTATTTAAACACATGTTATGGTCATACTGTAAAACTCATATTTGGCAAAACAAATTTTTCAACAACTGCAATAAATGATTGTAAGTAGTAGGTAAGCATTATGTAGTACATAATTCCTGATTACTTGCAATCGACACCTTCAAAAGAAGGCTAATCTGTTTTCTATAAAATTTATTTATAAAATTGTACAGTTTTACATATTTCTTTTTAAAGCCACATAGTAACATGTATCACTTCTCAATATTCTACCAATATTATTTCATGAAGTGACTATGTTATTTCCAAAAAATTAACCATTTTCAGAAGACTATGGGTGCAGCACCAGGGGAGCTAAGACCTCTTATCCTTGTATATTTCTCCAGAAAAAGAAGCTAGCTCCACACAACACTCCTTAGAGTTCATAGAAGCCTTGACAGAAGCCAGTAATGCCTACAATGCCTCTAATGCCAAGCATTTCACAATATGCCTAATATTTTTATCAGTTCCTGAATGACTGATTTCACAGGAATGTAATATATTTTCTATGCACTTTTCCTATTATTAAAGTAACACGATTTTAAAATGAGTTAATGTTTGCATGAGACTTTAAGTGGACTAATACGATTATTAGCAAAGAAAAGAGACTGGATTTTTCTGTAAGAAACTAATAAGTCACGATTCAAAGAAAAGATATAGGGAAAGTAAGACAGTTGCTGCTATGATGAAAAGCCACTGCAATGTATGTGCATGAAAGACTTGACTTAGCTCCAGATACATACGAAATCCAAGATGCCATCTGATACTTTTAATTTCCAGATTAGTAAGAAAATAAAGGCAACATAAACAGGATAACAGTCATCCCAGTCTTGCTGAGATACTGTTGTGCTTGCTACAGCAGAAGTAAGCCAAAATCAGAGTCCTGACTATAATTCTTCATCCAAATAGATTCTCTGGACAATGGAATTTGCCTAGAGAGGCAAGACACTCAGATATTTAAATTCTTACTTTAGTGTGCAAAAGGCAAAAAAGAAGAAAAATATGCTTAATTTATCATAATTTGTACATTTTTTTGAGTTCAAACTCATGACTGTTCTGTTCTTCTCTTAATTGACATACACTTAAGTATTATCTTCTTATCTGACTTACAGTTGAAAATAGAATAGAAACTGTCCTAACAGTGTTAATTCCAATATAACTTCATTAAAATTATTTCACTCCTCTCATTTGCCCCAGTTTTAAAAAGTCATGTATTTTCTTCTATGGCACTGAAATAACTCCTGATTTACACAATAAAAGTGCAAGAGACCTCTGGTCCTTTGGCATGGGATTGTTCTTTTATGAACATCAGTGGATTTCGTTCTAAAAAAGATATATATGCAGTTCTCTGTGTGGTTTAGCTGAGGGATTGATCTGGTTTTGGAAAATAAAAAAGATTTGATGTAAATTAAATTGCTTATGTTGGATTTCTGATTGTCAGGATGCAGATAATTGAAGGCAAGTTGGAAAACAAACTAGGCTTTCTCCTAGAAAAACTGCCAGAGTGTGTCTGGAAAAGCAACTGGAGCTAGAAATACTTGCTAAATACTTAATGAGGCAAAAAAGGCATACTTCTTTTTTGGCTGTTCAGTATTCACTACATTTATATTAGGCACTATGTGTTTCTTAACCAAAGAAATTATTTAAAATAATTTTTTATTTGACATTATTCTGATTATTTGATATCACTTCTGCACTGATGTTATTTCCTCTACAAAAATGAAATTATTTTGGACTTGTACTGGTGTAATTTAGAGCAGAATGAGGCCCTTAGAATTACTGGAAGGGCAAGTGACTGAGATAACCATAGCCAATACTTTCCAGTAGAAGAAGTTGGATCAGTTATTTTAAACTTGCCCAACAATAGTTGTTTAAGCTGATATTTTCCATACTGGAAATCTGGCTGAGCCTGGAAACTTTTAGAAAATGTTATCAATAACACTTTGGTTATTTGTGAGAAGAGAATAAGGAAAACCAGGTTGTTTTCTACATATTAAGAAAATTTATTTCTTGGCAATATTTTAGCCCCATTCACTCTCTCTCTGTCTTCCCCTCCTCCATACTTTGTGCCACGGTTTTGACCTTGAGCAAGATATGGATATTTCAAGGATGAACCTGTCGCTGTCCCTGTGAAATACCATCTCCAATGGCCACATTATAAAGCTTTAAAGTGCCACTCACACAGAGACCTGTGAGAGATAATAGTCAAAATCCTTAGAAATTCCATACTCACTGAACAAATTAAAGCTTTACAAGGCTTGTAGTGATGAGTAGGCTGCTCCTGCACAATCTCCATAAAGTGAATGACTGAGCTCATACACGGAGTTTTGGAAATTTTTCCCTTTCCTGGCTGTCCCCTGCTGCTCTGCTTCTGGGAGGTTCTGGTACAAGTAGTGAAAACTGCAACCACATAGGCTGATTTTTTGTGTGTTAAGCACTCAGACTGTAACAGTTGTCAAAGGGACCTCTGCTCTAGACATACAAATTGCTAAAAATACCACCTTATTTGAAAAATGAGGCCTCAGCCTTCTCAGTTAGACACATGTAATTAATAGAACCCTTTGACCTTAACCTCTCCATACTTCAACTTCCCATAAATCAAATAGGGATAAAATACTCCATTATTTCACATGGGCATTGGGAAAATAAATTAATGAACTTTTGTGGTGATTTCAGATGCAAGCGATACATTTCATAGAAAAATCTGTGAGAAATGTAATGATTCAGAGAAGAATTTAAATAGTGTGTACTGTCAGCTGTAATGAATTAGGCCATATTTTAAATACGTGCTTCTATATCATAATACATAGGCCCTTGGATGCCAAATTAAGATTGCAGAGGCATTTTTCATTCTGGCACTTACAAATTTTTTAGTGCTTGGTTTCTCAACCTTACTTACATTTTTATGTTTGTGCATATGTCTATAGTCTTTAAAAAAGTGAATTTTGCTGCAGTAGCACTTTGAGTCTGTAGTTAATGGCAAATTCTACAGCCTCTGAATAGAATAGGACTTACTTATGACTGCCACGATTCTTTCTCCTTGTAATTGTTATTAACTTGTTTTATTCACTGGAGGTTCTACAAGACAAAAATGATGGATTTTTTTCGTTACATTTGTTGCACTGCTGCAAATTTATCCATAATGAAGGTTCTACAAATTATGGGTGTTAGGATAGCACTCAAATACATGTGTAGGTGTTAATCAGACATAGCAAGCTGCTATGGACCAAATACAACATCACTGTTCCATGTACATCGCATAAAAGAATAGCTTTTGAACATTATAGCCTAAACTTAATAAAAGTAAAAGTTCAGTTAACTGTGCACTGCATTGTGGTTTCCATGTTATATCAATAATGGCAACATATTTTAAGCTTTCCTACAAAATACATAGAGACCAATTTGCATTACAATCAGAAAAGAGTTTGCATCTAACATTTCAAGCACCATAACAAAAATGTTCTATCTTGTGTCTTTCTAAATGCTTCATCAGAATTCCTAAAAGATAAAAATTACAGGAGGTTTTAAAATATACTGAAAGATAGATGGACCATACAGTCAGCATTGTTCTCCATAAATTCACTGTAAATGCTAGCCGCGCTGCTGCAGGCCTGACTTGATCCCATTTCTAATCTGCCTGTACCTTTCCCAACCTTCCTCCAGAGATCCAAACGGTTTCATTTTGTCACAATATTATCCAAAAAATGTTCCCCCTGTACATTTTTCTATTCAATATCTGAATCAGATAATGATTGTGATTCCTTCAAGTAATTGTAATGTTTGCAATTCCAAACAGCTGCCATCAATTTTACAAAATACCAAAAAAAGCTAAGTAGTCAGGATGGACATAAAGAATTCTGAAAGGTCAAGCTCTAAACCCAAGTTTTAGAGAACCTTTGTGTCATCTCTGCAGTTTTCAAAAGATGGTGAGAATGGAATTTGAGTAAGCTTTGCCACATGTTTGCTTGACTTCTCCTGATTTACATAATGAAAATTCAAAATTGATTATAAATTGATGATGAGTTTCACGGAGATTACTCAAACTCATTAGGACTAAAGGAACTAGTGCCAGCTATGCATGTATATATGCATTAGTATTTATTTTGTTTGTATATATGAAAGCAGGTGGTTCAGACTAAGACACTGAAGCACTGACACAAATTCCCTCTCACAAAGAGTGACTTGGACTTGAAAAATGGAAAAGAAAGAGTTCTTATGCCTTCACTAATCTTTTACTAAGAATACTGTATATTTCATTATGGGTTTTTGTTTATGTAAAATATCATTCAAGTTTGTATATATATCCTTTTATTATTTATTGTTCCCTAACAAAATTATCCTCAAAGACTCCCATTTTCAAATCACATCATAAAAATTAATAAATAATCAAGAGATATGGAACAAGTACATAACAAACAAGAAATGACTGTAAGGTTTAGACCTGCTAAGGATTTGACTTCTTAAAATCAGTGATTCAGTTATAAAAGCAAGGATATTCAAAGAGAACTGAAAAAATTGATGGAACAGATTCCTTTCGAACCCTTTGACAATCCGAGGTATGATCACGGAGCAGAGCAGCATTTATTTTTCTATCATACATTAATGATTTAACCAATCAGATTAGAAGACAGCAACAACAAGAAAAAGCAAGAGGTTTAGTAACAACACACATATCTTATGACTTCAATTAATGCGAAGGTACTTAAACATAGTACAGAACTAACAGCAAGGTACATAAGTGAGACTGATTGTAAAGAACACTGGACCAACTCAGCTCATGGGGTAATGTATACTTGTAGGATGTGCTTCTAAACCACAAACTTCAGAAACAGATTCCTGCCCCATTCTTCTCTTTTTTTATAGTCATTGTCTATTTACATCTTACTGACTGAAATTCTAAGGTCCTGTCTTGGTAAGCTCTGACCTCAGGAGAAAATCTTCAATGGATTACCTGCACAAAGTCTCCTTTGAGTCTTCAAAATTAATTCAGGGACCTAGCATGCACAGTCTACTCTTCCAGTTACTCAACAATTTATTAAAATTATGCTGGTCTTAAACTATGTCAGTATTTGCTTTTCCCTCAGCATACAAATTATTCTTCCTCAGCCTTATCCAGAGGCATGGAGACCTTACGTAGCAGTGAGGAAGAGGAATACAACACATGTACAAGCACTGGTGTGTGAAAGCTAATTTTAAGCTAATTTGGGCAACAAGTTCATAAGCTGTCAGTACTTCACTTCAGTGCCCCTAAAGGCCAATAGAAAGACTTGCATTTGACTGTGGACACTGGGTCCAAAGCGCAGGTGTATTTGGATTCCAGGCTTTTCCAGCCGCTAACAAAGGTTTAGGAGGTCTTTGCTACAGATTGCTGACCTACATTAGCATTTAAGCATGTAAACAGCATAAATACATGAAAAAATTGATGAGCTGTTAGAATTCTTTCTGTATTTGTAGCTTCAGGATGTTAAATAATGTACCGGATTTCCCTTTGCCAAAGGAAGTTAGTTTCAACAGGGCATTTTTACATACATAAATTGTTGGTTTCTGTAGTACAACCACAGGTGATTAAAAAATTTCAGTCAAGAAAGTTAGTTAATTAATTTAACCTTTTCCCTTATTCGTGAAATATTAGCAATATTAACAACTAACAATGTTTCTTTAAATATGTATTGAAGTAAAACCAGTTCTTTGTGAATATCAGTATTTATAAATTTGTATAATTTATTTGCAATTATCAGATAGCAACCACAGTGGTTTTGTTTTGTAATTAGATGAGAGTACTAGTTTACCTAATCCTTATGTATATCAAAAAGGAAGTTTATCCATTTTTTCTTTAACTTCATGTCATTGCTCTACGTTTCTATTCCATTATTTCTTTTAACGAGCTGGACAGCTGAATTTAATATTTCCCTTTGCCTTTCTCATCTTGGATCTCCAAATCACTAGACAGTGACAAAAGGCAATTGGCAATTATTAACTGGGAATTGCCTGTACTTGTTTTACATTTTAAAAGTGCTGTATAAGTCCCATTATTCTTAAATGTCCTTTTACAGAAATTGAGAAGCTATCATTTCCTTAACTATATTTTCCTAGTCATATCCATGGAAGTGTTAAAAACAGTAACAGCTCTGATGCTGACTCATTCCCCATTGCCTCCAAAGACATTTGTGTCAAATGAATATGAACAGTAGGTTTAAAAGGTATTTTACCCACGAACTGAGAAGTAATGCATTGCTTTTAATTCCAGTTCCAGAAGGTTGTAAATCAAGACTGCAAACTCCTTTTCCATAATTTTAAGAAGGGACTCAAACATGCCTTACTGTTATTTTGTTGGCATGTTCAAATGAGAGGCAAGTATCTTGCCAAATTTGAAGAGTTTTAACTGATTTTAAAAACTTTTTCTTTGGAAAATCTAAAACCGTGCATCTTTTAATGTATAGTTCTGTAACATCTATTTGGCAAAAGCAGGTAGTGCACTGGGTTGCGGGTTTCTGTTCTAGTAATATAATCTAATCATTTGGTAGCAGCTTAAATTGACACTAAGGCAATTTGCTTCTAGCTAGTATTTCTACAGCATTTTATCCCAGTGTATCCAAAGCAAGTGAAAAAAGCTTAGGTCTTTTTTTTTTCCTTCTTAGAAGCCAGCATATGCGAGGTAATAATTCCAGGCCAAAATGCTCCAAACCAAACACCATAGGTGTCTTGTCTTAGTGGCAAATGAGCTAGAGAAGAATTTTCTCTAGAAAGTTTTGGAATGATACCTCCATTGCAAAGAGTAAGTAAGATTGGAAATGTGAGGTTCCCCACTCCCTTGTGCAGTGTCTTCTTTTTCGCTGGAACGAAAGAAAGGAGAAACAGAAAAATAATATCCGAGATGCTCATTTGCAGGCATATGCAGACTAGCTAGAATTGTACTGCATTTTCTACCCTTGCAAGGGCATTGGAAGACATTTTCCTTAATGCAGCTACCTATCTCACCCACATCCCTATTCTCTCCTCAAAATAACTCAGTATTGTAACAGCCACCATTTGGCCTTCTCTGGTAAACTGCTTGTATTTTCCGGTGAACAGCCTGTCCTATTAACTAATTTCATATAGCTAAAATTAAAACCAGTACTCAGCTTTGCTTTACTCAAAAAAATGGCTTTTTAACAAAAATTGGTTTATTTTTGTACGTAAGAAGAGATAAATCACTTGAAGCTGGGCCTGTGTCTGGGAGACTTCAGTCCCTAAAATACCAGTAGTATTACAATCATAAAAATAGGGCTTTGCAGAGGCCATCCCAATTTAGCTAAAGTATTGCTCTCCTGACGCTGTCATTATATGAACATGAAGCTCTTCCTATTCTCAGCTCCCACTAGCAGTTTATAAATAGCTGTGGTGTTCTGTGCAAAAACAGGTTGCAAACAAGATAGAAGGAACCTGTAGTGGGAAATAACCTACCTTTTTGCTGGCATCTAATTATTGTTTGTATTGCTGCAATGACCAGAGTCACAAAGCACTTGAGTGCCCTGTGTGCTTTAGAAATGAACTATATGACCTTTTTCTCTTCTTTGGGGTTTTGTGAAAATGATTCATAAAACAATATTAAAGCGGAGTCCAGTAATGGTAGGTTGATCAAAAGAATAGTTGAGATTAAAAATAAATTTCCTTATTTTTTTTCTACACTACCACTCCTTCACATTTTTTCAGGCAATATTTCTGCCTGGCACTGACATGGGAAGCGAAAGGTTGGTGGCATGAGGACAAAGGAGCACATAATGTCACTATGGCAGTCAGGAGGTACCCAATGCACTCAATGGCAGCAGTAGTGCAAAGAGGACATACCAGCTACAGCCGTTGGCCCATAGCCCATGTGATCTGGCCCACCTGAGGAAAGGCGCTATCAAATTAGACTTTGTCTGGCCAAGATCTGTGACACAAGGAACAATTTGTATAGGAAGCAATGATCTTAAAAGTCCCCATAAAAAAAATGTTGGACTTCTGCTAAGCAATATATTGGGATCTTTGGGAGCTTTTCAAGATATAAGTTTCCTCTTGCAAGGGAATTGCCCTATTCATGTATTCTTTTTCCTCCTTGACTGTTTTTTTAGAG
Source organism: Oceanodroma leucorhoa (assembly GCA_030449065.1). Classification (NCBI taxonomy): domain Eukaryota; kingdom Metazoa; phylum Chordata; class Aves; order Procellariiformes; genus Oceanodroma; species Oceanodroma leucorhoa. The sequence goes on from JASVER010000176.1 coordinate 582,425, forward strand.
CGATGCTATTAACCTTGCAAAAAGGCAGCAAAATACAGTAAGCCTATAGTCACAGTTCTTCCCTCGGAAAGCTCACCATAGTGTCTACCAGGTCTGCTCCTAAGAATGAACAGCACCTATCTTTCCAATACAGTTTGTTCCTGTGTCCTCCCTGCCCCTGGTATTTTCAGCTGGAAACCCTTACCCAAAATCACGTTGCATCCTCTGTTCAAAGAAGATCTGAAAAGAGACCCAACAAAAATATTTAAGCACTTGGTCCCAGGAGTAGGTTTCAAAACTGAGGATTTGGCATCCATATGACATATATAGCACAAAGCAATATGTAAATGATTCAGAATGACAACATGAAAATTTGAGACCCTGCTGCCCAGACAATAAAAAATCCCAAGGATAGTGACATGTCTGAAATCCATCCTCTCCAGAAATGTTGCATGTAATGCCAGGCAACAATAAGGCATTCCCGTCCACTCGTGATCCCGCCATGAATTCTTGCTTGAGAGTAGGCCGGACCTGGATTTATTTCTTTCCTTCTAGACTGCAATGGAATGGTTTCTGCATAACCACCTTGAGGTTAACACACTGCTAAGGGAATTACTGCCTTGGGTTTAAAATTTGTCTTTAATCTCAAACCCATGTTTCCTATTTTCTAGAGAATTTTCTAATTGACACAATCTGTAGGAGGTAGATAAGGTTCATAACACATTTTAAAAGGAGGCAGAGAGTGAATTAGGAACTTACGAACTAGTCAGCCAACTACAGTTCTCAGAAAAATACTGCAATAAACAACCAAACAATTTGAAGGTCTCTAAGGCATAGCCTAAGAGATTTGTAGGGAATCCCCTACATTTAATCAATTTAATCTCCTTCTAAACCAGGAATAGGCCTTGTGGGTAGGAGAGAAGCAGAAAAAATCATATGTATTAAGTTGTAAAAAGTTTTTTGATACTTTCATGAGACTTTATTTCAAACAATCAAAGAAAAATATCATGATGAAACGAAATTAAGATGGATGCAAAAGCACTTGGGAAACTATTTTAACCATTTTTTTAAAGAAAATTTAAAATTAATAGTTCACTGTCCAAAGGGGGGGATGATCGAGTATAAAACCACATAAATTTTCCTTATATCTGGTACTATTCAGTAGCGTGTAATCAGTAAATTAGATTATCAAATAGAAGAGTGATTTATTACAGTTGTATTTCATATTAGGTTTTGGCGAGTGTATAAGGAGATTTAATGACAGAATTAGAATTTGAATGCTTGAACAAGTTGGAGAAAAGATCAATGCAATAAAAAAAGTATTATTCTGTTTAGGGTTTACCAAAAGTATAACTGCAAGATGACTGGACAGAATTTCTTCAAAAAAGAATCTAGGAGTCACTGTGGTTCATAAGCCAAGGTGAATCAACACTGTATAACTATTGTGAAAAAATAAATCATACTGGGATGCATAAATAACACTGTTGCAGACAATGCAATGTGAAGTAGCATTTCTACTCCCAAAGACATGGAGAGATGCTCGAATTGAGTATTGCACCCTGGTTTGGGCATCTAACTTCAAGAAAGGAGTTGGACCAACTGGAGCAGGATAAGGGGCAAAATACACACTCTGGAGCAAAAGACTGAAGGAATTAGGTTTGCTTAATTTCAGAAGAAACCTAAACCTATAGAACTCCAGCAATGATTTCGGCAGTCAGTCCACTAGTTGCTCTACAAAATGACCAAAGCTGTGTCTGAAATGCTGTGAAATATTAGTTTCCTTCCACTGTCCTCCCTCCAAGTGAGAAAACCCAAACTGAAAAGATTTGGTTTTGGGGAGGGTCATGTTATCCATATCTAAGACTGCAAGGAAATTATTGCTACTAGGCTTCCTCTTTTTTTCTCCTATTTACCATGTCTGGCTTACTTCCGTAAATAAACCCATCATTAGAAACATAAAGTGGGCACAAAATGCACAGAAGAACACAGGGCTGAAGCAGACAACCCAGACATCGAAACAGTAAATGCAAATGAAAACAGATCTGGCAAAAGAAATATAGTAAGTTTAAACTGAAATGTAAACTGGAAGAAAAAACTGAATATTAATTTAATATTTAAATTATTTTAACTATACTTGGAAATATAGTTAAAAAGATCAGTTTTAGCCCTTTTAAGTTAGGGCAATATTCATTGAATACCAAGGCACTTATGCAGCAAGCCTCTGTTTTTAACCAGACAGCTATTACCAACAGGAAGGAGGGCACTAGCGAAGCCTTCCTTACGCTTTTTAGTCCAGCAGAAGAACTTTGTCAAAGGGTCATTAAAAACATTAATTTAACTATTAATTTAAACTTGGGGTTTTATATTATATTTCATATTTAGAAAGGCCTTAATACAAAAATCAGAAGTTACCATATATTTTTGTCCAGTGAGAAGAAAAACTGTTTACCTAAAAAAAGCAAACTTTATTTTGGATTATTGGACCTCCCTCCCAAATTAGAGGGACATCTCAGACATCACTAATCAACAAACATCATTTATTACAGACATCAAAATATGTGGAAAATGGTGCTTCCTAAGGTCTGTATTTCATGTTAAAAGGCATGACAAATGTAAACTCTTTGTTCAAAATCATGCCTGAAATCTTTTATTTCAACACCATGTATGGTTGAAACCATACTTTAAAATGAATGTTTAAAGACTGACCTATTGCACCTTTTAGATAAACAGCAGAAGACAAGGATTTAATTTGGCCAAATGCCCCCATCAGAAGGCAGTAATTAGAATCCAAATTCCTCTTTTTGTGTCACACTAACTAAAGTTATGTCCATAGTTCAGGTCAAGTATATCCACAGCACAGAGCTTCATCAACTCTACAGTCGAGGCATTTGTCCCTTCTAAATTGACATTAATCTCATTGCCAGCCTTTTAGTGTTCAGTCTTATACTGAATTGCTTAAAAAATGTTTGAAATACCTCCTTGCTCTTTTAAATCCAGCAATAAGAAATAAATTACTAGTTGTTAACGCACTATCTTGGAATGTTTGAGACTTCTGTTTAAATCATTAGCCAGAAACACAGATCTAACTTAAAACCAGGTTCCTGTTTCTTTAATCACTGGTCTATCGTGGACCATCCTGGACCACCGATGATACTGTTCCACTGTGGATATAATGCATAAATAATCAGTGATTCAGAGACCAAAGGAGTAAGAAGGTAGACACTTAGCTAATAGGTATGGCACATGTGTGCCAGCAAAGGATATTACATCTTGTTAGAGAGTGGAAGAGTAACAGGAGAGTTTAGGAGGCCCTAGTCACTCACTATATACTAGAGATGCTGTACAGTCTCAGGATTAAGGGAGTCTTCTGAGAGATGCAGGCTCTAATCCCAGAAGATGGAAGAGAGGATTAAATTTAAAGTCTTGTAGTCCTCAACAAGTGTGCTGGCCCCACAGTATTATGCCAATACCGCTACATAGTTGTGTTTGGAAACCACGTGAGGCCCTTCATTTATTTTGTTTTTCTTAAAAGTGCATAAATCTTTTCAGGTCAAATGCACCTTTTTATGCTGTAAAAATGAAATTATGATGGTTTCTGTTCCTTATGGTTTCTAAATGTTTTCAAGGTAAGGATAACGAACTAAAACAGATGTTTAAGAGGTTGTAGTATCCCAAATATTGGAGCACAGTCAGGAAAGACTAGAAAAGCATCTGTCAGGAGTGACATGCACTGATCCATAACTCTTTGGGACAGGAAAATGGACTGGGTGACTTCCTGGGGTTCTTAGCTAGCCCCGTTTTCCTCTGATCTTCTGTCCTTCAGAAGGGATCAGACTGGTTTTAATCTTAGCAAAAGCAGAAATTTTTCCCATGGTCTTAAAGATTACAAGCTCATTTGAAATATAAGAAATATAGATTCAGCTGCATGATTTGAAATATGGACATAGGTTCTTAGGGCTTGCAAGTACTCTACCCATCATTTTAACTCGATACTCTAAATACAGTATCACTGTTTAACTTCAGGATGATGAGTTAAGAGAGTGTATTGAAATGTTGCAGAAGAAAGGTAGAAAATCACCTCCTGTGGAATAGTAGATGCATTATGTCAACTAACTGAATGTATTTATCAAGAGTCACATTTGATTGTGCTGCATTTTTATCAGTTTCCACAAGCTAAGTGGATTAAGGTCTGTTTGGTACGTAGCACAACTCAAAGTAAAACACCAGGCAGAGTATGGGAACAGATACTGATGACTCAGAAGATATGCTTTCCTCTGACTCAGGACTAAGCCGGACACCTAGCATGGTTCTAGATATTGATGCGGTAATTTTTTCAGATGAGTGATATGCTAAAGCCATTGGTAAGGAGAGTCCATGTCACTCTAGATTGGCAAGACTCCGGAGTTTAAATGGAGTATCGCTTCTGGCATGACACCCAACCCCACATAAATTCTACGGTTTCAACAGAACACAAAGGTGGTCTATTTTCTTCCTATCACAAGTTGTTGGGGAGACTTATAATGCAAGGAAGAAGCTTCACTTCAACATGGTTATTGTTTGCATATCACTATATTAAATGTTATAGGACAGTAAGCATTAGATGAATTCAGGGTATTACAATGTAATTTTAGAATTTTCCCTTTATTTTTAGATTTATTTTTGCTTGAGACATTATCTACTATTACAGTTAAAAGGGAAAAATCTTTTTAGTATTTATGGCCACTAATTTAAAACATTACACACAGTTTGACTCACTGAATGCGTACACTTTAGCATGAATAAATACTAACACAAAGCTAAGGAGTACTACAACTAGGAATATAATTAGACAGATGTGGAAATACCAGAATTTAATATCAGAAGCTATGTGCTGTTGAATAGTCTTACATTTCTTGCCAATCCTATAATTTCACCAATTAAAAAAATTAGGCATTTGATTACTAAGGAGGCATATGGAATGGAGGGAGACCTGCTCTTTAGGAAGGACAGGCTAGGAAGGCAAGGAGGAGGAACTGCCCTTCATGTGAGAGAGCAGTCGGCGCGCATGGAGCTCTGCCTGGGCATGGATAAGGAACCAAATGAGAGTTCAGGGATTGGAGCATCTCTCATGTGAGGACAGGCTGAGAGAGCTGGGACTGTTCAGCCTAGAGAAGAGAAGTCTCAGGGACATCTCATCAATGTATATAAATACCTGGAGGGAGAGTGTAAAGAAATGGAGCCAGGCTCTTTTCAGTGGTGCCCAGTGACAGGACCAGAGGCAATGGGCACAAAATGAAAACACAGGAGGTTCTGTCTGAACATCAGGAAACACCTTTTTACTGTGAAGGTGACTGAGCACTGGCACAGGTTGCCTAGAGAGGTTGTTGAGTCTCCATCCTTGGAGATATTTAAAAGCCGTATGTACACGGATCTGGGCAACCGGCTCTAGGTGGCCCTGCTTGAGCAAGATGACCTCCAGACATCTGTTCTAATCTCAACCACTCTGAGTCTGTGATAAACTATGGGGCAGTTTATATAACTATCCACCTTAAGCTGCCCACGGGGGACAGGATTCGTGCTACCTCATGTGACCAGTTTGAAATATAGGTGCTTACTCAAATTGTTCATTCTTTCTCTACAGTCAAGAGAAATACTGCGGAAAAGCAATTTATCCCATCTTAAATACTTATTTCAGAACAGGATTAATTACCCTCTAGAAGGACTTCTGTCTCTCTCTCTGAATTACAGAGGAAGCCTAGACCACTAACTCATATTTGACACCTAACTCATGATGGCAAAAGTTAAGTGGGATGCATTCTACATGTAGGTTTCTAAATGAGGTGCAGCCCAAAGTTAGGTGTCTGTCTTTCCACTTTAAGGGAAACGATTCTGATTTAGCTTGAGCTAAATGTCTGAATTTTTGTGAATACTAGTTCATAAATTTGCTGTGTTACAAGTCAGTACTCTGATTAGGTTTTTCTATATTAATCATTTTGTTTCCTGTTTTACATTATATCTTATATAATGCAAACCAGATTAATGAAATTTCTTGTAATTCACTCTCTTAAGGCAATGACAGTTACTTTAAAGACAACATTTTACACCATTTTTGCCTTATAATAACATGGCAGAAGACAGAACATAAGGAAAGCATACAAGTATGTAGGCAGGAATGGACAGCTCTGGTCAGGGGAACTTGATAGAACTACAGAGCATAAGGGAGAGGAAAACCAACTGATCCCTAAGACAAAAACTGAATTCCTGACCATTCAGCAGGGGGAAATAAAGTAACACATCTTCACCTCTGCTTCTGAGGTTGAAAACTGCAATCCTTGAAGAATGTTCTACAGAAGATTGAGGTAGCCTGGTGCACAAGATACAGGACTGAGATCACGGGAATAAAGAAAAAATAAATATGTAGTCTTGCGGCAAATGAGATGAAGAAAACAATATTGTTACTCTTCATTGGTCCCTACAATGCCAGCAGAGAAAAAGCAGAAGGAAGGGTTATCAAACACAGGTAAGTGAAAATCCTTAAAAATAGAGAACTTGTAATGCAAATAGAGAAAGCAGTACACAAAAATAGTTCAGATGTTACATAATTGTAATAATGAAGAATGCATGCTGCTTTAGTTTCTAGAGAAGGAATGGATTTGAGCAAGGCAGTGTGGGAATGAGAAAATTATGGTAGGAACCTTTTTTTTTTCTAATGTTCATGACTATGATGGATAAGGAGGTAAACGAAAACCTTAATTTGTTTCAAGTGGTATTATCCTGACGGTGTTGCACAGGCTGAAATGTATTTACAAATTGACTGGAGTAGCCACTTAATTTGCTGATAATTTTCTTCACCTGTGGGCTGTACTGCTACCTCTTTCTTAACTAGTTAGGATTTTTAGTAAATCTTCTTAGAGGCCATAGTATGTTTTTAAAATATTTTACTTTTTTAAAATATTAGTTTCATGGTTGTGTTCAAGAACTTCTACCCCCATGTTTGCCTATTTTCTTCCTTTGTTTTGATTGCAGCCTGACTAAAGAAAGTCAGCCTCATCCCCCAAGAGTTGACCAAATTATTTAAGTTTTATTCCTCACCTCTACATTTTTTGTCTGCTGTATCTCCCAGTGAGCTGTGCTGACTCCTACTGATTCTGTTCTTAGTCTCCTAGTTCTTTTCATATTTTGAACAGGAAAACATAACATCTAACCAAGGGTGTGAATTCCCTTATGCTGGAACCATCTAAAGCTGGGAATCCCCGAGTAACTATTGCCTTGGAAAATGTGACTTATGCTATGAGATAATTTAAATGTTTTTCAAAAGTAATCTTTTAAACTGAAGGCCAACTTCCAAAGGCAAAATTTACCTTTTTCTCAGCTCTGAATCAGAGATGATGTAATATTTATGTTTCCAAAATTAGTTTCATATCTAAGAATGTGCCTGAATACAGCAGAGTAAAACTTGAATAAAAGCTTCAGGCTATTTTCTGAAAGAAGACTAAGATAGGGTATCTGCCATTCTTTCATAAATAAGGATATTAAAAGTACATAAAAATGGAAAATAGCATAGCAAAAAACCCCAAAATATAAGCAGTGGAAAAGTATTTATGGCCAGTTGTATTCACAATGGTACCTTAAAAAAAAGTCATGATTCCTGCATTACCTTTTATTGTATTTTACAAATCAGCGAGAGATTGGTAGCTTTTATCTTGTACAAACAGTGCTTGGTTCTGAAAGCTTCTGTTCAAGATCAGACTTACTGAAGCACTAAGAGGTTGAGAGGCTTCAGAAAATGTATGGTTCACACAGCCGCCTTATGAGCCTAACAATACAGACAGCGAAGGTTTCCAGGCTTTTATTTGCATCCACTGAGCAGCATAATGTGCTTGTTTTCAGAGGTTCTCTCCAAGTTTGTAGCATTAATTCTTAGGAACAGTGTCTGCAGAGCTCTGATATCACATTGCCTAGACTTTTGAAAATGTCTCCAGACTGTTTCTTGCTTGCTTACAAATGATTAAATAAAATTAAATCTTGAAATGTATCTTGATGCTTAGATATTAGAAGTTTTGGAATTTTATTATGTTTTCTACAATGGAATTTATTTAAAAACTGGAATTTCTAATAAAATGACAAGCTACAAGAAAGATGTCAGTAAATTTTAGAATCTGGTTTCTTTAAAAAGTATACTTTGTTTAGTGAAAATACAACAGTCTGCTTCTAAGCTTCTTTAGTTACTCTGAAGCACTGCAGAAAAATCTTATTATCAGTTTTACATTCATCTTCTCTGTATCCTAAGAATTTTCTTCTCCTACTAACTAGGAGGACTTTGCATGGAGTTTCTTTTGGTGTACTAAAATCTTTCAATAGTGTCTGCAAGAGACTCTGCAGGAAATACTAGCTCTATTGGCATCTTGAAGAGCTACTCCACCTTTTTCTGTCATTGCAAATATTGTTAGATTTTCTGAATTACTTGTTGTGACCTATTTAGTAAGACTTGGCACTTAGCTCTATACCTTTCTCCTCCTATTCCCTCCCTTCCAAAGCCCAGCTTCAAGAACATGAGTTTTACTATATATGATTATCCACAGTGGGCATGTCCACAAGGTAGAGTATTTTCACATCTACTAAGGCAACCTTAATCTAAACTACCTCTGATCATCTACAATTCCATAAACCAAATATATCCTGAATACTCACTGGTGCACTTGCTTACTCCAATGGTAATGATGGTATATCCCAGTTTACCTAGTGCCCTTCTGAGTGGTGGTAGGAAGAAAGCAAACAGATTATTTTTCCTTTATGGCTCTAAGAACAGAAAAGACAGGAAAAAATCAGGAGCAGTGCGGAGAGGATGCTGAACAGGCAATGAGTGACTGATAGCTGCAGTAAAGAATAAGGAATAAGGAGGTCTGGGAACTTTTCTGAAGATGTTTCCATGAAGTCTTTTAATCCATACAGACCTGGAATACTGAAAGCTAATGGTACTTTTTAAAAAAACTCCACATTCCTACAATCTGAACAGACTGAGCAGAGAGCACTGTTTAGTTCTGGCTGCAGCACTAACAGCACAAGGCAATAAAATCTGTGGTTAACATTTTAGACCAAAAACATAAATGAATTTTCTCACTCATCAAAAAAAACTTTTCAAAAGGGAAGAGTTATGAGTCCGTGTAATTGCCTTATGCTCTTGTAATTGCCATTAAAATATCAAAGATATATCAAAGAGGAGCTTGCCAAGCTACTCTGCATCATTTATCAGCGGTCCTGGTTAACAGGGGAGGTCCCGTACGACTCGAGGCTTGCCAGCGTGACGCCCACCTGCAAGAAGGGCCGGAGGGAGGATCCAGGGAACGACAGGCCTGTCAGCCTGACCTCGGTGCCAGGGAAGATCATGGAGCGGTTCAACTTGAGGGCACCCACAAGGCATGTGCGGGACAACCAGGGGATAGGGCCCAGCCAGCATGGGTTCATGAAGGGCAGGTCTTGCTTGACCAACCTGATCTCCTTCTGTGACCAGGTGACCTGTCTAGTGGATGAGGGGAAGGCTGTGGATGTGGTCCACCTGGACTGTAGTAAGGCCTTTGACACTGTCTCCCACAGCATTCTCCTGGAGAAGCTGGCGGCTCATGGCTTAGATGGGCGTACTCTTTGCTGGGTAAAAAAGTGGCTGGATGGCCGAGCCCAGAGAGTTGTGGTGAACGGAGTTAAATCCAGTTGGCGGCCAGTCACGAGCGGTATTCCCCAGGGTTCAGTTTTGGGGCCGGTCTTGTTTAACATCTTTATCAATGATCTGGACGAGGGGATTGAGTGCACCCTCAGTAAGTTTGCAGACGACACCAAGTTGGGTGGCAGTGTTGATCTGCCTGAGGGTAGGAAGAGGGATCTGGACAGGCTGGATCGATGGGCCGAGGCCAATTGTATGAGGTTCAACAAGGCCAAGTGCCGCGTCCTGCACTTGGGTCACAACAACCCTGGGCAACGCTACAGGCTTGGGGAAGAGTGGCTGGAAAGCTGCCCGGCGGAAAAGGACCTGGGGGTGCTGGTCGGCAGCCGGCTGAACATGAGCCGGCAGTGTGTCCAGGTGGCCAAGGCGGCCAACGGCATCCTGGCCTGTATCAGGAATAGTGTGGCCAGTAGGCGGAGGGAGGTGATCGTGCCCCTGTACTCGGCACTGGTGAGGCCGCACCTCGAATCCTGTGTTCAGTTTTGGGCCCCTCACTACAAGAAGGACATTGAGGTGCTGGAGCGTGTCCAGAGAAGGGCAATGAAGCTGGTGAAGGGTCTGGAGAACAGGTCTTATGAGGAGCGGCTGAGTGAGCTGGGGTTGTTTAGCCTGGACAAAAGGAGACCGAGGGGAGACCTTATTGCTCTCTACAACTACCTGAAAGGAGGCTGTAGTGAGGTGGGTGTTGGTCTCTTCTCCCAAGTAACTAGCAATAGGACGAGAGGAAATGGTTTCAAGTTGCACCAGGGGAGGTTTAGATTAGACATTAGGAAATATTTCTTCACGGAAAGGGTTGTCAAGCACTGGAACAGGCTGCCCAGGGAAGTGGTGGAGTCACCATCCCTGGAGGCGTTTAAAAAACCTGTAGATGTGGCACTTTGGGACATGGTTTAGAGGGCATGGTGGTGTTTGTTTGACGGTTGGACTTGATGATCTTAGAGGTCTTTTCCAACCTTAATGACTCTATGATTCTATATTATTATTAAAGTAGTCATTTAGCAGTCTTCATGGGTAGCATTGTTGAAAGACAGTAACAAAAAAATCGGAATTAGATTGCAGTTTTGTAACAGAAGCTGTATAGGATCTTTATGCCACAATTTCTTACATAGACAGTCAGAGCAAATATGGAAAGCATTATTAGCATCAAAGGCTCTGCTCGTCATCCCTATGACTAGGCTCTGATTCGCCCCCTAACATGTCCTGAAAAAATATTCCCGGGCTATCAGCTTGAACAGCTTGCTGAGATAAACGCCGTGATATATCCAGAATGTCAGACCATTGGACTGTTCCAAAAAGAGTGTTTGGAGAAAATCTAACTTAAATGAAATCAAAAAGGCCCAGCTTTCCTAACATATAAGCTTAATCTACTTCAATAGGAATAAATAAGTAGACATGTAAAATTGCATAACAACAGAAAACTTATTTGTGAGCAATATTGTGCAATTTTTTTAAACTATTCATCTTCAGGATTACTCCTGTAATACTTAAATCACCATCTACTTGGATTATATGTTGCCTAAGTGCCAATTATGAATGTTAAACTTTCCAAGTGACAATTACAGTATGTGCCTATAAAAGATCATGACTTCTTCAGTCATGAAAAATCCTTCTTTAGCAGATCTCCAAAGTTTTAAAACATATTGGGCATAAAGTCCATTACAGAGACAATTCTTTTATTGAACAGACAGAAGCAACATGAGCAATTCACTGAATTTTCCCAAAAAACAACTGAAAAGGAGCTTGCATTTGTGAAGTAGCAGTAGCAGTTCTCTACTCCCTCTAACCAGTCCATGGCCAATGCATATTGTCAGAGTTCCAGAAAGAAGCAGTTTTAGGAGCTGAAAATGGAAAACAACTCCCATTATCGCTAAAGCATATACACAAGATCTAGCCCAAGATCATGATGCTATACCAGAAACCTTTAGCATACCACACCTTGCATAAGAAGTGCCTATTTACATTAATGGGCGAAAAGGTCTGTGGTAAATCCTCATAATGAATTCGGAGTATTTTATAAATATGCATGGACAAAGAAACCAACTAAATATGAAGAATCCACTGTAAAGTCTTTCAGTTTTGACAATGTGCTAGAGCAACACATGTAAATTTCCTATAGTAAGCTTAATTCTGTATCACTCCTCAACCACTTCATTCCACTCAAAACCACATCAAATATATCTCCCGCACATCAGAAATTTCCATAGCAGAAAGGTTCCCCTCTCTAGCATAGAGCACAGGTCCGTTCCATCAATCTTCCGCTAGAACAGTGTTCCTTAGGTGCTATACGCCAGCAGTAGGGGGCTCAAATGTATGCTGTGACCATGCAGGCCCAGGCCATGGAAATAGAACAGGCTTCCTGACTGCGCTATTGAGTGAAACTTGGGCATAGGAGAGAAATGAACTGACATTTAACAATCATGAGACTTCTTAAAGGACAGAACAAAAGGATGCAGTTTGAAAACAGATTTTGACTGAAGACATCCATCAAACAATAAAGAGGAAAATATGCTAGAGGGGGGAATAAAAAAGACCAAGCCACAGAAATGAAACTGACATAGTAAAAATCGACAAGAGCAAGAAACTAAGTAATTTAGAAGAATTACATATACACAAAGAAATTATCATCAGTGGAAAAATATAAAGAAGTGCTCAGTTAAATTGTAAGTATTAATGAACTTTAGAAATATTAAAAGCAGAACTTCCAGCTAAGACAAAACTTAAGAAATTATACACTTCCTTTGTGTTATAAATACCATGAGGAGTTTGGACTAGGCAAATAAACTCAAATAAAGGATCTTCTATTAAAAGTCTTCTTTTCCCATTAAATTTTCACCTCAAGATGTGAAAACCTGTATTTTGTAGTTTATGACCTCCTTTGCATCACAGTGTATGAAATTTCGCCCAGTGATTCCTGTACTGAAAGCAGTAACTTATATTTGTCAGAGCATGTAAATTTGTCACTTTTCTCATCCATTCCACCTTACTCTTCAAACTAAGAAACCTTTAGAAGCCTGTATTTTTTCCTTGTGAAAAGTAGATTCCACTGAATCTACTTTTTGAGTTAAATAGGGAGAGTCATTTACATGTCTCTCAAACTTTTTCCAGTCTTTGAACATTTTTTGCAGCTTTGCATTCTCACCAATATGTCACTATCTCTTCTAAGGCATGGCTGTGGATCCATCACATCTCAAACACAAATTTTACCAAAACAATTGAGACTGTCCTGCAGTCTCTTCCACTCCATTACCCTGTTCACCAGAAAACCTGAAGATCACAGAATCTGAGAGACACCACGACACTGAACCTGATTTGAAGAGGGAAGAAAAAAAGGACTAAGAGTAGGACCGTGTCCTGGTTTTGGCTGGGGTGGAATTAATTTTCTTTCTAGTAGTTGGTATAGTGCTATGTTTTGGATTTAGTGTAAGAAGAATGTTGATGACACGCTGATGTTTTTAGTTGTTGCTAGGTAGTCTACTTTCTCAAGGACTTTTCAGCTCACATGCTCTGTGAGGTGCACAAGAAGCTGGGAGGGAGCATAGCCAGGACAGCTAGGCCAGCTGGCCAATGGGGTATTCCATACCATGTGATGTCATGCTCAGCATATAAGGCTGGGGGAAGAAGAAGGAAGTGGGGGACGTTCGGGGTGATGGCGCTTGTCTTCCCAAGTAACCGTTACGCGTGATGGAGCCCTGCTTTCCTGGGGATGGCTCAACACCTGCCTGCCCATGGGAAGTAGTGAAGGAATTCCTTGTTTTGCTTTGCTTGCGTGCGCGGCTTTTGCTTTCCCTATTAAACTGTCTTTATCTCAACCCACGAGTTTTCTCACTTTTACCCTTCGATTCTCTCCCCCGTCCCACCCGGGGGAGAGTGAGCGAGCGGCTGTGTGGTGCTTAGTTGCCGGCTGGGCTTAAACCACGACAGACCGGTAAGTGTAAAGGAAGGAATAGGTAATAAGGCACGTGAATAATCCACATGCAGGTTCCAGACACATTGGGGGGGGAGGGTTTATATCAGAAAATAAGGTAACTTGAGAGGTCTGTGGTCAACAGAACTGCACACGTGTATTGGGTTTGCATGCCAAGGTTTTGGTAGCAGAGGGGCTATAGGGGTGGCTTCTGTGAGAAGCTGCTAGAAGCTTCCCCCATGTCCGATGGAGCCAATGCCAGCAGGCTCCAAGACGGACCTGCTGCTGGCCAAGGCCAAGCCCATCAGTGACGGTGGTAGCACCTCTGGGATAATGTATTTAAGAAGGGGGAAAAAAAACTGCTGCACAACAGCAGTCAGAAGAGAGGAGTGAGAATATGTGAGAGAAACAACTCTGCAGACACCAAGGTCAGTGAAGAAGGAGGGGGAGGAGGTGCTCCAGGCACCAGAGCAGAGATTCCCCTGYAGYCCGTGGTGAAGACCATGGTGAGGCAGGCTGTGCCCCTGCAGCCCATGGAGGTTAATGGTGGAGCAGATATCCACCTGCAGCCCGTGGAGGACCCCACACCGCAGCAGGTAGATGTGCCTGAAGGAGGCTGTGACCTCGTGGAAAGCCCATGCTGGAGCAGGCTCCTGGCAGGACCTGTGGAGCCGTGGAGTGAGGAGCCCACGCTGGAGCAGGTTTGCTGGCAGGACTTGTGACCCCGTGTTCCTGAAGGACTGCACCCTGTGAAAAGCACCCATGCTGGAGCAGTTCGTGAAGAACTGCAGGCTGTGGGAAGGACTCACGTTGGAGAAGTTCGTGGAGGACTGTCTCCCATGGGAGGGACCCCACACTGGAGCCGGGGAAGAGTATGAGGAGTCCTCCCCCTGAGGAGGAAGGAGTGGCAGAGACAACATGTGATGAACTGACTGCCACCCCCATTCCCCATCCCCATGCACCGCTCAAGGGGAGGAGGCAGAGAAAATCGGGAGTGAAGTTGAATCCAGGAAGAAGGGAGGGGTGGGGAGAAGGTGTTTTAAGATTTGGTTTCATTTCTGATTATACTACTGTTATTTGTTTGGCAATAAATTAAATTAATTTCCCTGAGTTGAGTCTGTTTTGCCTGTGACGGTAATTGCTTAGTGATCTCCTTGTCCTTATCTCGACCCAGGAGCCTTTCATCGTTTTTTTTTTCTCCCCCGTCCAGTTGAGGAGGGGGAGTGATAGAGCAGCTTGGTGGGCACCTGGCATCCAGCCAAAGTCAACCCACTACAACATGGTATTTCAATAGTTAGTATTGATGCTATTTAAAAACAAAAATCTCTCTACCCCCTCTCATAATTTCATGTTATATATCTAAGAATCACACAAGGATCATTTTTACTGTTACCACAGCACTGCCCTGGGAGTTCATATTGACTGACTTGTCCATTATAATCCCTGGACTCTTGTTACTAAACAACCTAGATTACTCTGCATAACTACGTCGACATCATTGTTACTTGCTATTCATCACTTGGCATCAGTCACGCTTGGTTTTTTCAGTGATCCTTGATTACACTCCTTTGATAAAACTGTTCGAAAACATGAACATTTAGTGTTACAGCTATGCAGTTACTTTTATGCCAATCTTGTAATCTTATCAAAGCATGAAGTCAGCTTCCTTTACAATAGCTATTTTCCCTAGAACTACATTGATTTGCATTAATTATATTCTTATCCTTTAATTCTTTTTGTTTTAATCAGCTTAGTCATGTGTGAGTTTTCCATTAGATGACAGTCTAACCCAGTCATAGTCGACTCACTTTGCCTTTTTAAACATTGGCATGACATGGGCATAAACACAGCCTTCAGAAATTTCACCACAAAAATCTACAGTTAATATCAGCAAATCAAAGATCTAACCAGCAAACCCTTAAGTGTGGAAGTTAATTCCATACAGATAGACTAGTAATGCACATGACATCAATGTCTATATAAAATCTCCCTGATTCCATTCAAATTTAAAATACGATTAGTTCCACACAAATACAGTGAAACTACAGTGAAACTACATCCAACTGATACTTAAACAAATTCAGAATCTGGTATTTCTTTCCAGTATACAATTGATTGGGGTTTTTTTCCCTCATGTTATGATACAGAAGACCCACCTAAATGTCAGGGACAACAGACTTCTGTCTAGAGGGGCTAAGGAAGGTAAGTGTCTGCAAAAGACAAGCACATTAAGAATCAGTATTTTTATTTAGTCTTTAAGAAATATTTATATTAGTTGATACATAAAGATACATATTCCAAACAGAAGTCATATTTTATAGTTTAACTTTCACGAATCCCATAGAAGCAGCATTCTCAAACCAGAACACGTGTACTAGCAAGAAATTAATACAAACCACTTCAAAGTGATGCATGGACACTGTGTGACTGCATGTTGAAGACTACTTCCTGTTCTGGTCCCCCTGGTTAAAAAACATAATGGAATTTTTATAAGTACAGGAAGGTTGACAAAGATGATCAAAAGTAAAAAATTGCCTCTTAATTATATTAGAATTCCCCTTCTTGACAAAAATGGCTAACAAAGCATATAAAGTATATACACTATTACATAAAGAAAGTGAATAGGGAATTTTTTTCACTATTGTACTTAAGAGAATAAGGCAACATCAAATTATCAGATTACAAACCAGCAGGTTTTATAAAACAAAAGAAAGTAATCATAAGGTATAACATAGCATTTTGATTTTTGAAACTGGTATTCTTCAAATTGACTGGTTTAATGCACAACTTCCTATTAAAACTTTCAAAAAATATTGATAATAGTCAACTAGGTAAGTGCTGGACAGTCAGGCTATGCCCCAGTTTTATTTTTGACTCACACTGCTTCAAAAATATATTCAAACTTTGTCCTATTATAGTCTCTTATCATAAAAGTTGTATTAATCGTCCTAATACCACAACGGTGATGATCACATCTTTGCTTCTCAAACTGACAATATCAGTCTCTTCTGAATTCGCCCCGCAGATTTCTCTTTACAAGTATTTTTTTTCTTATCTTTAAAGTTCTTCTGGAGCCTTGTCTGTTTCTGTTATTTTCTGCCTCCTCAACCCACTTTGTTTTATCAGTTCACTAGTTGGCACCTTGTAACCACCCACTTGTCTATTTCTCCTATAAACATCTTTGACTCTGTCCATGTTATATGAAATAGTAGACTGCTTTATTGTAGTCCACTTCTCTCTAACACTCCAAGTATCTCTTGTCATCTCAGAGTGTAAAACACAGGGACTGCATCTTAAGTGCCAACTAGTATGTCGTAATTAACCACAACTAGGGGTCCAGATAGGGCCTATCATAATAAAAAGTTAATATTAAATAGTTAAAATGACACAAACACTCTTTATTAAAAAAAAACAAACACATGTTTTTAGACTAAAAGCTTTCTGAGCTAAATCCTTTCTCGCTAGGGAATGTAATTTCAACAAAACTGCCAGTGACTCTTATTTCCAGGGCAAACTACTGTGCTACAGTACTGAAAGGATGTTGCAGCAGAAAGTAATTTGATCCTAAAATCCTGATCAGTTTAATGTGCAATGAAACAGTAAACAAAAGCTTGCATTGTTGGAGAGAAAAAAAAAAAAACCGGATTAAAGCAGGTAAAGAGCTGTTTAATCTGTCTCAGAACTCTATCCAGAGCAAATTCCTCAAGCTTTATTGATGAGAGAAGCTGTGTTGACTTTTTCTCTTTTTTTCCCCAAAACCTTCCTAACATTGTAACCACCAACAAATAAACAATATTCCAAGCAGCCATTAACCTTGGGATCATCTTTTTTATTTTATAGGATTCTGAGCACATTTTCAAGAAGTTTTATATGGAGAAGTGGTAACAGCTGCAAGTTCACCAGATACATGCCCTGAGTCAGTCAATAAATACAAAACACAAATGTAAATAAATACAGCCCAGATGTATTTATAGCCCAGAAAAGCTGCATATATTATCCTAACAGAGGCATGTCTCCTGGTCCAAAATTAGCTTATACCCACCTGAAGCCAAGTGGAGTGAAAGGTAATACAGATGTGTTCTGAATTACACATCTCTCACATGTCAGTTATCACGAAAACCTCCTCCATACAAACCATGGTTTCTGCAGGTTATACAAAAATAGAAAAATTGGGCAAAACCACAAACCAGCCAGGCCTTTGTACAAGTCAATATAAACTGCTGAGATTCAGAATTGAGCTGTTTATTTTTTAAATCAAAAACAACTTCTGCAGACTCTTGTAATCTCTATAGTAACAATAACATAACATGCAGAAGAAAGGCTTAACTAGTTAATATAACTAGAACAGTATCAGACTAACTGAAGCTAAAAATAGCCTGTTATTTCATAAAGCTAGCGCTGACCCACATTAAGATGTTTTCCAGGTTGATGCGGTGTCCAGGTGGGGACTGACTCCCATGCCTCTATCAGTTACGCACAGTAGTGATACCATAGGTGTTTCCCACCACCAGATTTCTGCCTTTCAGGGACACCTCTGTCTTGGGAGACAGTATTTCCTAGGAGGGAGAGAGAGCGCAAGGCTGAGAGAGTCCATATTGTTTCCTACATCACTTCTGACCTACTAATCTCCCATCTGTAAAACCAGAAATAATGATTTTACCTCGACTTGAAAGCACAGAACAATCTGCGGACAAAACGCGCCAAGACTCTCCTATTAGCATTAAACTTGCAAAAGGGGTTTTGCAGCCCGAAAGCGAAGGGCCTTAGGGATTAAAATGCACGCAGAGCCGCGACTATTCCACTGCCGCTCAACTTCGCGCTCTGCTTCCGACGCCGGAGGGCCGCAATACGCCACCCCGCGCCCAACTGCCCTCGCCGGCAACGGCTCTCCCCCCTCTCCCCACCGCCCTGCACGACGTCCCCCTCCCGCAGCCCCCCGCGCTGCCCTTGCCGCCTTCCCCTCAGTCCCGCCGCGCGCCCTGCCCTCGGCCATCCCCCCACCCCGGGGAGAGGCCGGCCGCAGCCGGCGGGCCGCAGCGGCAGCAGGGCGCCAGCCAGCCGCCCTGCCCCGGGGCGCGGGGAAGAGTCTAGAACTCGTCATCCCGGGGGAGCCGAAGGCCGCGCCAGGCGCTTCCCGGCGAAGCCGCCGGCAACGGCCAGCGGGGGGCGGGGCTGCCGCGCAGGCTGGCCGCGGCCCGGCCGCTGGAGGCGATCCCCGCGCCCGCCCGCGCGTCCCGCTCTGCCCCCGCCGCGCCGCGCCCCTCCCCGGCCCCGCCGCCAGCCGCTTCATTCACTAACCGGTTCTCGCCGGCTGCCTCTGCCTCTCGGCTCCCTCCCGCCTCCACCCGGCCTGCCGGCGCCACGCCCCCCGGCGGCCTCGCTCCCGCCCCGGACGCGCTGGCGGCGCCTCTAATTGGGCGGGCGAGACGCTCGTCGCCGACGTACGTGAGCGAGGGGTGGGCCCCGGGCGCTTGTGCGGGAGGCGGCGCTGAGTGTCCCTCCTGGTGCAGCCGCGTCCGCTCCGCGCCAGCCCGCAGAGCCGCCCGCAGCCGCAGCTGTATGGTCCATCCTCGCTCCGCCGCCGAACCCCCTCCGGCAGCTCCGCGGCCTCCAGCGCCTCCGCGTCCTCCTGGTTCTGCTCCTCCTGCCCCCGGCGGTGGCGCCCGCACCCCGGCTGTATGATCAGGCTACAGTCTTCAATGAGTAACCATATTCCTGTGAGTGCCGCCCGCGCCCCCTGCCCCGGGCCGCCTCCCCCGGCCCCTCGCCCTGCCGGCTGCCCGCCTGTGCCCGGCTCC
>JASVER010000176.1:602677-613713 GCA_030449065.1 Oceanodroma leucorhoa
GGCTGCCGCCGGGGCGAGGGCGAAGGCGGCCGAGCGGCTTCTTTGTCTCCGGCGTACTCGGGCGGGGAGTCGGAACCGGCCGCGAGCGAGGACGTGAATCCTTTCCAAAATGAGCTTCATGCAGCAGAGGTGGGGTATGCCCGAACTCACGTACGCAGCCGGCTTTGTTCAGCCCGGGCTTTTAGATGGCTCCTCAGCGGGGGAGAAAGTCCGCAGAGGAGTTATTTGAGTACACGTTGAAGTGGATGTTTCTGTCATTGACCCTCAGAAGCTCACGAATGCAGTCAAATACCTTAATTTTGACCGACCTTGCCATGTGGCTTTTCAAGAAAGGCATTTCCTTCTGGAGGTGGATCGCAGTTCAGCGTCAGAACTTTTTGCCTTCCTCATATGTCTGCTTTTCCCTCGCCCCAGTAATCTCAGTGTCTGTGCTGCCTAACATCTGTAACCACAGAGCACGGTGGTGTATTTAAGCACAAACAATGCAAGGCTTGCTGGTGGTAGTACGCCCTCCGAAAGCAGAGAAGCAAGAAAGACAAAGCATTATCAAAATCAAGTAACTGTTGTATGGTAATAGTAGAAGTCGGATTAGTGGCGTTTATGCACAGGTCTTGGTTGCAGTCTGGTAGCCAGCTACACACATTGCAGATATGAGCTGACAAATGCACAGTCTTTGTGGCATGAGGGTCCTGTGATTCTGGTGTTTCTTATTGCTGCTGGAGACAACTTTCCAATATGTCTACCTGCATCTGCAGAGTTTTTCCAAAGCAGTGACTCAGAAGTATGAACTGTGTCTCCTTGTAATCTCATAAAACTGTCAAATCAAAAAACCTGATGTCAGCTCTTATTATTTTATTGATGAAACAGGAAAGGGTTTTGAAATTGTCTTACAGGAACAGAATCATTTTGGGGGAAAATGTGGAAGAAACAATACAGAAATTGCACAGCCATGGGAGGAAATGTGAGAGTGAGAAAGAAAAATGAGCGACAGATGTAGCAGGAGCCAAGGGAGAAGGATGTCATTGTCTTACCGAAACTAAATGTGTCAGTAAGGCAGTAAATAAATAGAACTTAGCCTTATCTAATAACTTCTATCTTGTGAAACCTTCCTGTTCTGACAGAATACATGCCACGTAAGAATGCTGGATCCATCCCAGCGTGTGGGCTGACTGTAAGTGATCACTTATTCTCTTAAAGATTAACCAGAATGCCCAGACCAGGGTATTACTGAATTCTAAACTAGTAGCACATTGTCACTTTATATTTAAAAAATTAAAACTCAATCTATCAGATCAATACAAGAGGTACCTCTGTGTTAAAAGTAAGTCCATAACTCCTTACAGCTTTCTTCACAGACACAACTTCTTGTTTGGCAATCATACCTCTATTAGGCTCCATAAAATATAGCAATAACTGTCTTTGCATGTATATGCTAAATTTCTCATGTTACTGCTTAAAACATAATGGAATAATTTTTGAGAGGGACAACAGGTTTTATATAGTTTGCTATTGAAGTGACAGTACTAAGTCATTTTGAGACTCCTTGCTTTCAGAAACTCAAAAAGAGGATGCATTAGACAAGGGAGTGGGACAGTTTCTGTGATGTCTTATTTTCCCCAATATCTGTTAAGGCTTCTTCGCATGTTTGGTTTTTTTTTTCTTCATGGTCCAAGCGGAAGAGCTAGGAAGACAGTCACATGGCCTCAGTTTCATCATTTCTGGAAGTTGCATTGACTTGTTATACAGGAAGTTTTGAGATAATTTTTTTCTTCCCCCTAAATTGCATACTTGAACCACAAGAAACATCCTTCCTTCACAGAGCATGTCGTAAGAAATTTATGATAAACCTTTGGAATCTCCTGTCTGTGATGCATGAGTGTATTTTCTTAGGCCATGGGTCTCTTTCTCTGGTCAAAAATGGGTAGTGTTATCACTGTGGATATCATAATACAGGCATTCATGTGCCCAGTAGATAGGAGGTGCATCTTGTCAACAATACCTAATGAAGGTGTGCCTCTACCTTGCGTAACGGCTCTGCGCAGTTTGTACCCCTTACCCTCCCACTCCTCCTTGTCTGCCTTAGCAGTTGCTACTTAGGCCTTGAGTAGTAAGAGAAAGTCAGGGGTATTTGTCCCTCTGTCCTTCGGTAACTTTTTGTCAGGTAGCAAGTTAGAACAATGAACTTACTTGCAGGTGTTCGTAATTGTAATGAAAACTAAAATAAACTACGCTTCTAGTTTTGATTCTGTGGTTTCAGTAGGTGAGTGTGTGGCAGGTCTTGACTTCAGAGAATGTGATCCCACATAATTGATTCTGGGTATAAATGTTACTGGTCTATGAGCGGGTGGGTTGAGCAACTGTGAATGGTCTTGCACATCTTCTGAAGGTAGAGTGAAGTGTCATGTAACTGCGTAAACAAGCGCTTTTGTTTGCATGCTTCTCAAGATGCTACCGAGTTGTGAACAAGAATGTCAATAGCATGGGATAACCTTACACCTCTCTGCTTTCCACGTATCGGTAACAATCTAATAGATTACTTTAATAAGCTGTTTTTGCCAGACATGAGTGATTGTTTCAAACCCATAATTAACGCTTATGTGAATCTGCTTGTCAGTGAAGACAGATACGTTAGCTTCCTGTCCCAAAGAAGGGCATGAATTAAAACTTTCATTTTCAATATGTCTTCCTCTTGCTTGAATAAACTATTCTCTAACTTCTCCTAGATAAATGATAGTAGATGATGCAATCATAATTAACATAACTTTATCCCATATTGTACAGGATACCTTCTCTTAATAGGTGGTCCTGGCATATTAAGCTTAGTTTTGTTTTCCAAGTTTATTTTGATGGCTCTAACAGTCTAAATGTTGTTTGGCTTTCTGTTACTAATAGAAACTGCTGTTTCTGTTTCCAAAACCCTTCAGTGTTAATTTTCCTCAAGGAAAACTCACATGTAAATTGAAAAGAATATGCTGGAGTACCCAACCTGATGGTACAAATGCTGAGTTGGTGTTGTTTGTTAAAGAAACTATGCATTTGACTTTCACTTACGCAGCCTTATGCTTTCATACGCTATCTTGACTTTTTGATAGCTTACCTACCAAGTAGTTAACTGTCTAAGACAATACAGTAATCTTAAAGCTGTATTTCCAAGCCTCTTGCAAGTTGCTCACATCATTTGAGTTCCCCCTAAGCCCAAGGTGGTCTTAATTACTACAACACTATTTTTATAGCTGATTTCTTATCTTCCACGTCTTTTTGCTGAAGATGGGTGAAGCCTTGTACTCTGGCTTAATGCCATAATACAAACAGCATGCCAATGTACTACTTGTCTTTAATTTTCATTTGGCTCTGGGAACATAACTAAACTAGGTTGGCAAAGCTGTCTTAGGATAGTACAGCATGTTGCTGCCTTAAGGAGTTGGTCTGCATGTGGAGCTTTCTGCCTAGCAATGGTGAGAAGTGATGGCATTCACATCAAAGGAAAATGTGAGCTTTGCTCCTTTATAATGTGGCAGCAGCAGTTGCCAAGGCAAACAGTGAGACTCGAATACATGCTTGGTTAGGTCCTTAGTTGTGTGAATTAGTAAGGTGCTGATGTGTCTACTTGCTAACTGTTAAGTCAGTATTAACGAAAGGAATTCTTTTGTAGGGGTTAATTACACGTAGAACTCAACATTGCGTAATGCACTTGCTTCAACTTTGTTAATCACATCTAGAAGCTGGGTGCAGAGTTCAAATTCTTATACAATCTGCATTAAAAAAGTAAGATTTATTGCTTAACTAATGCTTTGCTGCCTGCCCTCTTCCTTACCCCCATGATGAGTTTGTCTGGTATTGAGTACTCCTAGTTGCATACTAAGGGCAGCCTGCCTACCAGCCTGGATGAATCCTGATTACTTCTTAGTTCCTATCTGCCCCAGTATGGAGTCATGTTAACTGATTCCAATTGCTCTACGTTCTTTCCCTCCAAGATTGAAAGGTCTTTTCTTTATCCTAGCGACCCCATTCTATCTCCTCAAGCTCACTTGCATGCTTTTCTATTTCTGTTTGTGACAGCCTCCACTCCCTCATTCTCCACCAGGGAGGAGAAGGACCGGCTATGATTCCTCTTAGCAGTCTTAAGAAGAGATAAACATGAGATCTGCCAGTGCATGGGAAAAGCAGCACAAGACCTTGTGCAGCTGTACCTGCTTAAAACTGTCCTGTCCCTTTTTGCTGCTCTGCTTTTTAAACTAACTGAAAGTGACTTTAAATAAGCTATCTTTGGTTCTTTTTTTCAGTTGCTATTTTAGGTGTTCCCTAGGTCTGGTCGTAGGAGTCTCTTTAATGCGCACCTGCCACCTTCTGCTAAGGCATGGCTGGTGTGTCAGATGATGATTATTGGAGTTCTTCCGAGTCTGAATTCTCCTGGTTCCTGTTACTCTGTTGGCCTTTGCCTTCAGAGGATTCTTCTTACTCCTTTTTCATGTCTATTATATTTAGAGTTCTCACTGTCACTGTAAGTAACTGTTTTGCAAGTAACTGGCAAACTTAATCCTACAGTCTTTACAGAAATGGTGATGGTAGTACCTCTGGAGTGGCAGCAAAGTGCATGTGAAATTGTCCTATTAGTTTCTTTTTGCTAACTTCTTTCTTGTATTGGTTAGCAGGTTTTTTTGCAAGCCTGTGATTAGGGTGCATCCTTAAAACTCCTTGCCAAGAAGCTGTCGGAAAACATGAAAAAGATGCCTGGCGGTGTTTGGTCTGCTTTTTCTGAAGGTCCTTTGTAACACTGTGTGATGCAGCTCTACCCATCTGCTGCAGTCCAAACTCTTAATGATTTTTATCTTCTCTGTTACTACTACTCTGATACTGAACTTCCCCTTCTCTGGACTTATGAATGGAGCAAAGCTATGCGTACAACATAAAACATTGTTGCAATTCTTTAAATTGTAGTTCACTTTAAGAACTCATCTGCTGCTAAGATACCTCTTAGAAAACTCAACAGTATTAGACTATTGATCTGTTGCAGCTTCTGCTTAATACCGATCGTTATTAGATAGACTCACTATAGTCTTATGGTTTAGTGCCTGCAGTGGAGTCTTGGTCTGACTCCAAATCCTAGATGGCAGTTAGGAACCATGACTTATTTGCATGTAGCTTTTTCTTCCTGTCCTTTAATACACTTTGGTAAAGTGTATTAAGACACTGACTATTATCAAGACTTATTGTACAGTTGTCTTTAGAACCTGATCTTTTGAATTTGCTTTCTCATGGTTGGGAAGCTTTTCAGCACAGGCTGTTTCTTTCGTGGTCCTTTGAATGGAAAGGTTTGAGCGTAGAGCACTGAAATACTGTCTCTGCTCCTTATTTTCTCATCTACACTTGCCCTGATTAATATGTGGATGGATGCATAGAGCTGGTTTGTAGTTGAAAAAAATGTGAACATTGCTACAATGAAGTTAATCTTCTGTTTGCTAGAAACTAGAAATCACATTTTTAAGAAAGTCTGTGATAGCAGTTCTGTAACACTGCATGCTCAGCTAATCCATTTCCAAAGTGTCTTGGGCAATATTTTGTTTGGGCATAGAAATACATGGATTCCTTCCAATGTTTGGAGTTGACTGGCCAACATAAGTCATTTTTTCTGCTAAATAGCTGTAGGATCAGTGATATTTCTCTTAGTACCCAAGTATATTTAGTGGGCATATGGTTCCGCTTGAACCTATCTTTTGGGAAGCAAAACTTCTCTCTTCTTCCTTTCTGTTTCCTAGGCAAGTATCATCAGCAGCACTGGAACGGTGGCTGGGCACTAACTCCTCTGCTGTAAGGTTCCACAGTGCATAAAAGCATATATTCTTGGTTCATTTGCATAGCAACATCTGGAAATGAATACACAACTCAGGCAGTTCATCAGCTATCTACTTCCTGGTTGTGCGTCTTGCCGTAATTTTGTATGTAAATTTAACCGTAGCAAAATAGCACACCACTGGACAGGATTAACCTGTTCAATAAACTTGCCTGTATATGTTTTTAGCTAGACTATTACTACTATCTTGGTATATTAAGTAAGTAATGGTGTAGAAAGGCAGTTAAAGGCAGATACAGGTTGCCATGTGTCTTCAGCCTTTAGTATGTGAAGTGTTCCTTAGTTAGAAATCTGTGTGCCTTGAAAGTCTCAAAACGTGTTCAAAAGCTCATATTGTTTTGTTAGACCACAAAGACTTTGCATTTGCTTTCAAGGCCTCCTATTTGAGACAAGTGCATTTTTTTTTTCCTACTGGCTGTTCTGTATGTGAATTAATGGTACTTACATGCAAAGTAAGTCTTTAGCCTTTAAGACAAGTGATTCTGCATCTGTGTAGAGACTGGTAGTTTTGTTTAAACACTAGAAATTGTCTTATGCTCAGCTCGAATATTCAAGGAATCTCATCCTTGCCTTCATGGGACTACTTAAGGTCAGTGTAACTTTAGTAGGTGTTGTGATG
Source organism: Oceanodroma leucorhoa (assembly GCA_030449065.1). Classification (NCBI taxonomy): domain Eukaryota; kingdom Metazoa; phylum Chordata; class Aves; order Procellariiformes; genus Oceanodroma; species Oceanodroma leucorhoa. The sequence goes on from JASVER010000176.1 coordinate 609,148, forward strand.
TCTCTTGATTCAGAATGGAAAATACAGTTGTGTGGGTATCCTGGAAAAGCTGTGCTTTATATAAATACTGGGGTTCTTAAAACTTGGTCTGTTGTTGCTATGTTTAGCACATTTGAATTGGTATTTTAATACATTTCAGGTTTTGGTGTTGAAACAACCCTATATGGAAACTTTGTGTTAAGTAAATGTATTTATTTTCAAGTAATCCTTGCTAAGAAAGGTAACAGGATTCTTACGCAAACCGAATTCTTGGATTAAAAAATAAACCTTGTGAAACTGCTTAGTTGCTCTGCTTTTATTTTTTCATTTTATAATGCTTGGTGTCTTCAAAACAACCTTGCTTCAGCTGTGCTCATTATGCTTTTTTTTTTCCCCTCTCTTTACAGCAGTTCTGTGGTGTTCTTGGTCACACATTTATGGAGTTTCTGAAGGGCAGTGGAGACTACTGCCAGGCACAGCACGACCTCTATGCAGACAAGTGAACTGTAGAAATTCATTACTACTCCACCAAGAAGCCCCCCTAAGAGTGGTTGACCAGGATAAGAAGTATTGAATTGAAATTGGCAGAGCATTTAACAACAGAATTCAGACCTGGATGGGGTAAACCTCAGTGCACTGCCTTTCTTTTGCCTCAGTATTACTGGATTGAAGAATTGCTGCTTCTTGTTAGGAGGTTCATTTCATTTCCCATTGCTCCCAACTTCATACTTCCAAGCACTGAGAATTTCACGTGGAGTATAGTGAAGTAGACTTCAGTTTCTCTAAATCACTTCTGTATTAGAATTTGTTTTGAATCCTTTCATAATCTTGTTGCATGTTTAACTAAATCAATATGGCCCGAATGAACCGCCCAGCTCCTGTGGAAATCACCTACAAGAACATGAGATTCCTAATCACACACAATCCAACCAATGCAACCTTAAACAAATTTATAGAGGTAAGGTCAGGACAGAATTCTTACTGATGTATTTTTTTAATGCCTGAACAGCATGCTATATTAACAATTTCCTTCTTTACTAGTTCATAACAGCTGTGGAAGCCATATGAAGAGGTACTGAGACTGTTCGTATGTTGACCTTTTTGTTTTGTTTTTTTTTTCTTCAAATACTGATGCCATGCTTCAAAGACCTACAGACAAATGTATTCAGATATACTTTGGCCTTCACAAAAACATCTGAAAGTGAAGCAAAGAAATAATTATACCATCTAGTACATTAAGTACGTTGTTTAGGTCTGAAAATAGGAATTATCTGGCAGAGTTATGCGTAGAATACAAAGATCTGCTAGTGGTAGAAACTCACATTTAGATTCATCTAAAGTGGTGTAATATTTCCTTGCACCTGTGGCATAGTGATTAAAAAGAGAATAATTCACTATACATTGTGAATCAGAACCTTAGGAACAAATAACAGGATTGCAGTATGCCGTATGCTTTCACTGCCTATCTCCCTTCAGTATTAGCAGATCATGGCTCTAGTGTAGCTTAAGAGAATCCTTTGAGTGTCATAGTATCTGCTTGAGTGAAATTTGTGGCGCTAGGCTTGCTCTGCATCCAGAGCTGCTGAAGCTACTTTAGTGTTTTGGTACATGCTGAAATTGTTTACTGACTAAAGCCAAGTGGCTTGGCATATATTGCTAGTATCTGAATTTGTCATCTAAACCTTGCATCTAGCATGTAGGAGCTATAAAGTGATCAGTTAAAAAGTGCATGTGTGTATGCTAACAATAGGTTCCTCCAAAGTTACCTCCTGGTAAGGTCAGAGTTTGTAATGCAGTCCCTCATTAGCAAGATTTTAGGTGTATTATACCTCTATTTTGCATTCAGTGTGGGATAATTTACAAGAAATGTAGTGAGATAACATTTGCTTGCCTTTATACTCTCACAACTAGATAAAGTATGCTTAGGCTATGCTTCAGTCATTACCATGACAGTTACAGTGTGAATGAAGAGTGAGTGCTTTTTTGTGTTGTTTTTGTTTGTTTGGTTGGTTGGGTTTTTTTATATAAATGGAGGTTAATAGCAAAATGGAAAGTTAAATTTCACTATCCTCTAGTTATGGTAACTCAGGAACTGGAATAAGTTATGTCCTGTGCTCATAATTCTTATCAGTAAGAGATGTTACAAACCTGTTGTTTTAAGTAGAGGGAGAGAAGGGGAGGATCTAAACCTCACTCAGAATGTTTTTAGTGAAGTATGTAGCTTTGCAAACCAGGAAACTTCCTGTTCCTTGAAAAGGAACAATCTTTTGGAGATGGACTACTTATTTCATCAGCGTTTATCTGCGTTTGATTTAAGAAGAAAAAAGTCTGATCCAACATAACAAAACTTAACCTTCAGAAATGTTTGCAGAAGAGCTCAAAAGTATCTGGCATTAGCACACAAGTTTTCAGTTACTTAAGCTTTCTGTGTTGTTCACAGGGTGGCAAGCGTTTGTGCGAGTTTACTTAACTGAAACTTTTGGAATGAGTTAATAAGCTAACCTATTGAGAAAATTAAATGGTAAGTGAAGTCAGTTTACTCCTAAAGCAGGTGTTGTGGTTTTTCTTTTTTTCTTTCCCCACTCCCTAGGAACTTAAGAAGTATGGCGTTACCACAGTGGTAAGAGTGTGTGAAGCTACTTATGACACTGCTCCGGTGGAAAAAGAAGGCATTCAGGTTTTGGTAAGTAGTGTAGAAGCAGAGTTTAAAACCAACTCACCACCGCCCTCCACCCCCTAAAAAAAATTCTTTTGACACCACCTTATTAACTGTACAATTGTATTCCAGCAGCTGATGGAGGCAAAAGCTGTACAGACATCCTCTTGTCAGGAAAAAAATCCAGTTTTGAGAAAAATAATTTGCTCAATGAAAACAGATTGAAAGGAATATATTCCTAATATTGCTGTAGTTATACTATTAGAAAACAGTAAGCTTGAGTGGTTCCTTTAGCTGTCAGCTCTTTTGTCCATTGTGTCCCTTCTTTTTTGTATGTGCACAGCTTACAAGCATAAAGAGTTCTATCTTTATGTATTTATTTATGTATGTCATGCTATATTCTAGGATTGGCCCTTTGATGATGGTGCTCCACCATCCAACCAGATCGTTGATGACTGGCTAAACCTCCTTAAAGTTAAATTTCGTGAAGAACCTGGTTGTTGTATTGCTGTACACTGTGTTGCTGGTCTTGGAAGGTGGGTAAAGTTTTAAAGACCTGTTGAATTGCCATCCCTGCTCAGACTTGCTAAGATTTAGTACAAAAGTTTGAGACAAATGTGAAATAGTCACATAACTAGTATTGGAATGACGTCACACTTAAAAGTAGTTCAGATGACAGAAAACTGTTGTATGTATCTATTAGGCATAAATGCCTCTTAGTCAACAGATTATGCTGTTATCACAGCTCTCGCACAAAAACTACTGAATGAACTAATATATTCTTGTACCAAGTATATTGATGAGTGTTCTATTGATATTTTTTGTCTTGTTAAGTTTTCCTTTTTTTTTTTCTCTAATGGGTTTGATATTTAGTGACTCATCTGTAAGTTTCTTCTTCATCCCTATTTCAGCAGTATTGCCAGTCTCCTTGTACCAAGGGTATTGGAACCATTAGCCACAAACAAGTGGGGGGATGAAAAGTGTTGTCCAAAGTCCTAAAGCTCTGTTTCTGTCTCATTTCTAACACACAGCCCCAGAATTTTTATGGATAATGCTAAATATTCTCTTAGCCCTATTTATTCTGTCTGCTGCCACTATCTTAAATAAAATTCCAACAGTTGTGAGAACATAATGGTTTTCCTGCTATTGTTCTAGACTAACTGGGAACTAGATCTGTTCAAAAAGCAGTTGCCATATTCTAGCCATGCGTTTCAGCATTTCCAATATAAAATGGAGGTTTCTGGTCTTGCTGTCCATAAGCCTGGCTTATCCACTATTTGCATTATGGCTCCACACGTAACAAAGTTGACTGTAGTGGTGAATACTACCAAAACAAGTCCTCTTCAGCTGCTTGCAATGATATATGTTGGGTTTTTTCCTCAAAATTGGGCAGTTAACTAGCTGAAAAGAAGATCCTAGCTCTTTATCATGTAAGGTTTTTCTTAGATCCCTGAACATATAAAACCACTTAAGTCTCCTACTAGAGGCACAAGTCTGTTACCAGTGTGTGGCATGGGGGTTTGTCTTGGCTGTTTTGGTGGTTTGATTTTTTTTTTTTTTTTGAGCCATAAATTGCTAATGTATTTGAGTTTGATTTGTGTCAAGCTTTCCTAACTGAAAACTGTATTCTGTCAGATCATAGAATCATAGAATCATAGAATCATTAAGGTTGGAAAAGACCTCTAAGATCATCGAGTCCAACCATCAACCCAGTACAAATGCCCACTAAACCATGTCCCGAAGCACCTCATCCACACGTTTTTTGAACACCTCCAGGGATGGTGACTCCACCACTTCCCTGGGCAGCCTGTTCCAATGCCTGACTACCCTTTCGGTGAAGAAATTTTTCCTAATATCCAATGTAAACTTCCCCTGGCGCAACTTGAGGCCATTTCCTCTCGTCCTATCGCTTGTTACTTGGGAGAAGAGAC
>JASVER010000176.1:615258-819650 GCA_030449065.1 Oceanodroma leucorhoa
AGCTGTGCTTTTGCCTTCCTAATTCCCTCTCTGCACGACCTGACGAGATCCCTGTACTCTTCCTGAGTCGCCCGCCCTTCCTTCCAACAGCGATAGACCCTCCTTTTTTCCCTGAGTCCCAGCAAAAGCTCCTTGTTCAGCCAGGCCGGTCGTCTTCCCCGCCAGCTCCTCTTACTGCACAGGGGGACAGTCTGCTCCTGCGCCTTTAAGACTTCCTCCTTGAAGAGCTTCCAGCCTTCCTGGGCCCCTTTGCCCTTCAGAGCCGCTTCCCAAGGGACTCAGATGAAGAATACTGTGGCAAGCAAGGAAATCCTAAGGGGTGGACAGCAGCCTGTGGATTGCATCTGTTCCTAAAACTCATGACACTAATTCTAGGATTTGTCAGTTCTTATTGGACCTGACCCCTCTTCTGATTTCTGCATTTGCTTCTGACTGCTTCTAAAGATGGTTGTTTGTGGGAATAGAAACCCATATGCAACTCTTCCCCAGAATCAATCGGCTTTGAAACAAACGGGACAGCATTTTGTTCCTGCTGTCCTCTCCTATACCTAAAGTTAGATGAACAAAGCTAGGGTTGACCAGAGTTAATTTAAACCCCTTTCTTAATGAGGATGGGTAGCTCAAAAACAGATGGTATAATGGCTCAGGTAATGTAGAAATGCCGTCTGCTTTTTTTTTTTTTCACTTCCCCAGGGAAGAAATGTCAGATAGACACAGAAGGACAGAAAAGAGAACTGGGGAAAAGTAAACTGTCTTCCAAGTATGTACTGGCAAATGCTAAGCTGAAAAACTGAATATATATATATTTTTTTTTTTTTTTTACCAGAGCTCCAGTCTTAGTTGCTCTTGCACTGATAGAATGTGGAATGAAGTATGAAGATGCAGTGCAGTTCATAAGACAGTAAGTATGAAGCTAACATCTAGCTATTTCCAAGATTTAACACATTGATATATCCTTGGGCACTAAAGGAAATTCTGAATGCTGTTCTTCTACTCTTTTTTTTTTGTAAGATATTTACAAAAGGTATTAAGATATTAGTATCTATGAACTTTTTAACACAAATACAGTCAGTGTTGTAGGACTTGGCCTGTGGGATGGGTATTTTCTGTTTCTGTGGAAACCAGAATCAGTAAGTAAATATTTGAGCAAGTTTAAAAAAACCTTTTGAAATTTAGGTTCTGTCTGGTAGCTAGAGATAGCACTCATTCACATTTGTGGATCCTTTCTTCTGTATTAGATCAAAGTGTGCTAAACAGTTCCTCCTAGTCTTCTCTGGTAGTCTACTGAAGAAAAATATTTCCTTGGATTTTTTATAAATGTAAGTTGGATGAGAACAATTTTAGTCTCAATGCCTTAACTTTGCAGGTTTCAACTATATTTAAAAGAAGCTGCAGCTCATATAAACAATACCAAAATACTTCTTGCATAATTGCCAAGCCTTTAAAGAATTAACTTCAGCTTGTTCATCTTAACAGGCTGGTGTATATAAAGTGAGGAATAGGAAGCCAGGTACATATTCCAAACACTCAACAAAAATGTACCCCTCTTTCACACACTTCTGGTTTGAGAAAACCAAGAAAGCTCAATTTCTGTTCAACTTCTTATTATGGGGAGTTACAATGTTTATGTACTTCCTTAGTATTGTACTACATAATTATTTTAAGAGACTGAATAACTTCAGCTTTCTTAAGATGACTGTATCACATCTGCTCTATAGCTTCCTTTTGAAGTTTCTTCTAAAGATCTTAATGTAAGATCTTTGGCTTATGTATATCAGAGGCTAAAACACTAATATGCTATGTACTCCTTTGAGCATGTGGTCCAATGAGGTATTTGTGAAAGGAAGCTACCACCCTCTTTCCTGGCACTTAACTTTTAATTACCCTTATTTTGGTTACAGTCTTGACTTAATGGTGTTTTCTTTAAGTGACCTAAAAATATTTTTCTCTGGTTGGTGATATTATTTCACTGGGCAGTAGATTAATGTTCTGTTTAAAGTATTTTTTCCTCTGTCTAGGAAGCGGCGTGGAGCTTTTAACAGCAAGCAACTTCTGTACTTGGAGAAATACCGCCCCAAGATGCGTCTGCGTTTTAAAGACTCCAATGGTCACCGAAATAATTGTTGTATTCAGTAAAGCTCAACAGCCTATAGTACTTCTTTGGGATTAAAGGATGGAAACTAGAATTAAGCAGACTGCATGCCAAAGACATGAGTCTGGTATTTTTTAGTAATAAAGGAAGCTTCCTTAGGAGTATTTAATAGGCTAACGGCTTAGTAGAAATGCAACTTGTATGTTTAAATATCCATCTGTTTGGAGACCCAGTAAATGTTTTTGCTGTACCCAGTTTCTGAGCTGTCTCCTTGCTCATTAATTACCAGTTCAAATATCCCTTAATCATGCCATTGAGTCTTACCCAGCTAGTTTCAACTACTAAAAATTGGGGTACTAAAATAAATCAATCTGTAGAGAGATTAGGTGCCAAAATACCCAGCATATCAGCTACATGTTTTTCCTTATAAATGAGCATAGTTCTGATCACGTGAGAACTACCAGCTTATCTGGACCTTACTATCTTCTTTTCTACAGTCATTTCAATATTGAAGAATATGGTCTCTATGATAGTCTTGCCTGCTCACTGTATGTTTTGTCTCCCACAATCGCACTAGAATTATCAGGATTTGCACAGTCTGTCTTTTTAATACTATGAATTACAGCAACTTTTTACCCCAGCGTCTGTACTTTTCTGTTATCTGAACCTCTCCATGTTACAAATCATTACTCTCTGGTTACTCATGTAGAAAATCTTTTAAATTGTACAGAAGCACACAAGTCTTTAATGTCTCCAGACAAAAAGCCTTACAGTAAAATTAATGTTGGCACTTCATGTGCAACTTAACAGAGGGCCTGAAAAGGTTGGGAGGGGCTATTTAATATTTCTAGTAAAATGTTGCCTTTGTCTTGTGCAGGAAGTATAGAATATGCCCTTTACTTCAGTAAATATTTTTTTAAAACGTAGAAATGCTTTGTTATTGTAGCTAAAAATTCTTAATCAGAAAATTTCTGAAAAATCTTGTAGTTTCTTTTACTTGTACCTATTGAAAGTTGTTTACCAACTATTGCTTTGTTGAAAGTGTGATTTTTTTTTTTTTTTTTCCCTTTTGTTTTTCCTCCTTGAGTTTCTGCTATGACTTGGGCAGACCTCTGTAATATTTTGTATGCCTTTCAAGCTGTGTAACTTAATATTTGGATACTTGATAATTTGTTTTATTATGTAATTGATAAAATGGTGATGTGTATTAATGTTAGTTCAACCATATATTTATACTGTCTTGGGAATGTGTGGTTATAGTTCTGTGGGAGAAATAATTTTGCCAGTGTTCACCAGCTTGTAAAATCTAGTGCGAGAGCTTAAACATCTAAATAAATACTGAAATGCACTTACGAAGTTTGCTGAAATGCTCATGACTTTCACTTATTTTTGTGTACTTTTGTCAGCAATCTTGAGGTGCCTAAATTCCGAATCTATCCAGGCATCTGTTTTCTTTTTTAAAATCTGGGCCTGAATGTCCCCTTTGCTGTAATGTTTGCTGTTTGTTTTACTCATAAATAAATGTGGACAAAAATTAATAGCAGAAACTATGGTATTTCTTTATGTAGGTTACTTGTGACTTTCCTTCCCCAGTACTAAAATTAGGTTGCTTGCTTAGTGTTCTTGAAACTGTCTTGCAGTAAATGCAGAAGAGTATACGTATCTGTAAAGCTTGGAGAACACTTATATCAGTAGCATTAGAATTTAATTACAAAATAGTATAAATGCTTCATTGTCAAGACTGAAGCTATGTCCAAGCAGGAGATATCCCAAAAATTATGTTAGCTAAGACCTGTGCAAATTCGAGTCTCCAGAGAGTGGTGACCAAACTTCCTGATAAGAACTGGAAGATGCCCTTAGCAGCCAGCTAAGGTGCTGTTCTTACTGATGATCATAAGCTCAGGCCTGTGTCTGCTTAAAATTAAGCTGTGGTTAAATATATCTTGCCTTTCTAAATGGTGAGGTGGGATGCTATGTACAGCATAAGCTTCAATGGGACTTCTGAAGGATTGCTTTTGGAAAGGTATAGTCTCAGAGCACTTTGAAATTATGATATAAAAATACCCGAAACTGAATATAATTTAGCTTAGTCTGTACGTAGGCAAATAAACTCATAGCTAGTTCAGCTTTCCTATGGAAGTTAAACTTGGTTTAAAGGGTATTTTGATTAAAGGAATACAGCTTCATTTGGCAGAGGAAATAAGGCCTTTTCTTTTGGAATGATGTCCAAAGTCATCAATGTTTCTACTGTCAAGAAAGACTAGACTTTAGGAACAATTGTAAAGACCAAACCTACAAAAATTCTGTAACTGAGCAGTTCAGCAAGCTGATACAAATCAGAGTCATAGAATCATTTAGGTTGGAAAGGACATTTAAGATCGAGTCCAACCATTAATGTAACACTGCCAAGTCCACCACTAAACCGTGTCCCGAAGTGCCACATCTATGCATCTTTGAAATACCTCTGGGGGATGGAGACTCAACCACTTCCCTGGGCAACATGCTCCAGTGCTTGACAACCCTTTTGGTGAAGAAACTTTTCCTAATGTCCAATCTAAACCACCCTGGGCACAACTTGAGGCCATTTCTTCTTGTTCTATCACTTCATAACTTGGGAGAAGAGATGACAGCCACCTCGCTACCTCTTTTCAGGTAGTTGTTTAACACAGATTAGTATCCAAACAGAGTTAAAAATACTAATTTGGTCATTCATGGAACTAGGAGGAATCTGTAAAACAACTACCAGTGAAATGCCTGTGTATTTTTTACTTATGTAAAATCATGAGTGCAATTTTTGTACATATATTGGATTTTGCTGTGTCTCCACAGGATTTACACGGGTAGGGAGGGCTGTGTTTAGGTTAAGAGCTCTAACGTGTACTAACATGGGAGCTTGGTCCTTTGAACTCTTTAAACTTCAGACTGGGCTTGACTTCAGTTGATTTCAGAAAACTGAGATTTCTAAAGGGGAAAACTCTTGCATAATGAGCGTGTGTCTGTTTAAAGCAAAGATCAAGTCAACTTCTGAACTGTTGCTGCATTTAGACATGAATCCCAAAGGAACAGAAAATGTCTCTTCCTCTTGTCTAACAACTCTGGTAGCTTTTAGGGACTAAAATGTTGACCATACTCAAAATGTGAAGATAAGATAGCAGATGGAAGTACATAAAGCAAGTTAAATAAAGCTCTATGTAATTTATATGAATTTACAAATAAAAGGGAAGAAAAGCTTAAATGGAATTACTGTATCTTCATGCTAAAGCCTCGTATGGAAGACAGGCTCTGCTGTTAGATCTAATTTTAGATGCTTAGGATGACTAAGTAACTGCTTTGTCCTTTCTTCAAGAGTCATGTTGTGGTAGTACTTAATTATATGATAGCACATTCTTGTCTACTAGACTATGTTTTGTGTTGTGGACCTAATGGCTTGGGTGAGTATGGTTTGTAAATGGTGGTAGTATCTATAGGATTCCTTAGCATGCAGCTGAAGTTAAATATTGGTGGGAAATAGGGGGAGAGGAAGAGTACGATCTTGCAATTATTGCAGCAGAAAATTGATGGGTTCTCTATATGGTTCTGTCATGTAGTCCCTAAATAATGCTGAGGAAAGATAATCAAACAAAATATTCTGTAACTGGATATCCAAAACCAGGTATAAACTGATTTTTTTGCATCCGATTCTCAGAAGTGCTGAGCAGTCAGTTTCAACCGGTCTGTAAAAACTGTACTTAAATATATATGAAGTTATGTGGTACTACGTATTTCTGAACAGTCCTGAAGCATTTCTGACTGACTACTCAAAACTAGTTAATACTTCTGATTGTTAATCTCCCTGGTCTTCAGTTCTCCATGCATGAAAATCCATTCATTCCAGTCCTCACGTAAGGAGGGCAGTCGTGGAGATAAGCAGTAATTTCTGAAGTAATCAGGCCCATCTGTATTATATGAGAAGAAACAGTAGGAAAATGTGTAATTCTGTATTGAGTACAAATTCTAGGTTAGGCTTAAGATCTTTGGCCAAGCACTGCTCATTCGTGTGACCATTGCTCATCCTTGCAAGTGAGATGGGGGAAAAATCTTGTGTAATTAGGTATTTGTACTTGAGAGGGCCAGACTAAGGTTTCATAGATGACCTTACCGGTATTATTTTTAAGCTTCTGGGTGCTTGACTGTGCAGCATTAATAACACTGGGTTTTCAATGTTTTTTTCAAATATAATTTCAAATATAATTTTCAAATATAATTTTTTCAAACATAATTTAAATAGTTACTGAGAGGTAGTATTCAAAACAATATTTTAGATTTGTTGGGATTTTGCTGTATCATTAAGTAAGTATTTTCTGTAAGTATGGGGGAGGTTGTCAAACTGGAAATCATAGTAATCTATTTGGAACAACATTATCTTTTTGTACATATTTATGTAATCCCTACTGAGTTTATCACCACTGTAACAAAAAAGAACAGTTATGATTTGCAAGTTCAATTCAAATCTTAAAATCAGGCTGAAATTTGGTGGGTTTTTTTAATAGCTTGGGAGGGACTCATCTAAACAAATACAGACTTTTACATCCCTTATAGTCAGTGGAAGGGATTTTGCATTTCTCGGGCAATCTAAGAGAGATACCTAAAATAGGTTAGATGAAGAGCTCTCTCTAAAGGTGAGAGTATAGTATTTAAAGGGAGCATGAAACAGCAAATTCAGTTTGTGATGTTGATATCTACAGACAGATTAAATAAATCCCACCTAACTTGTCTAAGTGCAATAGTTCAAAGTATCAGGTAAAGTGCTGGGTATTTCTCTCAACATACCCTGCACTTAATGTGTAATAAACATTGACAATTATAACCCAATTTGATTTTTATTGATCTGGATTTATGCTACAGGTTACCACAGCAAGCCTTATTAGGCATTATTTTCCTCTTGATGATCGCCTGCATGAATGCTGTTAATTTTGATAAGATATTGTTCTAATGTGTTCTGTCCTCAATGCATTGATAATTAATTATCTCAATAACAACACAAGTTACTTATCAGTGGAAAATATCTTTGTGAGATAATAGTGGTTAAATAGTGATCTGACAAGAAACGATATGGACAGTGCCAGAAGATCAAGTTGCCTGCTTCAGTTTCTGATTCAAATGAAACGCTTTCAAAGCGTAGCTGAAGAAAACCAGATACCACAGTGTGTACATACATGGGAATGCTCAACATAGAAATACTCAAATAGTAGAAGACATTCATTCTCAACACTACATGTAACCTGTGTCAGTGTAACAAAACCTAATTAAGTATATGGAAAGGGTATTTTCTAGTGGGGTGAAGTCTTAATTCCACTTTATTGGTCAAGTAACAGCAGTAGCAGATCCTTATCCTTCATATAAATTTGCACATGACAATACTTTGTCAGCGAGTTTCACAGATGCTTGTTCTGAAGAAGACAGAACTTGAATTACATTTGGGCATTGGAGGAGAAATAATTGAAGACAATAAACTCTTCTTCCCAATCCACAGGACCATAGTTATAATACTGACCTGAACAGGACAGTATCACTTCAGCATTGTCACACACTTCATTGGCTGGTATTAATAGGAGCCTACACACTACTTAGTTTGCCTTCTTCAATTCCCCATAAATCTGTGCATCACAAGGTAGGGCATCAAACCCTGAATTTACCTTTAACATTTCAATTCAACTCTACAACAACTTTCAATTAATCCTAATAAAAGCAAATAGAGGCAATGGGGGCATAGCAGATCTGCAAAACTGTGAAGGGGTTCCCTTATACTGCAAGTACAATCATCCCTTTAAGATTGATATACAAGGTTTTCTACAGTAACGCGCTGTGCTGGTTTTGGCTGGGATAGAGTTAATTTTCTCCATAGTAGCTAGCATGAGGCTATATTTTGGATTTGTGCTGAAAACAGTGTTGATAACACAGGGATGTTTTAGTTGCTGCTGAGCAGTGCTTACACAGAGTCAAGGCCTCTTCTGCTTCTCACACCACCCCACCAGCGAGTAGGCTGGGGGTGCACAAGAAGCTGGGAGGGGACACAGTTGGGACAGCTGACCCCAACTGACCAAAGGGATATTCCATACCATATGATGTCATGCTCAGCATATAAAGCTGGGGGAAGAAGATGGAAGGGGGGATGTTCAGAGTGATGGCATTTGCCTTCCCAACCGTTACGCATGATGGATCCCTGCTTTCCTGGAGATGGCTGAACACCTGCCTGCCCATGGGAAGTAGTGAATGAATTCCTTGTTTTGCTTTGCTTGTGTGTGCAGCTTTTGCTTTACTTATTAGACTGTCTTTATCTCAACCCATGAGTTTTCTCATTTTTATTCTTCTGATTCTCTCCCCCATCCCACCAGGGGGGAGTGAGTGAGAGGCTGCGTGCTGCTCAGTTGCCGGCTGAGGTTAAACCACGACACACACATCCCCTGCTATCCCAGGGATGGGCTACTGTACTCTCCACCATTTGGTGTGGCAGGAATCTCACTTCTCCCTTCCTTCTAACAGGCAGTTCCTTGTAGGTTGTCATGGAGGATGTGTAGGAGCTACATAGCCTTGATGCACTTGGGCACTGCCTCAGGTCTCCCCACATGGAGTGTCTCTGCACCATGTCTTTATCCAGTCAGGATTAATTTGGCTAATGGGCAGACTTTTTTTTCTAGGCAGACGCTTGGTGGTTGTTTCCCATTTTAATCTAAAAAGTCAGACAATTTTATAATATCCAATCACTTTGTGTTGTTAAGGGGGCTGTCCTTCTGATGGAGAGCATAGAAACTTCCCCACATTTGTGTTTAATCACAAACCTGACTTGACCTTTTTTACTTCTCCCATTCTCAGGCTTCATTTGGATGTCTGATCTCTGTTAGCTCTTTGTGGTGAAAGGCTTGTTTCATGCTTTGAGAGTCTTGACCTCCCAAGATCTTGACTTCCTTATTTTGTTCCTATTTTCCCTGTCCAGAAATTCTTGGTCATTTCTATTTCACTTGTCTACTTGTCCTCAAAACTCCCTTCTGGACTCTCTTAATTGGTCCCTAGTTTTCTTCACTGGAAAAAATTAAGAAGTACTATTCAATGGCACTTGATGTTTACATTCCTGTCTCAATTGTCTTCCAGCACCACAAAGTATTTATGGTACTTTAAACTTGGGTCTCAGTAAGTTCTATTAAATAGCAAGCCCTTCCCCCTTGGAAATGTTAAAAGGAGAAAACTGGGACGTTCTGAGCCAAGTCCAGAAAGGGAATTAGAGAGAATTATCATATATTCTTGGGTTGAAGCAGTAGGATGTTTTTGAAGGAAATCCCCTAATTGTCCCATTTAGAGACACAGAGTAATTTAGATTGGACAAAACATCAGGAGGTGATCTGGTCCAACCCCATGCTCAAAGCAGGTCTAACTTCATAATTAGATCAGGTTATTCAGGAGCCTGTCTAGTCAAGTTTTGAATATCTCCAAGGATGGAGATAACTCAGCCCCTCCAGACATCTGTTCTAGGGTTTGACTGCCCTTCCAGTGAATACTCTTCCCTTGGTAGCTAGTCAAAATTTTCATGGATGCAATTTGCCTGTTTCTCCCATTTTTTCACTGTGACCTCCAAGAGTCTCTTCCTCTCTACATCCTCCTGCTAGGTAGCTGGGAAAGCAGTAAAATTCCCTCCTCAGCCTCATCTTAAGGGTGAAGGAACACACATCTCTCAGTATGCCATATGTTCCAAGCCTCTAATCATCTTGGTGACCCTCCACTGGGGTTCACTCCAGTTTGCCAATATTTTTCTTGTATTGGGGAGCTTAAAACTGGAGACAGTATTCCAGATGTGGTCTATAATCACTTCCCTTGACCTGCTGCCTGCTTTCTTTCTGATGCAATCTTTCTATTCAATTTGTCCACCAGGTCCTTTCTGCAAAGGTGCTTTGTTGCCAATTGACCCCCAGCCTGTACCAGTGCTATTACATCCCAGACGCAGGACTTAACATAAATGACATCTGTTGCTTTCCCTTCATCCACTGAAGCAATCATCTCATCATATGCTATCACATTGGTCAGACATAGCTTGACCTTGGTGAATCCAAGTTGGCTTGTACACAATCCCTTCTTTTTCATGTGGTTAGAAATGGCTTCCAAGAAGGATTTGCTTCATAACCTTCCTGGGAAAGGAAGTGAGGCTGATGGTTCTGTATTTCCCTGGACCCTCTTTCTTGCCTTTCTTGGACGTGTGCATGAAGTTTTCCTTCCTCCAGTCATCAGAAAACTCCCCAATCACCATGACCTTTCAAAGACGAGAGCAGTCTCACAACAACTTCAGCCAGCTTCAACAGTACCCTTGCATGCATCCCATCTGGTCCAGTTGGCTTAATTGCTCCTAAACTCCATCTTTCTCTACTGTGCCTCAGTGTTGAATAAGAAGACAAAGGCTACAAAGTTCATGGAAATAAGGGTGTAGAATGAGAGTAATTCACATGAACAAAATTGCAGAGCGCTTTATATTTTCTAGTTGGAGAGACTGGAAAATGTCAACCTCCAAATTCAGAAAGAACTGACTCCTCACATTTCAAGTTCACAGGCAAGAGGTGACAATCTTTTTCCCTGGTATCCAGTGATAGGACGCGTGGGAATGGTTCAAAGCTGTGCCAGGAGAGGTTTAGACTGGACGTTAGGAAGCATTTCTTTACCGAGAGGGTGGTCAAACACTGGAACAGGCTTCCTAGAGAGGTGGTCGATGCCCCAAGCCTATCAGTGTTTAAGAGGCATTTGGACAATGCCCCTAATAGTATGTTTTAACTTTTTGTCAGCCCTGAATTGGTCAAGCAGTTGGACTAGATGATCATTGTAGGCCCCTCCCAACTGAAACAGTCTATTCTGTTCTGTTCTGTTCTGTTCTATTCTATTCTATTCTACTCTGTGTACCATGATAAAGTCAGAGGCAGGTACCCAGGGGCACAGTTTTTTGCGTCTATTGTAGCTCAGGCTGGGATTGAACCATGCAAATGCAGTTGTCTCCCTACATACCCAACCTCTCCCCCTGAGGAGCGCTGGGAACACAGGCCTGTCTGTGTTGGCAGGATGCCAAAGCTAGGAACGGATTTACTGAAGAGCTGAGTGGTGGACAGCCAGCATCCCCATGAGCACTCCCACATCATACAACGTTTGTGAGGCATAGCTGTGTAGGTTCACACTCATTCAGACTGCAAACGTAGTACTGTATAGCTGGAGATTAGCAAGTTCAGTATCTATACATAAGAATGGGGAAAAAATGAGTAGGGCAGCTTTTGGGCCTGTGATAATAATTACAAATTCTGAGGGGAAAAACATAGGTGGAATAAAATGCAGAATGGATTTTCCAGAGGTCATCATGCCACATGAGAAATTATTAGTTAAACTGGAGAAGGAGATTTATAGAACAGTTTTAAGGTAGAAAAAGCAGAAGACAGTAACAGATGATAATAGAAGGCTGGAGAGAGGTTGAGTGGAATTTCTCAACAATTGATTTGGGAACTGCACTTTTTTGTATATGTATATATAATAATAAATACATAATACATAATATGTAAGCCTATATATAGTATATAAAAATATATCTAGAGATAATTAGTTAATAGTATTACATAAAGCCTGGAATATGATCAGGAATTGTGCTGACTGAGGAAGATCAGAATGGCATGCCTAGTTCTTGTTACATTTGACCGAGACAGATGAGTCAAACTAAAGCATGTGTGCTTAATAAGATTTCTTCTCCAACACCCTGGAGGACTTTTAGCAATATCAAACTCAAACTTTGAATGTTTTAAGGTCTTTCATTTGATTTTGCTTTCCAGAGTGATGTATCATATATTCTTCATTCATAAACAAATTTATTTTATTGCATTTTTCCTTAGTCTTTATTTACATTTTTCTTTATTTAGAATCATGTGATTAAGAAACAATTTGCTTATTTCTGTAGTGGTCACCTTAAAGTCTCTTGCTTTTGTGCTCTCATATTCAACAGAACAGCCCCACAATTCAGCAATCCTAGCAAAAAGGCATATTGCCAGTCTCTATTTCTAGCACCATGGCTGTGCCCATGCTATTTGATGCAATATTACACTTGTTGGCAGGAAAAACACTTAATGTAACTGGTTATTGAACAGGCATAGAGTGTAGAGATGAATGGAGAACGTGTGTGCAAAGGAAATACAATGCTCAACCTTACTGGAAAAGCAGAGAGGAAATCTCACAACTCAGAAACCAGCCTTACAGAAAACTTGTACAGATTTTTACTGCAAGATATATCATGTACACTCTACAACGTATATGAACAAAGCTATAGGAATATATATATAAAATTACTTATATGAATAAATTTTTTTTAAAATAATAATTGATGCTCTCTCAGATCTTGCCTTACAAATATACAGAAAAAAGCCCTCATAAATTATCAAGTGAGCATGTATTCAAAATAAAATTATTTTTTACTATCATTTACTATCATATGATTGTCTCCACAGAACATAAAAATTAAGGTAAATAGTACTGGAGTGAAATCTCAGGTATTCAGAGGATTAGTAACTCTAGCAGCAGTTCCATAGGCAACTGCCCAAACTAGTTTGGGAGATCAGTCTCAAAGACCTGTTTTTGTGCTACCTATCATAGTTTGTTTTCTTATAGTGCCCCAAAACTTCATTCAAGGATTTTTTTTTTCCTGGTTTACACAAATCTCTGCAAATTATTGCAACTCTGTCTTGTTTTCTGGGATAAAATGTCTTTTTTCAGTCTTGACTCTCTGTATTCCCTTGGATAATTCTTAATAGCTTCTAGTTTCTGTATGTTTCATATCTCTACTAAAATCTACCCTTAGTCATACAATCAATGGGTAAACATCCTTTGTCTTCAGAAACTCACCTTTGTTCACCAAGCTGTATTGTTAATTTTAAAAGCCACAGGCCTTTTCACCTGTGGAACTGAATGGTCTTCTGCTGCTTCCTAGAGTATGACATGCAACTGCTGTTTGATCCAACAACTGGCAGCTGCTAACGAGTCTTTATGTGGGGAAAGAAAATGATCTTATCTTAAACTTGGTGGGAAGTGGATAAAGTGGAACATGTTACAGTTCCTGTACTAAATAAAGCAAGGAAAGGTGGGCAATGAAAGGAAAAACAGTGTCAAAATCAGGTATTCTTAATAAAAATATGTGCATTTTCACTACGGGACTAGAAAATTTTAGATTATTGGCTGTTATTGATCTACATTTGAAAAAGGCAAAGAATTCTTATTACAACAAGAAATAGCAAAGATCTGAAGAATTAACAGTTTTAAATTTTGTTAAGGATCTAGCTGTTGTGGTTTAACCCCAGCCAGCAACTGAGCAGCACACAGCCGCTCGCTCACTCCCCCCTGCTGGGATGGGGGAGAGAATCAGAAGAATAAAAATGAGAAAATTCATGGGTTGAGATAAAGACAGTCTAATAAGTAAAGCAAAAGCCGCACACACAAGCAAAGCAAAACAAGGAATTCATTCACTACTTCCCATGGGCAGGCAGGTGTTCAGCCATCTCCAGGAAAGCAGGGATCCATCATGTGTAACGGTTACTTGGGAAGACAAATGCCATCACTCTGAACATCCCCCCCTTCCATCTTCTTCCCCCAGCTTTATATGCTGAGCATGACATCATATGGTATGGAATATCCCTTTGGTCAGTTGGGGTCAGTTGTCCCAACTGTGTCCCCTCCCAGCTTCTTGTGCACCCCCAGCCTACTCGCTGGTGGGGTGGTGTGAGAAGCAGAAGAGGCCTTGACTCTGTGTAAGCACTGCTCAGCAGCAACTAAAACATCCCTGTGTTATCAACACTGTTTTCAGCACAAATCCAAAATATAGCCTCATGCTAGCTACTATGAAGAAAATTAACTCTACCCCAGCCAAAATCAACACGCTAGTTCACAATAACTTACATCCAATAGGCTTCAAACGAGCTAACTACAGAGCTTCCTGAACTATTGATATTGGCAAATCCTGGATATTGTAAACAGGCAGTCTGCTGTTCACCCTGGGAAAAATCATGGCAAATGCGGTATGAAAGGCAGTTATCTAATTATTAAGAGGTGCAAATGTAGTATTTATGACTTTTCCGAAGATAGCAGAAAAAAATTGCTTGTTCAGTGTTGTGAATTCGGCAGATAAATGCAACTTCTGCTATAGTATATATACTTTAATTAATTTCGGAGGTCTAATTCTGCTTTGTATGTCATTCTAAGAAGTTACGTAATTTACAAAATAAATGCAACACTTGGGTTTTAAAATAATTTAAATCAAATATCTTGAGAAATCTCAAACAGACATACCCAGCCAAAAAAAGATGTTCCTGTGAGACTTCGCTTGAATATTTATTGGCCTACTGCTATAACGTATCTCAGCTTTTGACAGTGGCAAATACTACCCTGCAGCATGTGAGAAAACCTGTTCGTCTGCTACCATACCTAATAACTTCTTTATCCAGTTAAGCGTATGGAGCAATCTAACTCCTTTCTACATTTTCACAACTGGAGAACTAGTAATTAACACTCAAAAGCGATCCATGTTTAAGACCAGTACGACATCTGACTGCGTATGGCATATTTTCAAAAATACTGTTTAGAAAAAAACATGGAAAGGAAAGGCAGGGGAGGGCTGTAAGGAAAATCATTCAGGAACCTCTTGGAAAGAGTTGTGGCTGAGAAGAGACTTGGAACTGTAAGCAAAGAAACTGCCTTCTGCTGCTGCTTCTCTTGTGCTCAGGGCACTAGTAGACCGTTTCCTGAAAATAAATAGGTTGCTTTCCAATAGAAACAATTTGCAAGATCTGGACTATTACCAAGCAGCTTATGTGCAAAGGGATAACATGATAAAACCATTGCTAGGAGAGATAGAGATGGTGCAGTTGTAATCGTGTATAGCTGATCTGTCATTGTATACAAAGATCTCTTTTATATCTATTAAATTGCCCATTGTGGTGTTTTCTTCTTGTTTGTTTGTGTTTTTTTTAATGTTAAATTAAACCACAGCATAGGTGCTACAGGTGGGCAAGTTCACTATATACGTGACAGGCAATTGTGACTATAAAGGGACTGGCACAGGGTGGGTCATGGCAAAAGAGAAGTATACAAACTCTATTAAACTGAGATGGGTCACTGGAGTTATGTGACTTTTGAAAGTGTAAAGAAAGAACTGAATAGGGTAATGAACAATGATCAGATTACTAGCAGTGCTTTGTGTGGTGCTTGTGTCAGAAGTAATGAGATCAAAAGGGTTGAATGCCGGAAAATTTATGCGATGCAGTGGGATGCAAATGTGTTTAACTGAATTTCACTTCAGACAGTTATTTCATTTCTTAGTATCATCTCGACAATGTATCACAGGTTTAGCACCTTGTTGAAAGACTGTGCCTGAAAAGCCTTTGAAGAAATTAGTGCAATCAGCCCAGTAGCTCAGCTCTGTGCCACCGTAAGAAGGCAGTATTTTTTTAAAGATGCTTGCCTTGGAAAGGAGAGAGAATTTCTGAAACTGGGAAAGCACAGGAAGGAAATTGGAAGAAAAACTTGTGGTGATTTGCATAAAGGTGATTTAAGAAGGACAGAGAGAAAAAGGTTCAAGTGGGATAAAAACTGTGTTCTAATTCAAAGGTGTTACTACCTTGTTGCAACTACCCTGTGTAGTGGCTGAAAACGTCATTGTGTTACTGTGCCTTCAGTTTAAAGCCTCCTTTCTTACTGTGATGGTGGCAAGAGAAATACTTAATGTATTTCAGCCTTTATGGTACCACAATAGGCCCTAGCAAACAGGCATCTCAAAGACTCAAAACAGAATTGAAAAAAATGAAACAAAAGGAAAAACAATCCATTTTAACTCCTTTACCTTTTGTTAATTCTTTTCGCCCTGACATCATAAAATGTTTGCATTTCATTACAGAATATGAGGAATACATAAAGGCAGTGTTAATATACGGTCATTCAGAAGATTTGTTAGAATTTGATTGTTAGAAATGTGCCCCACAGGGGTCCATATGGGACCAGCACTGTTTAATATCTTCATCAGTGACATAGACAGTGGGGTCGAGTGCACCCTCAGCAAGTTTGCAGATGACACCAAGCTGAGTGGTGCGGTCGACACACCTGAGGGACGGGATGCCATCCAGAGGGACCTGGACAAGCTCGAGAAGTGGGCCCGTGTGAACCTCATGAGGTTCAACAAGGCCAAGTGCAAGGTCCTGCACCTGGGTCGGGACAACCCCCAGTATCAGTACAGGTTGGGGGATGAAGGGATTGAGAGCAGCCCTGCCGAGAAGGACTTGGGGGTACCGGTGGATGAAAAGCTGGACATGAGCCAGCAACGTGCGCTCACAGCCCAGAAGGCCAACTGCATCCTGGGCTGCATCAAAAGCAGCGTGGCCAGCAGGTCGAGAGAGGTGATTCTGCCCCTCTACTCTGCTCTGCTGAGACCCCACCTGCAGTACTGCATCCAGCTCTGGAACCCTCAGCACAGGAAAGACATGGACCTGTTGGAGTGGGTCCAGAAGAAGGCCACAAAAATGATCAGCGCGATGGAACGCCTCTCCTATGAAGAAAGGCTGAGAGAGCTGGGGTTGTTCAGCCTGGAGAAGAGGCGGCTTCATGGAGACCTTATTGCAGCCTCTCAGTACTTAAAGGGGGCTTATAAAGGAAGATAAGGACAAACTTTTTAGCAGGGCCTGTTGCGACAGGACAAGGGGAAATGGTTTTCAACTAAAAGAGGGTAGCTTCAGACTAGATATAAGGAAGAAATTTTTTACAATGAGGGTGGTGAAACACTGGAAGAGGTTGCCCAGAGAGGTGGTAGATGCCCCATCCCTGGAAACATTCAAGGTCAGGTGGACTGGGCTCTGAGCAACCTGATCTAGGTGAAGATGTCCCTGCTCATTGCAGGGGGGTTGGACTAGATGACCTTTAAAGGTCCCTTCCAACCCAATAACGTCCAAAATCTGTTTCTCTTTTGGGGGTATATTTAATTTGAAACTTGGTATATGCAACAAAACCCCAGTGCTGCACTTAATACTAGCCATCTGGCTGAAAGAAGAATAACATATGTTGCATTTAACTAATGCTATAATGCAAACTAGGAAGAGTCTCCTTTTCTTAGATAACATTCTGTAGACACTAAATTACTTCAGGTTCTGACGACCTGATAAACTCCTATCATAAAAGCCCCTTTGGTGGGGATTTGTGTGGATGTGTGCCACAGGTACCTAGAGTGCACGTGGAGAAATTGTTACCAGAAAAAGAGAAGGCCAAGGAGAAAATGCATGTGCCGAGAGTCAGCATGAGACACGTCTCCCTGGGACTGAGGCTCCGGAGACTGTTCCTGTTCGATCTGTAGTAACTGATGAACCTGGCACATCGAGAGTCGAAGGAATCTGCCCAAGGCCGCCGGCGCGCAGGCAGGATTGACGACAAGCAAGCTGTGCAACACGGACGGCACCGAGGAGGGCGGTAGCTGCTACCTGCAAAGGCCACACAATTACATACGCAGCCGGCGGAGCGGTGCCGGGCTGGCCATCCTCCCGCGCCCCGCTCTGGCCTGTGCCACGGGGCTAAGGGGAAAACCTGCCGGCCCTCCCGGACACCCTCCACCCACCCGCAGGCCGAGGCCTATCAGGCACACGGGCGCGGGGCCGCCGCCCAGGCCCTTCTCCGTGTTTCGTCCCCCAACCCCTGCGAGGGGGCCCGGGAACCCCCCCGGGTGAGCCATGGAGGCCGGCTCCGGTGACCGCGCCTCCGCGAGGCCTGGCACGGCGGGGGGCCATAAGCACAGTCATGCCAGGGGGCGGCAGGTCTCACCGGGAAGAGGCCACAGACGGCACGAAGCACGCCTCCGGCCCCCCAGCCCGGTGCGGTGCGCTGCGGAGCGGTGCGGCGCGGCCCGTCCCGGCGCCCCCCGGCGCTGGGGCCCCGCTCCCGACAGCGCCATCACGTGAGCGGCTGGGCCCGGCGCGGCGCCGTTCGCCTGACGCCGCGGGGGCGCGCCTACGGGGCAGCGGGCACGCGGCCGTCACGGCGAGCCGAGCCGAGGCAGGCCAGGCCGGGCCGGGCCGGGCGGGACTACCTGGGCCGGGGGAGGGGAAGCCCGCGCGCACCCCCGCTCCCACAGGCCGCGGGGCTGCGCGCGCCGCCCTCTCTCCCTTCGGCGCGGCCGCCGCGTCCTTCCTCCGCGGCTGCGGGCAGCGCTGGGCGGCGGAGCAGGGTGAGTTGCCGCCGCCGGGCCGCGGCAGGTAAACGGGGAAGCGCGGGAGGGGGGCGAAGGGGCCCGCCGCGTTGCGCGGCCTCGCCCTGCCTTCGCCGGGGCGCGGCGGGCGGCCGCCAGGGCTGGGCTGGGCCGGGCCTGCCGCGGTGGCGGCGGGGCCGCGGCCTGGCCTGGCCTAGCCTGGCCTGGCTTGGCTTGGCGGTGGGGCCTAGCGCGGCAGGTCGGCCCGGTTGGGACGCGGCCTGCTTCCGCTGCCGCCCTGCCGGCACGGGCTGGGCGCGGGGGCGGCGCCGCCGGCGGCCCTTGTGCAGAGGCGGCCCGCGGTCTGGCTGCGGGCTCGGGGGGCGCTCCCCGGCCGAGCCCCGGCCGCTGCGCTCCGCTCGGGTGCGGCCCCGCGGCGCTGACGTTGCGGAGGCTGTGCCCCGCGGGCCCCGGGCCGGCCGCGACCCGGGATCCTCGCCTTGCAACCTGACATGGTGCTCTGGCCCCGGCCTCGCTGCCTGCGGCGGCCTCTCATGTCCCTGCCCGCCCCGGCGTCCGTGCGGGACTGCCGCAGGCTCCCTGCCCGGAGCCGTGCTGCTGCTGGCTTTCTAGCACCGCCTTCCTTGCCCCGCGTTTACTAGGTCTTGTTCCTTCTTGGCAGTGCTTGTCCCTTTCCACTTGAGCCGCTGATGCCTTCTTGCCCCATACAAACCTGAGGAACAAACACCAATTTAGACCCTGCTGTTCTTCCTGCTATTGGTCTGACCTGTTCCGGGCTCCTCCTCCTGTCTCTCAAACTTAGCATCATCACCAATTTCTGTATTTAACTCTTGTGTATAGTACCCATTGTAGGAAGTGCGGGAGAAAATGCGGTCATCGGTGGTACCCGGGGGATTCAGTGGCCTGGTGGTACTTCCAGATCCTATTCTTGGATGAGATGGTCTTTCTGAGGCAATGAGTCCATGCTTCTTGCTTGCTACTGGAGCGCAAATAATTAATATCTATAAGGCTTAGGAAGAGCCGTCGCTCATGTGATTGCGAATGTGCTTTCTATATGGTCTGCACAATGGAGACCTGTTATAGCCACGAGATGAGGAATTAGAAGAAGAGCACTCTGTGCAGTGTAGGTTGAGTTAGTAGAAATAGCCTGCAGAATGAAGAATAGAAGTGAGGAAGGGAAGACAGAAAGATGGGATGACAACAGCTGTACCATACAAATTGTAGTTGTGTTGTCTTTTATGTGGCTGTTAATCCATTATGTAACTTCTATGAATTTGCTTTTATAAAAATGGATGTTAACGTTGCTGAAGAGTGGAAATATTGTAGGATTAAATGTAAGGATGGTAAACATATGGTCTCTCTTTAACACCACTAATTCATGGTTGTTTTTTCTTAATAAATTAAGGTTCGGGACACACTGTAAGGGAGATCTTGAAAACCTGGATTTTATATTTCTTGGAATAATTTAACTTTGAGTGGTCTTTACTCTTAGTGTGTAGCCCTCAATTAAATTGCTACTCAGCTCTCTTTGCTTTACCAAATAGCTTCTACTTTTAATTTCGGTAGCTACCTTTAAAGATTATACATATAAATACGGTGTTCTGAACACCTCAATTTTTTTTTTCAGCTGTCATTGCCTGTTACTCAGTCATTCAGTTTTTATGTGCATTTTACATTTGCAAGCCCTCAGGAATTTCAAGCAGTGAAAGGGCACCTAAATACAGAACATGTTGGTTAGATCTACTTCATAAAATTAACTGAATTAATTCAACACAGTGTAAAGCATTTCGAAGAAAGCAAAAGCTCTAAAAAGTCTGTAATTATTATCTGCCATACTTCTGTGGCCTCCTCTTTTTAGAAGGCTTAGTTCTACCTCATGGAGTAAATACTATTGTTGTGCAAAGAGCTGAGCCGATGTATGCTGTATGAATCTTTTTTAGCTGTTATTTTAATGGAATTTTGTGTTTTTAAAAAGTTTATTTTCCCTGGTCAACTTAAATATTGTTAAATCCAAGTCTTAAAAATACTAAGGGGAGAGAAATTATTTTTAGGAAATTACAAACTTTCATTGTTTTATTATATCATTCTGGCATTTTATGTCAGGAACTTTTTTTATGGCAAGGGAATATTTTTGAAAGGTAATATTATGAAGTAGCTATGACAAAGTCTACTAAATTGGGATATGAGTGTTTATTATATAGCAGCAAAAAGTGAAAAATTCGGACAGCTTGTGACATCCGCCTGAGCAGTGTCAGTATAGCTACATGATGGACGGTATATTTCTATGGAGAACTTCACGAGGCTTAGCCATTAAGCTTCAAACTATTTCTGAAAAATCTAATTCTGATGTGTGTTTCCAAAATGAATTATTATCAGAGAGACCCTGACGAATTCAAAAGGTATTACAAATGAAATTATATTATCTGGGGTGGCTGACAAATAATCCGTGTAACCTGTTACACGGTTTAACATTTATACTGTGTTCAGGCTGAAAATACTTGAAACAATTCTTGAGGAACTTGAGGGTGGAAAAGAGTTGAAGAGCATAGCAGTAGTGATAGAAAAATAATCGCTCCTTATCTTTTTCTTTTCAGGGGAATGTCTCTTGGTAGTGTGCTTACAAATTCTAGAGGTGTATGCAGTGATGGAGAGATTAATAAAATGATGTATATTCTTTGATTATGCTTAATTTTGTAGGATTCAAGAGTATTCATTGATGGGATAGTCCAGCAAAGGAAAACAGTCTACTTTGTGAAATCTTTCAAATGTATTTTTTTAATGTAAAGACTTTTTTGTGACAGAACACAACTTCTAGTGCAGCACTTTGTGCCTCTTCTAGCTGTAAAGTGAGGATGAGGAATGGCTTTTTTTGGTGAGTGGTTACTCTGGTCAAAAGATAACTGTTAAGTTGATTTTCTGTGCTACAATAATTTGATCTTGTATGATTAAGAAAAGATTTATCTGTACTTTTTCTGCATTTCTTTGTCTTATTAATTAAATCCTTTGTTTGAAGTTTATTTTTTCTTGCTACTCACTGAAATGAGGTACGGTTCTGGCTGGTGAACGTAATTCTTTTGGATAGTGAAGGTTTAATAAAGGAAATATCTCGAGCTGTCTGCCCTTCTTTCAAATACTGTGGTAGGAAGTAGTAAGGGATCTGCTTTGTCAGTGAGGGGAGCAGCATATACCTTCAGATTATAGATTGATTTTTCGGATGTGGTTATTTGATGTGTCAGACTATTGAGATTTCAGTAGCAGGGTTATAAGATTTGGGTCAGTTGGTGTCTGAAGACTTTAGGGTGAGGGGAACACAAAAATAGTATAGAAGAGCTGGTTAATGAATGAAATGCTCAGATTTACATTTCTTGTTCTTTGATCTGTGGCAGGGCTTTGGTTTTGGTGCCACTAAAAGCTAGATCTTTAATTTTAAATGAGGGATATAAATAATAAATAGGGGATTTAAATGAGGGAACAGGTGGCATATGGATACTTACGGGTTGATGTTTCTGCCACACAGTTTTGTCAGTGTACCTGGGCCTCCTTTACAGCAATATTCATGTTTCAAGTAAACCTGTTGAGTACATGTTGTTGTTAGGCAGTTCTTTGACATTGTCCTGTTTGATGGGAGATGGATGAATGAGAAAGATCAAATTTGATTATGCTCGAAGGCCAAAGCTCAGCAAACCATATTCCATCCAAGTATTGTATCCCTTTTTTAAGAAAGGACACTGAAATTTTCTTTAGCAGTTCCAAACACATTTTTGTGGCTATATTGCCGTTCATATGCTCATAAATCAAATTGGTTGTCCTGTCAAAAATGTTTTGTCAGTTAATTTAATTTTTGAAGACTGCCCTAGATGATGGGATTTGAGCCAATATGAACCAGAGTAGAAAGCGCATTGGCGTGGGAGTTGTAAAGTTGAGGTTTTCTTACCGACTCTGCCACTGATGCGCTGTCTGGTATTGATTTCCTTTTTTATCCCTTGATGTGTTTAGACTGTGAGCTCTGTTGGCCAAAATCTGTTACTACAGAGGACCTGGGTCTCAATTCTGGCTTTTGGTGCTGTAATATCCATAAATGTTGTAAGAATGAATGCAGGTTCTAACGCGTAAAACATGGACACCTGACAACTTAGCATTAATTTGCACTTAGGTGCTTGTGATCTTAAACTTTAAGGCTTTGTACACGTGGAAGGGGGAGGATGGTAGTAAAAGTTGACTGTGCTCAGCATCAGTGCTTTGAAGTGACATTGATTGGTAGGTGGGTTGTAAGTGTCCAGGTATCAGTGAGCACATGGGGGGTCTGACATCACAGCTCCGGTGAACAAAGACAGACATTTGATACCTTGAATGCTCTTTTTAGGTACAGTAATTACCAAAAGACTCAGGAGAGGGAGTTTTTTTATCTGCCTGTGGTGTTAGCTAATTTCCTGTCAATTAAGCTAATTTCTTGTCAATTAAGTTGCTGTTTCCCTCAGTGGGTAAGCTGAAGGAAGGTGTTTACAGGACAACACACCAAGTCTTATATTTTGAGTGTTGCAATGTTTCCAACATTAGTCCCGTCAATAACTAGATTTACAAAAGCTTTTAAAAGCACTAGCCAGATTCAGTGAATTGGAAGCAACAGACACTATGCAGAGAGGTACATAAATGAAATGGAAGGAAGTGTAATGTTACTATGCTATCTTCAGCAGCTTCAAACTCACTGATTAAGGTAGGTCAATAAAGTAGATAAGATCTTCAACATCTAGGATTTTGAGTATCCTAAATAAGCAGTGTGAGCTTTTTTCCTGTCTTTGGTTAGGTTCCTTCAGATTTTTTTTTCCCCCCTTATTCCTAATTTAGGCAATTATTTTTTTAATTTCTTTGTAGAAATATTTTATTTTTCTGAAGTCCAACTTCTGAGGACCGGATTACTTTTTAAATTGACAATCATTAAAAATACAGGAACTTCTATTTTATAATCTTAAGTTTAAAATATAAGCTAGTATATGAAAGTCAAGTTTAAAATGTAAACTAATACATGAAAGTCACCCCCTGGGCGGAGAGGGGAGGAGAGAAAGTAACTACAGTGAATGTTATTTAAAAGTGTGAAACCTACCTTTTGCTTAGTAAAATAAATGGTGTAGGAACACTATTAAAACTGAATAAAACATATGTAAAGGAAAATTATAAAATATCAAGACAAATATATCTAATGAAAATCCAAACATGTAGTTGGAAAATTGAACACTTGCACATACCCAGTGTTTAAGGGAGACTTAATTTAGAATGCAAAGGCAGAGTATGCTTGACCTACGTATCAGCTAAGAAAAACTCAGGATTTCTAGTGGTGTATACAATTTGTGATCACCTCTGCTTGAGGTGGATTTTAGATAAGATGGTAGTGACATGCCGATGCAGTTGGATATCTCTGCTAAACTGTTTTGCTCTGTTCCGATAAGAAAATAATACAACAGGATATGAAGTCATTTTTTGCCTCTTTCACAGATAAACTAAACAATGAGAAACCTTAAAGATGTACAGTATCTCTTGTCCATATATTAGTCTTCCTTCTCCGCTGAGATTAGTTTGAAAGAATATGCTTGTCTAAGATCTCAGTTTCTTTCCTTAGCAAGGGATCATGCTGGCTATTTATCTTTTAATTTTGGGAAGTCATTTAGAGCTGCTAGAGATGTAATGAAAAAGTAGTAAATGGGGACAAGATAAAAATCTGCCATATCAGATCCTAAGCGTGTTTATTTCATACCAGTATTTCTTGGGATTTGAGGCAATATTATGACATACCTCACCTAACTAAACTAATTGAACAACTGAAGAAATGACTTTTATAAGCTGGAAGACTCAGACTGAAAAATAAAATGATGTTGAGAGCGTGGAGAGAATCATAGAATCACAGAATCGTTTAGGTTGGAAAAGACCCCTAAGATCATCAAGTCCAACTGTTAACCTAGCACTGCCAAGTCCACCACTAAACCATGTCCCTAAGCACCACATCTACACGTCTTTGAAATACCTCCAGGGATGGTGACTCAACCACTTCCCTGGGCAGCCTGTTCCAATGCTTGACAACCCTTTTGGTGAAGACATTTTTCCTAATCTCCGATCTAAACCTCCCCTGGCACAACTTGAGGCCATTTCCTCTCGTCCTATACCAACACCCACCTCTCTACAGCCTCCTTTCAGGTAGTTGTAGAGAGCGATAAGGTCTCCCCTCAGCCTCCTCTTCTCCAGACTAAACAACCCCAGCTCCCTCAGCCACTCCTCATAAGACTTGTGCTCCAGACCCTTCACCAGCCTCGTCGCCCTTTTCTGGACACGCTCCAGCACCTCAATGTCCTTCTTGTAGTGAGAGGCCCAAAACTGAACACAGTATTTGAGGTGCGGCCTCACCAGTGCCGAGTACAGGGGCACCATCACTTCCCTCATCCTGCTGGCCACACTATTTCTGATGTAAGCCAGGATGCTGTTAGCCTTCTTGGTCACCACTGCTGGCTCATATTCAGCTGGTTGTCAACCAGCACCCCCAGGTCCTTTTCTGCTGGGCAGCTTTCCAGCCGCCTGTAGTGTTGCCTGGGGTTGTTGTGACCCAAGTGCAAGACCCGGCACTTGGCCTTGTTGAACCTCATGCAGTTGGCCTTGGCACATCGATCCAGCCTGTGCAGATCCCTCTGCAGAGCCTTCCTACCCTCAGGCAGATCAACACTGCCGCCCAACTTGGTGTCATCTGCAAACTTACTGAGGGTGCAATTAATCGAGTTTTTTATGGTAAACATAATGTGGGAGAAGTTCTGGAAGTCATGTTTAACTGGCATGCTTTTTCTCTTTAACAGGGTTGGTTTTAGTGATGGATCACTTAATAGTGAAAGACTTTGGTTGGTGGGTTACTTCTATGAGTACCTACTGTTGCAGTGGGGGGGGTTGACTGAAACAAATCAGTCTCAAAAGTATGAGAGAAATGTGCTTTATTTAAGGAATTGAGGAGAATGCTCTCTGTACCTCTGGCTTTTCTTGATGTGTGATGATCTCTTTGCACCCACAGTCCTGTATCTTGCTGTGTGCTGTAGCAGTCTCAGTACATGCCCTGATGCTCCAGGAGCCAGTGGGTGGGAGAAGTTTCACGTCTGTCCAGACTGAACCTGGCTGGGACTTCCTCCTCTGTCATTTGCTCCTTTGCCTCGTTTGTGAACGCTCCTCTTCTCACTGGTTCTCCATACATGAGACTTTTCATATTCTGTTGCTTCTGATTAACTACCCAGTGGGAAAACACTTTTGAATTATTGCATGATGGGAGTGTGCTTGGTATGTGTGCTTTTGCTGTGAGTGATGCCAAGCGACTGGCCTTTCGGGTTCAAGTGGAGGACACAGCTGTGTTCCAGGGGAACAATACATTCCTCCTTAGAGCTGCTAGAGTTATCTTTGGAAATATGTGACCATGAAAAACTTAACTGTGTTTTTACCTATACCTCAGGCTATTTTTCCTGGTGTTCACAGTGTTTCAAATGCAAAATAAACCGTTCAAAATTCATGTGCTTTAGGCATTGTGTAAGGGAATAATTTTTTTTTTTTTTGTAGCAACTGTTTCTAACAATTGACTGTCTAGCAAGAAGTGTACCTTTCATTGTGGATCCCACAGATTTTGCACTTCATGTGATAATCTAGTAACGCTAGAAATAATTTTCTAAACTTGGTACTGTACAAGTTATGCAAAGAATTGAACAGTGGTTTCTTGAACCAGGTAAAGCAAAATTTTGATTTGATGTTGTTTACTGGGAGAACCTCTCTAACTTCTAAAAATTGTAGACCAAATTCTTTCATCTTAGATTTTGTGGTAGTAGGATTTTTATGCAAAACCACTTTGTTTATATCCTTACAATGACTTTTTGACACAAAATTTGGATAGAACTTATACTTGCTCATAGACTCATGCTCCAGAAATAAAGCTTTCAATAAAATTCCTCTTGAATTTTCTGTAGTAGCTAGGTAGGTGTCGTTGAAGGTGGCTGTGGCCATTGCATGTGTAGTTGCTTTGACAGTTACTGATTTTGCAGTGCTTCTAGTTTTCTGAATGGCTGCGTGGTAGTCTTACAAAACTGTAGGTATTCTTTTTTCATCACATCGCTGAAGGCAGAGAGGTTAATTTCTGTCAGCAGCAATTTTTGTAGCAAGAGCTAACATTCTGCTCGAGCTTTGCTACTTAGCACTGCTTTTAATGAAGCTGTCAGCACTGCTTTGGTAACAGCAATGTTTAAGCAACAATTATATAAATGTTGCCCTCCTATCCAGGAAAAAAATTGAGATACGTTATTGTAAATGTGTTCAAAGCCCCACCACTCTTTAATTTTGGGTACAAAAGGTTTCTTACGGTAATTCACGGGTGTTCTGTTACAGTGTCATTGGCACTTGTTTGCGTTAGGGTTCACCATTGTTTTATCCTGTGTCTGTTACTTTTGTGCATGTGTGATGCTAATATGAAAAAAACCTGTCATTACAGGAAGGTGTTTTAAAGTAAAAGGACTGGATTGGGGCATTTATAATTATTTTCTTACTTTGAGCCACTGCAGCTCTTGGGTTTATCCTGTATAGTATCAGATTGTTGTAACTACATGACATAATAAAAATAGATTATACAGTGCAGCATAGCACTTCCTCTGTTAGTTTGCTGCTTTATTTGTTGCCAAATTTGGAAATTATTTTGACAACTGTGAAAAGAATGTGGACTGCTATAGGTGCTAGTTGACATTGTGTATATGTAGATGCACTGCATTGCTTGATAAAAATAGTCCATTTTTTTCTGAGGGAGCTTTCAAATTATAATATACTTGCCGCTGTAAGACTGTTACCTACTTACTAAATGCACCTGATTTGACCTGACTTTCCTTCTTGCTGCCTGTTTGGTCAGTAGGACGTTGTGTATTAGACTGTTTTGTCATGGTTAATGTGTGGGTACTGTAAAGACACCATGCTCCGCAAAGACGTAGTGGCATACCTGACCATTGTTTTCTTCTGAGCTGCCCTATGGGAGAAAGAAGAAAGACTGTTATGTTTTTTAAAAAAAAACCAAAACCAAACATTTTTCATGCTCACCTGTAGTTTTTGTGAATTTGTGAAATTAAATAAATTGCATAAATAGGGTTGAAATTGTAGCAGAGCTCTTACATGTGTATGGCTAGGATTTTCCCTGTTGATTGCTAAAACAGAAATGTCCCATTAATGTGTGTAAGGAAGCATGCTTACTCTTCTGGTAAGCGTGAGTAGGTACTGGATTTATTTAGTGGCAGGTTGGTGTAATTGGGATCTAGAAAGTAATTCAAGCAAGCACTACAAACTAAATCTCGCTTCTCCTTCTCCTTTAATTAATACGTTCATTAAAAAAATAATCCTGTCTAGTGTGTCCGAGGAGGATGGTGAAGGAAGGAGCGGGAGAGAATGTATGTCCTTTTTCTGTTTCCAAAAACTTGAACAGCTTTGTGTGTGCCAAAACTGGTCTCCCAGACTTCCCTGTATGCCAAATTAAGCCAGGCACTACTGCACTACTCCATTTTCCTTGCCTCCATGACCATATTTATTATAATTACCTCTCTCCACTCTAAGTATATGCTTATGCTAAACTTCTGAAGAAACACTTTGCTGACCTTTTTTTCCATTCTGTTGTGTAGTTATACGTTCTTATTAGTTGAATGTCTGCTGCCATAGTTGCATTTCTGTTATATCACAATGAAGTAATCTAGAAAATAGGGAATCCTTTCTTGTAAAATGTAGGTGCCGTCTTTGAATACAGTTCCTTAAGTTTAGGTAAAACTTCTTCAAAATTGAAGTTTCTAAAAGGCTCCTGGCCCTTTTGAAGCCAGCTCAGAATTCTCTCATACTTGATTGAGGTCAGATTTTCATATAAAATTTCTATAATTTTATTTAATGTAATGATAGGTGAAAAATAATAGAGATAAGGCCTTGCTGCTTAAAAATAGTTACTTGCTATGAAGTACTTGGTAGTTCCTGTATGAACAGAAATAGAGTCCTCCTCAGTTTTGGGCCTAGTATGGCAGGCTCTTGAGCTTTCTTTGCTCCATTGATGTTAGTGGAAACTGACCTCACATTTTTACTTTTAAAGGTAAAGATGTGCGCTCATAGTGCTGCTAGCCAGGTTCGCTTGTTCTTGATTTCCCCCTCCCTCTGGTGTCCCACCCATTTGGGTTGGCTAAGGTTTAAACAAATTTTAGAAAGGAGGTGTTTTAGTTAACCCTTGTTATACAAACTCTGTAGAAGTGGCAGCATTCTGATGCTGATAGCGGAATTTATATTAAGTTAGGATGGGATTTCTTTTAAAAATAATCAGTTAGAGAATTGATTTTTAGATATGCAGGGGACCATACTAAGCCATAAGCAGATTTTTTTTTTTTGGTTACAATTCTAAAATACCCTAAGCATTCTTTATAAAACACAACAGCCAAAACAATTTGCTGGTTTCTTAGGTGTTTTACAATTTGTAGCTTATTTTCTTATGGTATTTTTCTTGTCTTTCTATAGGGCTGAAAGACACACAGGAGTCTTCATGGATATAGTTGATACATTTAACCATTTAATTCCTACTGAACACTTAGATGATGCCCTATTTCTAGGATCCAACCTGGAGAATGAAGTCTGTGAGGATTTTAGTACAAGTCAAAATGTCTTAGAGGATTCGCTGAAGAACATGCTCAGCGATAAGGATCCTATGCTAGGATCTGCAAGTGCCCAGTTCTGTTTGCCTGTTTTGGATAGCAATGATCCCAATTTCCAGATGCCTTGTTCAACAGGTAAATGTTACAATTTTTTAAGATTACAATTTAAAATACAGTTATACTCTAGTACCAACCCTTTTTCATAATGTAGAAATAATAATTTGGGATTTCTGTCTCCTTCCTGCCCTTTTTGTTGCGCTGCTTACATGCCTGGCATGTAAACCATGTGCAGTTGTTTTTAACTTTGATGCATAACAGTAGAGAAAGGCTCCTAATCTGGATCAGAAATAATTTAGGCTTTGTCTTGAGTATGTGTAAATTATTCCCAAAGTCATGGTTTGTTTAGTGTAAGTACTGTGCCTGATCAGTGAAGTTGCTAGTTGTCTTCAAAAAATGTAATAATTCTGGATTAGCGGTAGGAGCTTGAGAATTGTAAAAATTACTGCTCTGACCTCAGGGTTATTCTGTTAGTGCTAGACCTTCTAATACTGGGCTGATACCAGATTCTGGGTGTTTTGCTTTGGTTGGCTTCAAACAAAACCCTGGAATTGTAATACAATTCTTTTTTACTGTTTGGAAATACCTGATTTGGAACCAGTTTAGAGCAAATTTTTAAATAAAAATAATCTTAGGAGTTGTGGAGTAGTTTTGAAAGACTAAAAAAAAAAAAAAGGGTGATCCAGTCCCTAACATTATTTATATTGATGAATAGTTGGAATAATTACACTGAATTTGATATGAGACAAAAATTTACTCTGTGCTTAATAGTTTTTTTTTTTATTTGACTGGAAGTTTAAAAAAAATAATTTTTTAGGTTCATTACTGAAAAGTGTTGTAGATTAATGCAGATAACTGATTATATCAACATTTAATTTTTTTCTAGTAACTTTTATGAACTGTTTCTGAAAATCTTGATGATTTCCTGATATAATATGTATTGTTTCTATTAACAGACTAAATTCTCACCTTCACTAAATTCAGTGGTATTACAATGTGGAAAATTGTAAATCAAAGTTGATATTGACTGAGGCAATGAAAAAGTGAACTGCAAAGCCAAAACAAGATATTTGATCTTTTTACTACTTTTGTAGACCATTATTTGAGGCCATCCTTAATGTTTTTGTTTATTCTTGCTGTAGTCCATATCCTTATCCATTTTTGTCTCCAATTTTATAACCCACCAAACAAAATTTTATCCCACTTAATGTGCATAAGACTGTACAATGTACACAACTAAACCAAATTCCTCCTCTCTAAATTTTTTATTTCCTTCCAGTAAAACAGTGATGCAGATTCTTGTTTCACACTGCATCTTGTACATCCTCCATTAAACCTATACTGCATTTAAAACTTTTGAATTAACTCATAGGGTGCAGCTGGATATTTTGGAAGTTTTGGGAAGACTTTTGGGGACTTTTTGGCACATATTTCTCCTAAAAGTGATCAGCAGTGCAATAATTAATACTATTGATACTTAAATAATCACAATTAATTTTTAAGGTTGCTGTCCATTAAAATAAGTGAGCTAACTCATTTACTTGGGGGCTACTATTTCAGGCTGTCTGCAGTGTAAGGGAATCAAAACTGATTTGATTTATGCTGAGTTCATGAATTTAATTTTTTTTTTTTTTTAATATGAAAGCAAGAGCAGAGCCACATTTCAGTAAGTAAATGAAAACATGCAATTTGGAATTAATGTAGTAGGTATCCAAAAGGGCATGAAGCGTTCTTGCTGTTGCTTGTTCTTTGTAGGTCTTGATAAGAACTGTCCTTATTCTGAGATGGTAGGACTGCAGTATGTATTTACGGTTTTTTAGTTGAGAACAATTATCAGTTTGAAATAAAGTTTCTTTGCTTGTCTTTCTTCCTTGAGTATTCATATAGCTCATGATTTATTTGATTTGTCTGAGACTGTTGGTGATCTAACACAGCTTACATAGTCTGCTGGTGAGAATGCAGTCGTGCAAGATGGTAGTACCCTTGGTAAGAGTTGCCTATACAGAGGCTGTTTTTTCCCAAACAGTATGCATGAAAGCTCATCTCTACACCAACATCAATTTGTCTAAAAAAAGAAAAAAGCATAACTCCCCCCAGAAAACTTGCCTTACTTACATCCTTAGAGGTACAACACCATTGGTGTGTCATACAGAATGACAGTTCGCTGTATTCTGATCCTTCCAGTTCTTTTTTTCTATCTCTGTGTAGGGTCTCATTATGAATTTATTCTGTAGTGCATTAGGCAGTATGGTAACAGAATGGTTGGTTGTTGGCTCTTCTCTTAACCTTTCACTAGGTTTGGAAGTATACCTAGAAAAATATATTTTCAGTAAGGTTTTACTAGGTTTAGGTACATTTGTTGTTACCTATTTATGTTAGCAGGGCAAGACCTAGGAAATACTGAAATGATAGGTGGTGGTGTTTCTTACACTCTTGATTTCATTCCTGAAGAGTTATTTTTTTTCAGAGGCACAAATTTATTTATCACAATTTATTTTAGACCTTCAAAAAGTATTTTGTATAACCCATGCCTAGACCATTGAACAGTTTAAGAAAAGGATCAAAATGCTCATGGAAGTTAGTTCAGAGGGCCAGCAAAGGACAGATTTATCATGCCTCCTGCTCCATGAGTAACTGGAACATACTCTGTTCTCTCCAGTTTTTAAAGTGGTGAAGATTTCATGCTACAGCTTATTTGATTGCTATGAGCAAGCTGAAGAGATAAAGGTAAAAATAGTTGGACTGAGGAGGTGATTTGGCTAAAATGGTATTAGGTCTCAGACAAAATGGAGGAGCAGAAGGCATGGCTCACTAATACTTCTTTGAAAGCCTGGTTTGAGCAGAGTTCAAGAGTATTTGTAAACCTATGCACAAAACAAGATACTATCTTTATATGCCTTTAACCAAAAGAACTTGTACCATGTTCTAAATATGAAATTTCTTATGTGAACATGAGTATGTGTGAGTGGCAGAAGCTTTGAGAAGGGCTTGTTTCAGGCCTGCTTACCCACATACCAAATTTCTCAGGATAGTGACAACATTTTCTCTGCTTTACTTCGGAGATCAGGTCTTTTTGTCTAAGAACCCTTTCTCTCTTGCTCTTAAGTTGGCTTTGAGTATGGGTTTGTTTTCTGCTCTTTTTCTTACTGCTGTATTGACATTAGTTCTTGTTGGGTGTTATTTACAGGCCTAATCCAAAGTTATTACTTATCAACACTGCATCTGTCTTGCTCAGCTTTAGGGTTTATATTGCACATCATTCACCATGAACTAAGCTTTTTGTTAGTACTAAGCTCTCTTTGAGTTACCAGTTACCTGACTGTATGTGATGGATAATGCTAGCAATTGGCTGTATGTCCTTTAAACAGTTCAAGTACTTATCTGTAAGACAGAAACACATAGATTTTTGTGAGTTGAAGTTTGATTTCCAGTCACTGCTTGTTAGAGGCATCTACCCAGAAAATGCAAGTCTTGTAAGTTGGATTACAAATGCTTCGCTTGGGGAGGATGGTAGCATAGAATCATAGAACCATAGAATGATTTGGGTTGGAAGGGGCTTTGAAGGTCATCTAGTCCAACCCCCCTGCAATGAGCAGGGACATCTTCAACTAGATCAGGTTGCTTGGAGCTGTGTCCAACCTGACCTTGAATGTTTCCAGGGATGGGGCATCTACCACCTCTCTGGGCAACCTCCTCCAGTGCTTTCACCACCCTCATTGTAAAAAATTTCTTCCTTATATCTAGTCTGAATCTACCCTCTATCAGTTTAAAACCGTAAGGCCCTGCTAAAAAGTTTGTCCCCATCTTTCTTATAAGCCCCCTTTAAGTGTTGAAAGGTAGCAATAAGGTCTCCCTAGAGCCTCTCTTCTCCAGGCTGCACAACCCCAACTCTCTCAGCCTTTGTCCTTAGGAGAGGTGTTCCAGACCTCTGATCGTTTTTGTGGCCCTCTTCTGGACCCTCTCCAACAGGTCCATGTCTTTCTTGTGCTGAGCATCTCATAGTCAGCAATACTGGTGTATGACAAATAGCAAGGAGCATGAGAATGGATGTCTATTGCCTATCTATTGATAGGAAGAACTGTATCAGTACCAGCAAAGCAATTTCACGTTCATGTCTTGGCTGAATCCAGTTTGTGCTGGATCTAAATGGTTTCTTCAGTTAGATGACATTGTTGGTCTTTGTCTACTTGGTGAGCTTGCTCTGTAGTTGCCATTGTGTAATAGAATGTGGTTGTCTTGTTCAGCTTTGATTGAACAGTTACATGTTTGGAGAAGATGAGGAGATTCTTTCCAGGTGATCTTGGTAATAGCTTTGAGCAGAGGTAGAAGTAACTCTATATGACCCTCTCACAAGCTGGAAAGGGCATGGGTCAAATTAACAGATGTTATGCTGAAATACTTTTAGGGTGTGTTTGTGGAGTGTACTGCGAAATGGTAAAAATGTAGTGGGTTGCTGGTTTTGTGGGGTTAGACTGTGCAGATTGCTGCTCTTATAGCACAGTTAGGAAGTTTTCTGTTATTTCAGTGAATCAAGGTACAAGCTATTCACAGATCTTATTATTCGCTGCAGCTCATAGGAGCTTAGCAGTAATGGAGGCCATTTACTGTCCTGAAGTAGGTATTAGCATAAAGACATAGTGGTGATAGTGGAAGTTGATACAACTGCTCTCTTTGCCAGTTAAAGGTCAGAATTTGACAAAATGAGGCTTTTGAAAATTAAATGAAACCCAAGTTCTTGAAACAATCAGAAGTGTCCCATATCATGTTTTAGGGATCTCTGTGCTTCTGTTCATCAGTGTGGTCAGGTGGCTGTTCTTCCAAGAACTGAATGACCAACATAGGAGGGTAGATTACATAGAACAGCTCTTGGGCATCTTTAATGTTTGGGTGGTGTGGGTGGGCGTGGATGTGTGATTTTAGGGTTGCTTCCCCCCCCCCCCCCCCCCTTTCTGAGCAATTCCTTGATCAGAAGTGGAAACTGTGAAGTTTAGGATATGACATAACTCTTGAGAGCAACACCTTTTTTCAACTTTGGATGGTACCCTAGTGATAGGTTTTCTGTTTTGTTCTGTTATTTCTGGCTGGAAGGCATGCTGGAAGCTTATCCACTGATTTTATCAGCTTGCAAGCATAGCAGGTCAGACTGGTCACATGCCAGTGAACTAAATAATCAGCATTCATAGTAAATTGGTATTTCTCAGGTATCATGAATTCTGTAGCTTTTCAGGATGTCATTTACTGGGGCAGTTTGATTTATTTTACATGTAATGGAGGGAATGGAATTTGAACTGCATATCATCTGGAGACATTTCTAGATTTCATAACAAAATCAAACTTTTAACCAATTTAGTTTATGGGTATGTTTATCAAATCAGGTATTTCTCACGTTGAGGAAGTCTGACCCTATAAGAGTGTACAAAGACTGTTGGGGACACCTTTTTAATTGCCCTTTCCCTGTCCCTCTGCGTTGCTGCCGGGAAAGTGTTTCCCCGTAGTGCAGTCTGTTCTTTCTAGTTTTAGGCTGTGTTTTCATGAGTACTGTTGAAAGCAGCATTACCTCTGCTAAAATCGTGATCACCTACTGAATCTTTGGAGCCGAACCAATTGTTCTGACTACAAATACTACTTTTCTTTAGCTAGTGTCCTGTCTGGCTGTGTTAGCTGTTCAGGCTCTTTTCACTAAAGCCAAATGTATGTGTATTTTTCCTCCTGCATATGAAGTAATTTTGAATGTAGCCTTCAGACTGCAACCCAAAATTGGGTCTACAGTTGTTTTGCTCAGTTTTCTTACCTCTTTATGCCTTCCTTCCTCCAAGCTGTCCATGTGAACAGTTGCACAGTGTCTTGTGACCAAGGTAGTAACTTTCCTGTATAAAATTTAAATTTACTGTATTGGTATTGTATTGAGAACTTGGAGAATGTCTATTTTGCATGCTTTTCTGTTTGTAGGTAACAAACTACCAGTTTTGCCCATTTTAGGGGCAGGAATAAATAACTAAAATAAACTTTAGTTATTTATTCCTTTGAATCAGTTTTGTGGAGTTTTATGGATGGAGAGAGGTTGGATCTGTAATAGGATTTGCAAGGCAGTTTATGTATTTACAAATCGCAGAGCTCATCTAAAGGCCTTCTTCTTAATAAAGTGTCTTAATTTGATTTAAAGTACTTGGTTTGATGCCGTGTTTTTACTTTGTTGTTGGAATTTGTGCTTTACTACTCTTTATTTTCAAAGTAATAGGCTCCTGTGACTAAAGAACCCTAAATCAGTAGCCTTGTGATGTAACTTCCATCTTTTTTTAAAATGGGGATTCAGTCCTCTGTCAAGATACGTGCTGTATTGTTTATTAATCCTAATTGATTTTCATAGATTTTAATTCTAAAGACAGGAAAAATCCCTCTTTACAATTTAGAGATTAATGGAGAATGGGAGTAAATGTTTAGTTAGTATTTCACATGGTATTAACTGTGATTCTTTTCTTGCACTGGGCAGTCAGTACGAGGTACTCGCAGACAAATTCTCAGTTAAACAGGTTACAGGCTTACAGAAAAATTTTCATAAAACAGTTGAAATTTGGTGCTTTCTTACGTAAGTTATATCATCAGTGACCTCATTTCTCTTGAAAAAATATTTTTATCTAACACAGAGCATTTTTTAATTCTGTTTATTGAACATATGCATCGCAAATGTCAATAGGATAAAGGTTTTCATATAAAATATACCATCTTCATTTACAGTCTTGAGATTTAGTGATTTTTTTTCAGTATCAATATATATGTTTCATTGCTTAGGTAGAGTTTATTAGCTCTTCTTAAGGCTTACCTAGACATATGTTAGTTACTGCTTTAGTAACGAACTGTTACTGTTCTTTTCACTGAAACATGATATTAGGTTTTTATGTTATCATCCACATATAACATAGTAGAAATTTTAAAACATTCAACCATTTCCATATAGCTTGTAGAATTTAAATACGGTATCCACCAGGGCCTTGTTCAGTCCTGCTGTTAGTGTGATTCAGGTAGATGTAGCATTTACAACAATGCAAAACAGCAACAACAGTGGAGTCCTGTTCCAGGGCTAACATCTACAGAAAAGAAATTTATTTCTACACTTGAGATTTACCTTGACCAATGTGTCAAAACCACAAATATTTCTGTCTAATTTTGGCTGAAGATAATCAAGGGAAGACTTACGTTAATAAAAATAAGATTTATAAATTTCAAAGATTTTGATGATATTTTTAGGGGTATTTTCTTCTCCTTCCCTCCACTTCCCCCAGCAAGTAAGGCTTGTTTTCCTCAATTTTACGTTGCTGAAGAATTAAAAAACAGTCATGCTTTTGTTGTAATGCATAGAAAATTTTACTTTAAATTTGCAAATAAACTATTTTTACTGTATGTTATTCTGTTATTGTATAACATATATAAAAATGAATCAGTAGCACAGCACAGTAGTTTGAAAATTTCAATACTTTACAAGTAATGGAGAGACTCAAAATATTAAGTTGAGGGCCAGTGGTGCCTCCTCCAATATGAATATGTTCGACGTGATTCATGTCCTCCTTATTTGCAGCTTGTTCAATTGTACACTGGTGTACAACTTTTCTCTTCAGATACGTTTTTTCTTTATTTTTTCCTTTCTTCTATCTTTTATCCTTCTGTCTTAATTTCTATATTTATTACTGAGATAGTATTTAGATATTTATTACTTAGATCATTTATATCTACCTCTTTTTAGTTCTGTCTGGTTTTGCGTTTGTTGGTTTACTTTTCACAGTGCTGTTTCTCTACCTCCATTTCCCTTTCATAATTTAATTTCCTAGTCTTCTCTGTATCTATTACTATTCTCTG
The DNA here is from genome assembly GCA_030449065.1 of Oceanodroma leucorhoa. Taxonomy (NCBI): domain Eukaryota; kingdom Metazoa; phylum Chordata; class Aves; order Procellariiformes; genus Oceanodroma; species Oceanodroma leucorhoa. The sequence goes on from JASVER010000176.1 coordinate 652,136, forward strand.
TCACTTTTTCTCTTCCCAGCAGGGTCTGTGTCGAATGCTCCTCATCCGGGGGCCTCATGGGGCTGTACTAGCCGAGTTATAGCTCAGGTGGTTTGAAATTAGCAAGATTCTGTGCTTCAAATTCCTCTGTAAAATTAAAGCTACAGCACAGAGTCTTGTAAGTATGAAAACACTTTAATTCTAATATTTCAAGCTGTCTGTCAATAATAGACTGAATGTGTCCCTTTTGTTTATTAATAAAGGAGGGTGTATAAATTCAGTAACTCGAGCAAGAACATTGTAAAACCTGAGGCTCTAAGGGCAGCCCTGAAATCTGCTCCAGAGCTGTTTCAGAAGTTGTCCCGAGTAGTTTTTCTTTGTCATGTTGTCTTCAGTAGGTTAGTAGTTTAGTTCTACATTGAAGAAACAGAAAAGTATCTGAAAGGAGTCTCCTTTGTCACAGTCTGTTCCCGAATACCAGTTCCATGTTTTGTAGAAACACTCTTTAATGAGAACAGTGCAGAGCTGTTGGGATGACATGGTCTTTGAGAACAGAAGAATGGGCAGCTGGAGTTAGGGTGAGGATCCATCTCATTCAGTTTTCCAGCTTGGATGATGGCCAGTATTAGATATTTAGGGGAAAATAAAGTCCAACAGGGTAGTTACAATGTCATCTTTTTGCCAGTGTGTCCTTTTTACCAGTATGTAGCTTATAGCAAATAAGTGATTAAGGAACATTTGGATGAGTGGAGTAGGACCAGCATTATCAGTCCTCTGCAGCTTGTGTGTGATATCTGTGTATATGTGTACAGAGGCACAGGCGTAAAGGTGGCTCAGTGGATTGGAAAGCGAAAGCGGCCAGTAATTTCCGGAAACACACTTTTCCTGTAAACTGATGTATACAATACAGTAACTAAAAATTATGGTTAAAATACAATGAGTAACAATAAATTGTCAGCTCAAGAAACTCCTAGCTTTCAGCTCCTGACAACCATCTAATTATAGAGGTCCAGAGTGCCGATTACCTGGTGCCAAGGTCAGCCTTCCTTAAGAGGCTGTTTAAAATGTTTCTAATAGTTGAACTTTAAAATTAACAGGTTATTTGGTTGGATTTTTTTTAATTATTCATGACAGGTGACTGTGGATTGAATTACAGTCTCGATAGACTTGATTATTCATCACTGTTTTGCTTTAGCAGTGTTTTACAACTTCCAATTTTTGTTATTTTAAAAATATGCTCATTGTAGTGCCTTCATAAGAGCATTATTTTTTTAAGTTGCAGTAACATCAGATTTGAAAAGGAGCAGGAATTGACACATTTCCTGAGACAGTCTAAAAATTCTAACAATTTCTAATTACTATCAACTTCTTGATTATTTTGATTTCTAGGATAAATTTATTAATTTAAATCAGTTTTAAGTAAGTAATTGTTAGAAATTTTTAGATAGCTTATTTCTGTCATGTGAGTTAAAAATCTCATCTTAAAAATGCTTCTAGGTAGGTGCCTGAATAGTGAAAAACAGGCATACCTTGGTTGTTCGGAGCCTGTGTTGTATTTGTCAGACCCTCCTACATGTTTTGTAAAACCACTTGAGTGTTTGGCTTGATCTCACAAATTTCGCATCCCACAGGGACCAGGATTCATTAATCACACATAGGATCTTTGGGATAGGAGAGGCTACCATTGCAGAACCAAACTTAGAGAAAGTGAGGAGAATGGCTGGTACAGAGGCCTGGCTGCCTCTTAGGAAACCTATTTTCAGGAGCAACCTCTGGGATCCTTCTCAGGTTAGTGGAGGATAGGAATTTGACAAAGCCAGTGTTCTCTGACTTTCCTGGGAGACTAGTGCATGCTGCACTTAATGCTCTTCCAAAAAGGGGTTGCAGGTGCAGATGTCTGATGTGGGTGGGACTTAGAGTTTTACAATTGTATTCTATGAGAAAACTGTGATTTTAAACTCTTTGCACTTCTGGATCAGCTCTTTCTGCTGTTTACCTTTCTTCACTTTTTCTTAGGTGGGAAGGGACAGTGAGGGACAGCTGATCCTCTAAGACTGGGGACCTTCCTGTGGCAAAAAAACAATACAAATGTGAGTCCACCAAAAAGCTATAAGGACTATCTACAGAAATTTTAAGCTTTGGGTGATAGCTTCTTCTACACTGAAACTGCCTCACATGGGAATTTTCTGTCTTGCCTTTCTTCATTTTTTTTCCCCTTTCATTTGTTTTTAGATGGCCAATTTATTTATTTTTCCCTGTCTCTTCCCCTGTCTTGCTCAGCATTACAGCTGCAATATTTTTTGATCATTTTAAGTTTTAGACTCTTTCTTGTTTGTTTGTTTTTTCCAGTTATTGGTCTTGATGATATTATGGATGAAGAAGGAGTTAAAGAGAGTGGTAACGACACCATTGATGAAGATGAGCTTGTTTTACCTAACAGGAATTTGAGGAGCCGTTGTGAAGAAACATCAGTCACATCACCAAGAAAATCACCACGTTTAATGGCACAAGGTGATCATTCGACAGATTATGTGGTTTTGCACATTTGAAGTCAACTGAAGTTTTATAATCCCACACCCCCAACATTTATAAACTTAAAGCCTTGCTATTTGGTTGTGTGAATTGAAGTGCTTCCTTTTTTATAAACTGGAGCTAGAAGTTTGCATCCATAGGGTACTACTCAATTTGAATTTCTCTGTTAAATATTTCATGTCTTCCTTATGGCCTGTGGTCCTTAAACTAATTTTTGAGATTTTGATTCTTTTACCTGCATCAGATTAGCACTGTGGTTCTTCACCAACAAAAGCATATTGTATTTGCAAACAGCATTGTAATATTAGGTTAGCATGGCTTTTTATTTCCAATTAAATTTTATGTATATTTTTTGTGTATTTTCTTTTTATTTTAAATTAGGTTATAGTAATTGCTGTCATAAAGTCTTTCATCAAAATATTTCAATATGCTTAATAAGTATTTTAATCAAATATTTAAATTCTATGTGGTAGCTAATTGATTATGGTTAGGGTTTTTCTAACTTGTTGAACTGGTGGAGTTATTGACAGCTCTGCTTTTTCCCCCTACAGAGTAGGCTGAGTTAAAAAGATAAAATTACTTAATAGGGAAGTCAGAATTTCAATAAGAGCCTGTGGTACAAAGCTGATGAATATGCTTTTTAAAAAGGCACTGGAATGGTTTCTTGTTTAGAAAATGTAAGAGATGTCATCAAGTGAGAATGTGACTGCATCTCATATACTGTGTTCTCTAAAAGCTTTATAAACTTCACAGCTATACTTCTAATCATAATATAACTTTTGCAATTTTTACTTGAGGTAGAAAAAGTTGAGTGGTAGAAAAGTAGAGTGGGTTTTGATTGTCTTTTTATCATCACTTCTGTTTTATATATATAATTCAGAACTTCATAGCCATTAGAATAATGAGATTTTACATCCAAACTGTGGCAGTGCAGAAATGCAAGTAATTTATAACTTTGTAAAGTAGAGAGCTGGGGTTTTTTTTTTTGTTTTTGTTTGTTTGTTTTGTGGTTTTTGTTTGTTTTGTTTTTCCTTTTTGTTTTGGGTTTTTTGTTGGTTTTTGGTTGTTTTGTTTTGTTTTTTTAGTTTAGTAAACAGCTAAGTTTTAAGCTCTCTCTGTGTCCAGTAAGCTAAATCAGGCTAAATCAGTTCTATTCTAGGTAAGTCTTGTGTTTGCACAGAGGAGGACACAGTATACCTAAGACATTTTCTTTTTCCCTTCCTAGAACCAGTACGGAGCTTGCGACAGAGCACACTAGCCAAGCGTTCGAATGTTGCACCTCTTATTAGTACCAAGAAATCATCTATAAAAAGTGGATCTGCTCTAAAAACCGGACAGAAACAAGAGAGAAGTCCAGCTAAAGAGACAGATGTCACTGCACCCTTGAAAATAGAACAGCCTAAAGAAGTTAGGCGTAGTACAAGACGATCAGGACAGACAGAAGGAGCAGCAGCAGCAGTAACAGCATCCCAGAGTAATACAAAATGTCTTCCTGGTCCTGAAGAGGTGAATGAAATAAAGTCTGAAATCCTTGAGCAGGCAGAAGTTGAGGAAACATCCCAAGAGTTAAGTTGTGCTAATTTAGCAGAAGCCTGTTCTCCTTCTCCTGGAGAAACAAAGAAAATAACAGAGGTTGCAACAAAGACTGAATCTGGGAATGTTGAGACAGTTTGTTCAGTATCTGCAGATACTGAAATTACTGCAGTTAAAAATGAAGCAAATGATGTGATTGATTCAATGGGCTCTGAAACTTCTTCAGAAGAAAAGACTGAAAATAAAACAGAGGAATCAGAGAAGAAAACAGAAGAGCATGAGCGGAGTGGGATGACTGGAAAAGCTAATGATCCATCTAGTGTTTGCATGAATCCAAGTGAAATTTGTGAGACGTTTTCAATTTTGTCCAGCTCTGTGGAAGAGGGGGTTGATTGTAGTGTGGGTTCCCACAATGTGGAAGTTCCTGATGAAAATACATTGTCAGTGAAGGAATGTGTAACAGAACCTGTAGATGATGACAAGGGAGTGGAAAAAACTGTAACTTCATCTGAGAAACCATTGGACAGTACAGAGTTTGATAATAAAGACTTGAAAAGTGAAGAGTTTACTTTTGCTGACCCAGGAAATAGCATTTTAGATAGCACTGTTCTTGACCAAACAAGTCAAAATGTACAGCAGCAGATCAGCAGTACTAAAGTAGAAGGCCCTGAGGCATCAGAATTTCAGGATGATGATAAACAAATTAGCATTTCATCAAAATGTGAAAAGAACGTTAGGCCCCGGCATAGTAAATCTGTAATACAGAATAAGCAAAATTTGACTGCAGCTACTCGACAGAAATCAGGTACAATGCAACAAGAAATAACGCGTTCAAGAACAAGAGCTGGTCTTACTCTTTCAGGTTTTCACAGTCCATCTTCAGCAAGTCTGAAGCGGAATGCAGATGAGCAAGAGAGTCATCAGCATCCGAATAACCCAGTTAAAATTAGGAAGAAACAATCAGATCTGGGTTTGAAAGCGAAGAGCTGTGTTTCAGGGGTGACCATAAAAAAGCAGGCCAATACAATGCTGAAGAAAATACCCCGAGTCCAGGCTTCTGTGCAAGTACAGAAGTCATCAATTCAAAGAGCGAGTGAGAAATCTCCTACTCATCAAAGCTGTTCTAAAGACACCCACCACTCTGTGCATTCATTATCAGGGCATGTTTCAAATCTTGGTCAGAAGCAAGCCCAGGGTCAGAAACACCAGCTTGCAACTGTGCTAAAAACAAATAGCTCCACAAAGGAAGAGGCAGAGACAAAAGATTCCCCTGTTGTAGAACATCTGAAGGAGGATGATAAAGAAAAAAACAAATCAAAAAAAATTGATAAGAATCTCCAGCCTCGCCAGAGAAGAAGTAGCAAAAGTCTTTCACTTGATGAACCTCCATTGTTCATTCCAGATAACATTTCAACTGTTAAACGGGAAGGCTTGGAACATACCTCTGCTAGTGAAAGCAAATATGTTTGGGTGCCCAACAAGCAGTGTGGCTTTTGCAAAAAGCCACATGGCAACAGGTGTGTGTGGCTTTGTGTCTGAGGAATTTATTATTGGTCTCAGAAGATAATTTTTTTTCCTCTCTTAACAAATATTTCATACTGCTGGTGCCAAAACAAAAAGGCATAGCCTTGTAATGGAAGCCTGTCTGTTATATTGTCAATTAGTTTCATTTGCACTCATATATGGTTTTTTTGTCTTTGAAGTAGAGCATTAGAAACTAGTTTGGCCAAAAATTTTTACTGGAAATGTTTTATTATATGGATACATTTTTTGAAGAATGTGTAATTCTGCTATGCTGTTAAAATGTATACTTTAAACTTGACTTTTTTTTCATAGAAAAGAAGTAAGACTAAGATGTCAGTGTTCCAGATTGTCATTTCCTTCTTTCCAGAGACTGCTTAAGTTGAACGATCACCATCAACCAAAAAAAGCAAATAATTATTTGCATGTGACTTTTATCTCTTAGAAGTGTGATTCTAATACCTAGAGATTCAGAGGGTTTTTTTCAATTCATATAGTCATTGCTGTGAGGCTTTTACGTAACAGGAGTAATGAAGTAATTGGGGGTGGGGGGAGGAGAGGACATCAGTCTCAAAAAAGCCTTATAAAACTTCCATGTGGGCATATCTGAAATTGCCTTTGACTAAACCTAATAATGAGGTTGCATCTGAAGTTGATAACGTCCCTCTGTGACAAAAGTGTTCTTCTACACTGTAAGTGAACTGAAAAAGGCCATTGGGTTCCCCTACTGAACTATCAATCCAAGAATAAGAATTCCTTTATTACCACTTCTTATTTTCTGGATTTAATGTTGAAGTATTTTTTCACAGTTGCAGTTTTACCTGCCAGCCTTTTTTTTTTTTTTTTTTAATTCATTTCAAATTGAAGATGCTTCTGATTAGTCCTTTGCTTATGCGAGAGAAACTTTTAATTGTAATTTTCAGTGAGTGTGCTTTAGAACTCTGTGCATCAGAGTGAAATATGGAACAATTACCTTTGGTGCCTGAAGTTTTTATAGCATTCGTTTGTATCTAGGAAGATACCTTGTGACTTTTATTGACTTACTATATTGTATTTGAAAAACAAATACATAAAATTCATTTACTATGCAACTATAGTAACTGCATCAATATGGCCTATTAAAAGAATTAACGCTAGGTTTGCTCTGCCTCTTTGGTGAGAATTACCTGATTGAAGGGGCACTCAAACTTAGTTCTGTGTGGTTTTGTTTTGTTTTGTTTTAAATCCTTTTAATTTTAGGACTGCCTCTTTACCATTTGTGCCTGTATAATAGTGTTTAATTTTATGCAGTTTGCATTTCCTTAGTTTTTATCATCTCATGTGTTACCACAGTGGTACATGGGTAACCTGTATTTCAGTGAATTGTTTAAATTCAGAAAGGCTGCTTCATGATACGAAAATGCTTATGTGGATATTTTTAAATCAAAATATGTATATTGAGGGTTTAAACTGCTTGATATCTGTTAAAAAGTCAGCTTTGAGTTGAACTTTTCCTCTTTTCTTAGTATTTTTGCTAACATTTTAAACGTTCTATGGGTTTTCTTGTTCTGAATATCTTGTTTTTTTAATACTAAATGGATCTAACCAATACTGGGAAGATACAGCAGTGAGGCAGAACTAAATCTGCTTAGTTTATAAAGTCAAAGTAATGGTACAGAAGATATATGTACTACGCATTGATATAGGATTAAATGCAACAAACTAATTTTGCATCGCCAGCTCTTATTGCTGCCAGAAGAACAGTATAATGTATGGATCACTAGCTGAGGTTGAACTGAGAGAGCCCATGAGTTGCCACAGATGGTGATTATGGGTATCCTCAACTTTGTAATGTCAGTCGTCTTAAGATTTTTTTCTTTTTAATATGTCTGTGTTACAAAACTGTTGACACAGCCAGCAGTTTCAGCTGGAAAAGATCAGATTCGCTAAATGTAGAAAGATATTTAGTACATAAACACAGAATTTTTGTATATAGAGTTGTAACTGAGACACAGTAGCAGAGTGAGGAAGCTTGCAGTATTGAGCACCATGCTTAATAATAGAAGACTTAAGACTGTCAGTCCAGGACTTTTTATCATCACTATTCTAAAAAATGAAGTTTTATTTTTTTCAAATTACTTTTATTTTGTAGTTGTATGCTACAAATAAAAACTCTTAAACCTTTCAAATTCGCTTGATGTCATTAAGATACAACAGGAAGCAAAACTCGTAGCTCGAGTGCCTTAGCATTTTTGTACTTGCTTAATGATTGGTGCAAGAACAAGACGATGTTTTGAGTACAGTGCAAAATTAAAAAAAGCTTAACATGATAAATTTCAGTTTTATCACTTGGGAAAACGTCAAAACTATTGAAATTTGCTATAGTGATAAGGTGTTTTTCATTCACTTTGTGGATTGCTATTCAAGGAATTTTTGTTTCCCTTTTGTAATAGCCTAACTGGCCAGCCCATTTCCATTTTTTTTTTTTTTTTTTTTTGTCTGTTCATTGTATAGGAGAAAAGGAGAAAATGTGAGACACAAATACTGTCAAATGACAGTAAGTTCAACAAATGTCAAAGGCAGAGCTAAGATCTGAAACAATATTTGCGTTTATGTCCTGATTTATGGTTATTTAAACTTTGGAAATTTTTATCAATGCTGCGGTACAAATTACTTGTAGAAAAAGAAGTTGAACTGAAGTTGCAGCCCTGAGTTGGGAAATAATGTGCATAAGAACTTTGCAGTATGTTATGTTAATGAAACACATTTAGAATTCAGGCTGCAAAATAGTAGTCACTTGAACCTTTTTGTATTCCCTACCATAAATGCAAAGCCACTAACTTGCTGATAATATAATACTAAGCTTGGAAAATTGATTCAGGTTGAAGATAATGTGTGGGGATTGTTTCATCAGCCTTGTTTGTGTACAGAATCCCTAAAGAGGGATGCTTACGTAGGCCTCTCACAGCCCCAGAGTAACCTTCCTGTGCCTGCTAGAAGAACAGTAAAAGAAGGATGGTACTTGTATGTTGTTTTATTTCAGAATCAGCACCTGGCAAATGGATTAAATTTGTATCTTTAGGAATACATGCAATAATTTGCTGACCACATGCAAAGTCAAAGTATAGACATAGACAAAACCTAACATGTTTTGCAGATTGTCTCCCTTGTCTTCACTCTGTCTTCTTTACCAGTTTCTGATTTGTGGTACATACCTTGAGATATTTTTTCTAAGCAAATTTTCTAGAAAGCATTATATTACAAGGGAAGTTTGTAGCTTTAATTTGTTGCTGGTGATTTCCTCTTTTGATTTCTACAATTCTAGTAAGGTTGTTTTAATAGGCTGTGGGAGTTTGGGTGTTCTCTTTTGTTTTGTGGGTTTTTTTGTTGTTTTTTTGTTGTTGTTGTTGCTTGGGATTTGATCATGCAGTTTGTGTGGTCAGATATAAACTGGCCTTCTCAGAGCTCACAAAAAAATTAAGTGATGCAGGACCAGAGTTTTACTTAGGGTCTTCTTTTTCCCCACATTTCAACTCTGCTTTAATATAGAGGAAAAGTTAGTAATATCGTAAAAGGCAATTAATTGGAAAGTGCAGGAGTTGATTTAGCAAAGATACAGTGTACCTGATTTCTTGCATACACAGTCACTAAAAAGATTCCGCAGAACTGTAATATAGAAAATTACTTTGAGTGATGGATGAAGTTTAAAAAAAAAATCTGAAAGCTATTTTTTCCTGTAGCAAAGATTATTAGGACATTTATTTTTTGAACATAGTGATGATACTTCAGTAAACTATTTTGGAACCAGGCGATCATATAATTTGTACAGCCAATACAAAAGAGCATGGTTGAGAAAGGAGATTAAGGCTCCGAACTTATAACCACCCTTAAGTTACATGTATATGTTTTTTTAAGGGTGGATGCATATACAGCAAATGAATCATTGTTGTGACAACATTCTTCACAAGAAACAGTAATTAGAATAATTATGATGCCTTAGTTCTAGTATATGTTTATCGAATAGTATGAGTATGTTAAACTGCAGATTATGCAAGATGTCATCAATTTACAGTCATGGATGATGCTTTTAAGTTTTCTGCCTCTGTTACTGCTTTCTTCTGCTGTGAAAAGCCTTGCAACATTAAAAGCTATCATCCATGTCCAGCCACAGCTGTAGAAAAACTGAATGACAGTATAAACAAAATAGCATTGTAATGTATAATTAAGGAATGGAGAGACTCCAGTGTATTTTATATTTACAGCTGTACCATGTTATTAGTAGTTTTTTATATGGATTATATTACTCTGCTGTGGTATTGGTACGATTATTATTAATACTAGTACCATTAGTGAATTAGGAAAATGGCTAGCATGGGTTGTCTAAAATACATAGTTTTATAAAATGTGTGTAAATATACAGTTTATAGAACGTACAATCCTGACCCTGCGAGATGCAACGTGGGTAGAATCCACTGGTAATGGAGCAGCTCTTAATGATTTTTTTTTTTTTTTTTTTTTGTTTTTACAGATTGTGACTAATATCAGGAGATGTATTGTACCCATTTTTTTTTCAGGGTTTTGGGAAGTTCAGTGATTTTGATTTTCCTGTTTTGTTGGGCACGTTTCTTGCATTCACCTATAGTTCAGAGAGCATAGGGTTGCTTGTGTCCCTGCTTCCTTTTTGGAGAGGATCATGTAACATGAAAAACAAAGGAAAATATGCCTTTAAGGAAAAAAAGAAGCTTTTATTACATAAAAGATGGGTTACTGATATTTAATACTTGGGAAATAAGTTTGCAGTGTCTCTTTCCTAGCTGCAAATTCTGTGTAAAGAGATCTGCTAATAGTGTTTCTTTGAAGATTGGTTGTTCTTGTTTCTAGAAAATCAAAACCTGGGAAATCATTAGTAACCTGTGTTAGACTTGGATGAAAAGCAAACAAGAGAAACTGCTCATGTGTATATGCTCGTTTCACTGAGGTTTGAATGGACCCCATACTACTTCACTGATGTGGAACATAGGCTTCTGCTAAATCTGCCATGAATATCTTCCACAGTTCCTGTGGGATGGAGCGAGTTGGTAAAGCCTGTCCCTCATTGTTCCTTCTTCTGCTAGTAACACCCTTATTAGCGGAAGGAAAAACAGTTGCCTCCATGCAATGTCTCTGATTTAATGTTGACTGGACTGTAGCATCAATGCAGCTGAGACACAGTTGAGCTGAGACACAGTTGTAATGTTAATACAAATTTACAACATTTTATACAAGATTCGTGAACAGTGTCAATGTGGGACATGCTTTAAATACTTAAGTCCATCAACTTTTAAAAGTGCGTGACCATTAGTTGTACTCCCCTTAGGTGAGTTCTGGGTTAGGGTGTCCTTCTGACTAGGGTAGGTATTGCAGCTTTTTTGTTAAGATTTGATTCCTGTTGCAGTGTTTTCCCTATGCTATGTACCACAAATGCAAATGACTGAAGAGAGGCAATTATTTCTGAAGGAAATGATTTTCTGTGGCAATGCACCTTACGTTACTGATTAATCTTAAAATGCTGATTACTGGCCCATATGCTGACAGCTCCCAATTTTTTGTCTTTTATTTTACTCATAAGTATAGCTTTACAACAAACAGTTGTTTTATGAATAAGATGGTTTCTGCCCATTTTACTTGTAAAATCTGATTTCACAGTAATGTATTTCTCTGGAAACTTGCTTTCGTTACATGAATTGAATATATGTAAATTAATTTTAAAACATGGCCTGTATATTTTGAAAATAAATCGTCGAAGCCTGAGTCTTTCATCCAACAGATGAATTTAATTTACTACAAATAACACACCAAAGAAAATCTCCCAATCCTAACAGAGATTGTGGAAGGTTTGCATTAATTATTGTCTCTCTCTTTTTATGTATCATCTATTACTTTCTGATTTTAAGGTGTGTCTTTTCATGCCGATGTATGGACTACCAAGAGGATTCTTTAAAAGGAATGAAACAATAACATACTGTATGCAAAGATCCCAATGAACTATAGTACTGTCTGCTGTCACCTGTCAGCTCTTTTTAGATTTTTCTTAATCAAAATTTTGTTTTTATATTAAAGTCCAGTGAAAGCAATTCTATTACTGAATGTGGCATGATTTAATATTTTAAAACACATTTTTCTTTCTCTTCCAGCTTTACATCTTCCAATCCAGCCTTACAACATGGGTAAAACTTCTGCACTTCAAACTTGAAGCAATCTACAGTCAGAAACTTTGGTGTTTTAATAGTCCAAGATATCAGAACCTCTTCGGTCACAATCTGACAGCTGTGCAAGAGGACATCCTTGATCCTTCAAGCCAGGCTTCAGTTTCCTTTGACTCCCCTTTTTAGTCTTTGAGCATTGCCCGTTACCCAATTGTAATTGCTGTTACAAATCATAATTGTGTTTTGTGTGCAGATGAGTGAAACAGATAAAGATGTAAAAGTAGCCTTATGGTAAAAGGGATTATTTACATTACTGGTATCAAAATCAGTATGTTCTCTCCCAGCCTCAGAAGTGTCAGTCTTGCAGTTGACTAGTGTGAGAATACAGTAGAAATAGTGGAATTTTTTTAGGCAGGCAGCACCAATATTTTTATTACCATTTTGTATAACTAGGTTTAAGCAAGACAATTGTAAACACTACATTCTGTTTTATACTACAGGCTTCATGGACATTTCCAGGTTCTCTTTGTAGTCTTAGTTTCTGAATCCTGAATTCTGAAGTTTTATTGTGTGAGTTTAAATATAGTGTATTTGAAACCTTGTTGTGAAGACTGGAATGAAGCCAAATGGATATTCCATTTTCAGTACTTTGCTTAAGACGGCTTGAATGACATCTGTCCATCTTGGTATATATTCTCAGTGAAGAATGATCTGTTTCTGAGCCAAATTAATTCTAGGTTTTTTACCTTTTTTTTTTTTTTTTTTGGTGTTGTGTTGGGGTTTTTTTTGGTGTTGTTGTTTTTTTGGGTTTTTTTTGTAGACCTGAAAATAAAGATGTAAGACTGGATGCCTATCTGGTGCTTTACTCATCATACATTATCCCTATTGCCCACTTACTATGTGTGAAGCTGAAAAATTCCATGTGCTGTCAATTTAAAGTTGAAAATGTGCAGCATCTTATGTATTTTAGTCTCTGGAGTTCATCTCTGCTTTTTTGCAAATTTAGTCTGTTTTCTAAAGAACCAAAATTTTGTTTTGGTTGCTGAAGTTTGCAATCTGCCTTGCTCATTTAAGAAATTAGTCTCTAATGCCTGAATTTCCAAACAGGGGAAAACGTACATATATTTTTAATAAAAAAATCAAGTAGTAGTTGTGTCTTCAAGACGGTGTATTCTTGGTTTCCTTCTATTTTTAACCAAAAGGCGTTCATTCATTAGTACACTAAAATATCCTTTAAACAAGAAGCACTTGACTGTATGCTTTGATCTTATTTCAGCTCTGTAGAAAGTCTTATGTTTGGAATTTTTGTAACCAGTTTTGGTATTCCCAAAGCTTTGCTATTATTTTCTTGCGATGTGTGAGATGTAACCTATGTAAAGCATCCTCTTGTGCATCCTTGCAGTTGCGAAATAGGCACTTGCACTGTATTTCCTGCCATCATGTGTTTGGCTCTAAGTTCTCAGAAAGGAGCAGTCATCTTTGCGTTAAAGTCCCATCGCTTCTCTCTTGTTTTCCTGTTGTGTTTATGAGCGTTATGGTATTAGTCTGGTAAGACCATCAGAAGCATTTGTCCCCTAATGGTACCTTTCTTGTATCTTCACTTTGCTGGAACATGGATCTGAAAACATTGAGGTACTGGCAAAACGTGAAGGAACCTCTGCCTTCTTAATTGAAATGACTAAATAGATGGGTAGATACTGTTTGCTAGTCATGACTAATGCCAAAAATATACTTGCAGCTCAGAAAAAAGAAAATTAAAAAAGAGAAAATAGTTTTCTTCACAAACTAGATTAAAAACTGGTTTATTCAAATCTAGCAAACAGCATCATAGGCTAGTGAAGCTGGAAATGACCTTTTTCTCAAACTGCCGGAGCTTTAAAGCTTCTCACGCTCATTTTGCATCAAAATGCTATTTACTTCAGCAGAATTTAATCCTGATTTATTTTGGGTAAGCAAGGACAGAACATAAAGCCACAATGTTTTCTTCTTTCCTTCTCTTGTGTTTCAAACATCTGCTGTTAAATAGATATTTCATCTCTTGAGATACCTGTAGTTTCTTGAATATAGTACCTGCATCAAACCCTCTGGAGTGTTCATCTGCAGTTCTGGTGAACGAATTCCTCTAAGCGTGTTCTGTAATATTTACATGGTTTTGCAAAATAGGTAAGTCAGCAGATAGCAGATCCTAGCCTTAATAGGAACATACATACTTTTTCCTTAGAATCATCTGACGAAAGATTTGTAGGATATTAGGTTAAAGAAACAGGGTTTGCAAGTCAGTGTATTGAGCTTGTTGAATATATTGCTGAAACAACCAGCATTTCATTGAATTACTTTTTAAATCAGGTCTGTCTTCTATGGAATTTAAAAACTAATAATTCAGTAAATTTTTCAGTATTAACAAAGCACTCACACTTTTCATTATACACTCGCAGTCTTTCTGGATTTTCTTAATCCAAACAATATATATTGTAGTACATATGTTTAATATATTTTACATAATTATAAAACAAAAAAAGATATAAAAGGGGAAAGAGAACATAAGTGGATAATGCAAGAGATCTTCCTACATCACTTGAAAGCAGATCTAGTAATGATGCTAGATTCATTATTGTAAGAACAGATTGTAAAAAATAATCTGTTTCAGGAGACTTAATTGGTAGTAATTTATTGAGGTGTTAAACCTGTCTAACTTTGAAATTCCACATCCTTCCAAAGTAGTTCCACTGGAAATTGTACCTTTCAGTGCAATTAGGTACTAGTGATACCTAATGAAGTTTTCAAAATGGTTCTGCAAAATAGTCAGAAATTACGGTTTTATTTTAGACCAGGTAATCTTTACAAAACTTTGAAAATATTATCCGTGCCTCAAGTTACTTTTACTTTCAAAGTAATGAAACAGTTTAAGGGACTGTGAGATGAAAAGTGTCCTTTAAATGATATTCATTTTAGTGTTTGAAACATTCTTTAAATAATGATTAGCTCTGAATAAAATAGCTGAGCAACACAAAAGTGGCGTGTACCTTATTTAAAACTGGCCAGTCAGTCACTGCGAGCTAGCCAGATGTAGGTGGGAGCCAAACTCCTCGCCCCGTATTCACTAGTAATTCAGTAATAATGGTCTAAGGAATGTCATGTGAAATACCAACTCATTTAGAATATCTTGGTGTTTCTGTACTGATCATATTTGTCAAAATGCTCAAACATCTCTTTACTGCTGTGGAAGATTGCAGTTGATAGATTTCTGCAGTAAGGATGATCATCATATTTGAAGGAAAGCAAGGATAATACGCTCTTGCAGGAAAACTTTCTTTTCAAGTCGTTCAAGTCTTTTCAAACAAAAGTTTACTGGTTTTGAGAGTTGTGGATTTTTGTTTGGTTTTGGGGGTTTGGTTTTTTTATTTATATTCCTATCAATTTTTTTTTAATAGTAGTCCGAAAAAATCCTGTTGGTAGGATTTAGGGGCAGGTTACAAAAAACATAATGAGGTTATGATATTCTCTTGGACTATTGCAAAAGGCAAAAAGGCAAAAAACCCGTTTCTCAGGAAGATCATACCATGTCGTAAGGCTGGAGATGGATGTAAAGCTACAAAGAAAATCACCAGGTAAGAAGGAATTGTTGAGATGCACAAATCAAAACAAGTATAGAACATTCTGCTTAACTTGCTGTATCTTCTTTCATAGTCTGTACACTGACTTACGTATTTTTTTTTTCCCCTCCTCAGATTTATGGTAGGTTGTGGTAGATGTGATGATTGGTTTCATGGTGATTGCGTTGGACTGAGTCTTTCTCAAGCACAGCAGATGGGTGAAGAAGATAAAGAATATGTGTGTGTGAAATGCTGTGCTGAAGAAGACAAAAAAATGGAGTGTTTTGATCAAAGTGTACCAGATACTCAAGTGAAACTTGAAATCCATAGAGAAGAAAAAGCAATTGAGTGTGAAAAACCAGGGATGTCGAAGCAAACACCTACTTGTAATTTAAATGTAACAACTGAGAAAACAAAGCAAATGGAGGACATTGGGAAGCACAAAGTCAAAATATTCAGACGGGTGAGGTTTATTTAATATTTAAAGTTCTGTTAATTACTGGGGGTAGGAGTTTCCTCCTAACCCTTTGCCACTTAAAATACCATGTTTCAAACATTTTTGTGAATCTAATATAAAACTTCTCCATTATTATTTTCAGAGTTACTTCATTTTCTAACTGGCTTGACTCTTTCGAGATGATATTGCTATACTCATATTAAGCAGGGTTATGTGCACATCATATGCATGTGTGTATATACACATATATATAGGTGTATATAGGAATGGTGAAGAACTTCATGCATTTTTCTTTCAGATTTCTAAACACTTTTACAGAACGTCTGTCAATTTGCTGTATGATATAAACCACAGATCTTTTAAATATCTGTAAAACAATATAAAAACAGTATTTTATTTTTAATTGTTTTAACTTCAGATTCTATGTAGAAGAAAATGCCTAAAGTTTTAATTAGGGCCTTTCTACTTTCTTTGTCATTTTACTATCCAAAGGATAATTTGCAAGAGCAGTGAGAGAGAGAGCAGTCTTTTAGTATATAGTGTCATATTCATCAACTTAATCATCAGTGTGTGTGTGTGATCCTTTTTGTCTTATTTCTGAATAGTATTACTGTAATTCTGACATGTAAACTATTCTGTTTAATTTTGGTTTACATATATTTTCTAACCATAAGTGACTTCCTGTGGATATGTGGCTAAAGCTGGGTTAAGGGATGTTCATTGATATCCCTGACCTTTTAAAATAGCTGAAAACATAGTGGTTTTCAACATAGAGCTTAGCTGCAAACTGCCCATGATATGTCTTTGGCCAATATTTCAAAGAGATTGGTAAGCAATACTTGGCAGTAATTTAGGATATTGTTCAGTAACTTTTTTGAAAATGTTATACGATGGTGCATACATCCAGGGAATTCCTTATACAGTATACTCAAAAAAATGGGAAAAATGTGTGGTAATTATGTAGTGGTTCATTGTAGCATTCAGTAGCGTGCTAACCTGTAAATGTTTATTTCAGGAATCTGGTGATGGGAAGAACTTGTCAGAGTCTAGAGACTCGGATACTAAAAAAGGGCAACATGTTCCTGCTCGAAAAGGATCACAAACTGCTGTAATTCCTAGGCGGTCCCCTGAAGATAAAAATGAAAAAATAAGTAAAGAGTCCCTTAGTGTGGTTGAAAGGTCCACGAAATCAGGTAGTGAGGTTTGAAGTACTCCACGCTGTAGTTGGCATATATGTTCAGTGAAGAATGATGACTTTCTTTATAATACCAGTTTTTCAAACCACATGTGATGGTGATCTGAAGAGCTGTTTGTTCCCATGATGTTTATGATCTTTATTTCTCATTTCTTTTTAAATTTTATTTAGCAGGTAAATGTTTCCTGTGTAGATGTGTGAATGGCTCCTGTTTGAATAGTAGAGGATGCTCACATAATCCAGACTGGGAGAAAAAGTACACAAAGACATCTCTCTATTAAACTTTATTTCACATTGCAGAAAACGTTGAAATACACTTCCATAAAATACTATGAAATACTTAATGTACATAGACGTGGTTTAATTGCTATGTAAATTATACTTTGACTGACTGATGTCTTTTGCACAAATTGACAAATAATTGTATCCACTCATTTCAAAGCGGAACATTATATTGCACACTGAGCCATAAGATTTTCATCTAAATTTTATTCAAAAGGTTGGAGGGATGTATTTCCCCTCCCAGCAACCTCCGTCCCCTCCCCAGCTCCTTTCCAGGAAGCATTATTCTTCCAAGATCATGGTAATATGAAATTGTTGTCATTTGGGACTGAAATCTCAGCAGCAAAGGTAGTGAGATTTTGTGTGAGAACTGTGTCTTTAACTCATAAGCTCAAGCTTTGAATTCTTGTCTAAAAAAATATAAATCTGCTCTTCTGGTCTTTTGCCAATGCTGATGTGTTCTAGAAACTCTTTTTGGTGGAAGAAAACAGTTGAAAATGTCAGGGTTAAATGTAAATCTAAATGTAAATATTTTATACAGAATGGTATCTTTTAGACTTCAGATACCTTGTTGTTCAACCTTGAAATTCTGAGTCACAAAATAATTGACATTCTTTTTAACTGCAGATTGCATGGAGTGAAATGAGTCTTTGGCATCCATGAAATAATGGAATTGTTCTAAAATATATTAATTGAACTAGGAGATGACAAAAAGATTTTTACAATGACAATCGCAAAATAGAAGTTAATCTTAAACATGATTTCTAATGGAGGGGAGGCTTGGCAGTCTCATTTAGGACAATTAGCATAAAATTATTAAGCAGCACATTTGTCTTAATATCTTAACTGCTTTGAATTATGCTTATAGTGGCATTGTTTATTACTAATCTTGCCCATCACTTCCCTGTTACGGGACTGTGTTTTCAGATGGTTGAAATTGCCAAAATGTTGCTGGCATGTGGAGGTTTTCCATTTTCCCTGACCCCCCCAGGCTACAGCTTTGAAAAGGTTTTAGTCCAGTTCTTCATCCTCCTTCTGAGGAGGAGGTGAGCAAAAAAGTATATTGAGCAAATAAAAGCATTATTAGAGCTGCGTTAACAAGCCTAGCATATTCGTACTTGAGATCACAGCGCAGAGTGGCAAACAGCTGTCTCAGGTCTGAACCGCCTTGCTGGTGAGGAAGGAGAAATCAGTAATTTTGATAGGGATCATAGTGGCATTAGTGAGAGAGTTCATGCTCCAACCACACAGTCTGCCCAACGGAAAAGAAAATCTGTCTTTTTATAGCTACTTGAAAATGTAGTTCATTTGCTTCTGGTATTAATGCATTTTAAGTTGCGTTCAATAGGTGAAAGTAATAATAAAAAAATACTTCTTTTTACCATCACTCACTCAGGTTGGATCTTTATCAGTCTTCAATTTGTATATTTTTTCAGAGCAGAAAGCGAATAAATTAATATTGTTTATTTCCCATTGCTTTCATAAATAGAAGGCTACAGCTCTAAATTAGTGACATGTTCACATGCTGAGACAAATGAGCTTTCAGTTGACATTCTGAAAATTAAAGTTTGAAGGAGTTTAGTTTTTTGCTTTAATGTTTTTAATTTTATTAGACATTTCCATTATTTGTATGATTTATGACACAAACCTTATAATGGCCTTGTTTAAGATTGTTACCTGAATGAGAAGCTGAGATTGTTATAATTGCAATAATTTTGATGTCTAAACAGATACAGAAATGCTAAGTTTAATGAAAAACAGTATTTTAAAGTAAAGTTTAATATGCTTATATTAAATGCTTCCCAGTATATTATTCTCAGTTCACTCATTGAAAAATTAATCTGTGCTTTTACAAGAATTCAGTGTCAAAAATCCTACTTAAGATCAAGCTAATAAGCAGTGGTCGTCTTGGTTCAGTGTAGAAGAAAATACCTTAAGTCAAAGAGCAAAAGTCCTGTTTGTTTCTGCTAAGGAAATTTTTTCTGGATTAATCTATGTAATACAAAATCCAAACCAAGTAAGAAAAAAAACCAAGAACCCTGTGAGTCCATTCCTTCTCCTTGAAGGTCAATTCTTAGCAGTTTAAAAACAAAACTTTGTGACATCTATCAACAGTAAAAGTTTATAGCAGTGGCTTGAGTAGCTTACAGTTTTTAACTCTCTGTGTTTTGATAGGTGTTCATGAGAAACAAGAAATTAAGAAAAAGAAAAATGAGAAAGGATCCATTAGTGCAACACACCTGCCAGCCGTGCCAGCTTCCAAACCTTCTGCTGATCAGATAAGACAAAGTGTCAAGCAGTCTCTTAAGGAAATTCTGATGAAAAGGTAAATATGTATTATTAAATGAAATTATTAATTTGTGTTTGTAATTATTTTCTTTCGGAAGGCAAAGAAAAAAATATTAATTATTTGGAAGCATTTGGTAATTTCCCCTGTGTTCTCCCACAGATTGACAGACTCCAGTTTAAAGATTCCTGAGGAGAGAGCAGCAAAAGTTGCCACAAGGATTGAAAGAGAGCTGTTTTCTTTTTTTCGGGACACTGACTCAAAGTATAAGAACAAATACAGAAGTTTAATGTTCAATCTAAAAGATCCTAAAAATAATGTATGTATTATTTGTCTGTTGTGCTTTACAGAAATCCTTTATCTGTCGTAGATTAAAGGAACAGTCTTCTATGTAGATACATTATTAATCCTTTCACAGTTGATCCTGTTTGTTACTTTTTTCTGTAGGTTTCCTCATCTCTTTGATGTTGTTTGTCCTCTTGTGCACTCAACATTCTCTGTGTTCTTTTTCACTTGTTCCCCATCATTAATTCTTCATCTCCTTGCTCCCAGTGTACTTTTTGTAGTGAGGTTTCAAAGTGTAATGGATATAGCTCGCTTAGTTTTAAGTGTTTGCCTTTACCACTGATTTGTTCGGGTGTCCCTGTCCCCCTCCCCAACTCTTTCTTGCTTACTGCACTTATTATTGTTTCTGTCCAGTAACTTGTCTCACTGTGCTTTTTCATACCCAGATTTCTCAAGCTTGGTCTTCACTCTCTTTTCTGCTTTCTGTGAGCGCATTGTTCAACATCATACTGACCTCCTCAACTTCTGTCTTTTGTCCTTTTATCAGTTATTCTGATCAAGTTGCTTTGTCTATAGTATTTTACTATTACAACTAGCCAGCTGTAAATTACATGAACAGACTAACTTCTGTCACGGGCTTCTCTTTGCTCATACCGCTAAATTATGTGGGGTTTTTTTACCCTAGGAATTCAGTTCAGTCAGTCAAGAAGCATAGACATTTTCTTTAACACTAGCTTCTTTCTGCTGTGTAATATAGGGGATTTGCACCTTTACAAAAAAAAAGTCCAAGTTGCTGCAATGGGCGTAAACTCACTTTCTCCTTTGGAACAACAGTTAATTGTACATCTGATCATTAAGGGTATATGTAGATACATTCTGTTATGTAGAATAAATGGAGCTCTGGAATTAATTACTCTAAATCTAGTACTGCTTCCTACAGTTGGAGATAATTTCAAAACCACATGATCCATATAGCTGTACAGAGTATGTTGTATGTTACTTCTCTGCTTTATTTCCTGCTGCGAGCTGTTTTTGTCTTGATAGCAATAGTTAACTTTTCTTCTTTGTTCTAGATATTATTTAAGAAAGTACTGAAGGGGGAGGTTACTCCAGACCATCTAATAAAAATGAGCCCAGAAGAACTGGCTTCCAAAGAACTGGCTGCTTGGAGACAGAGAGAAAACAGACACGTGAGATTTGTCAACTTATGTTGTTTAGTTGACTGCCTAAGCATATTTAACTTCTGTTTTCAGGTTAAGTGTATGTAGAAAGAACAGAATGCATGTTGCACAAAGCAACTCTGACTAATCAGGAGGATCTCTGTAATTTATTTAGTATTCAAAACCCGAAGAGTTTGTTAGGACAGAAGTGGAAGAAGTGTAGTAGATTCCTGAAAGGGGGAAACCATGCATTTTCCTTTGCCGTGCAACTTTGTTGCTGCTTGCTCTTTCTTTCTTCTGTCTCAGGAGTGAAGGCTTCTTTGTCCTTCTTTCCAACAAGATTTTAAAGCTCTAGCTAGAGGTTTATAGACACCAGTTTCTTAGAAAAGGAGAGAGAGCTTTTTGGACAAACCAAACTGAACTGGTGTTGTTTATAACTTACTTACTGATGGAGCATGACAAATTACCCACCAAGAAGTAAACCAGAAGCTGAAAACTTGATCTGCCAGTCTGAAAAGCAATCTAAAGGAAAAAAAAAAACCAAAACACAAACCAACAAAACAAAAACAAAACAAAAAACCCCAACAGTGTAGGAAGTTTATTAGGTTAGTTAGAGCATTACTTTCCTTGAAACAAGAAGTCACACTATATTTATAGCTGTGTTGACAATTTAGAAGGAGAAGCAGGAATATAAGGAGCTCTACTATTTTTATACAAGATGCCTTTTTCTTAGATATTACCATGTTTATTGGGCAGTTAGTCCGATGATGGTTAACTGCAGCTGCTTAGAAATGTCCAGTTTACAACTTCAAGTTTTCTAGTTTACAACATCTGGATTTGTGTCAGCAGAGTCTTTGGTATTTATAGAATAGAACTGAAAGGCACAAAATTTGGGTAGTGTTAACTAGTATGCATTTTCTGTTTCGGTTTTACCATACTAGGAATTGTGGGTTTTATCAGATGACTTCCAATAAAAAATTAATGAGTAGGTAGTGTAACATAGAATAGATGGAAATTCATCCTCTTGAATTCTGTGTGCTCAGAATGAAAGAATGTTCAGTGATAACTGATTCAGTACAGTGGGATGCTGTTTTAGAGACTGTGATTTGCATTGCGACATTGATTATTCCTGTTCTTTTCCTTTTCTTTGCATATCGCGACTAGACCCGTTTATGGATCATGACAACTTTTTGCTAGTTCCTATGCAAAAAAAGTTGTTCAATTATTCTATTATCTCAAAGTTGTTTTGAGGGCCTAGAAGGGCATGAAAAGTTTGTTTATTCTGTTGCTATCTAAAGCCCATCTTTTGTAGTACATCTTCATTACATTTAGTTTTATAAACATCAGTAAAATACTGAAAACAGACCATACAAAAAAATATTCCGCTGCTGTGAGGAACAGCTTCAAAAACAAAAGCGTATGCTACTCAAAAATTACTGAAGGGTCCTAAATATTTCAGAGAAATACTTCAAAATTTCTAGAATTTGAAACGGAATACAACATGTGAACTAAATAGTAATCTATCATTTGACTGTATTTTTCATTTTCCTACTTAACGAAGACTTTGAGACTGCTACTTACTAATTTTTTTCAAAGTTTTCCCAATGTGTTCAAAAGTAACTGTGGGTATTTGGCAGACAGATAAAGCAATTATAGAATCCTTGTTTCCTTATGAAACCAGGCTTAAAATATTGGGGACAGCCAACACAAACTGCTTCTGGTTTAAGAAGTAGAAATCTGCTTTAAGAAGCAATGTTAGAAATAGTGGTTTATGTTTTATTTTTGCGACAGAGCAAAGCAGCAGCGCTGATCAGAATTAGCACATCCATTACTTCAAGAATACATTTAAATGTTTTTATTGAGGTAGAGCATTAGGTTGATGTACTCAAAAACTAGCTCTTGAAAAATGATACAAATCTATACGTATTTATCTCCTACATTGTCCCTATTATTATGAGAAAAGAGTTGATGCTTTTTTTTTTTTTTTCCTTTAACTCTTGGAAAATCAGGATTGCCTGTCTTTAGTGTTGAAGGTCTGCTTTATAAGTTGTTTAAATACATGCGTGGTAAGTACTCACTGCACTGTAGGGTGAAGTTAGACCAGCTGCTTGTGCGTTTGCTTTATGAAACTACTTGACACTTGCAAAATAAGAATGTATTCTTTTTTCCTAGAGGGTTTCCTAATTGCAATCCTGTTTTCTGTTGTTACATTTGTGGATTTCCCAATGTTATTATATGGAAGTAAATATAAATAACTTCTCTGTTTTTACAGACAATTGAAATGATTGAGAAAGAACAGAGGGAAGTTGAAAGAAGACCTATCACAAAAATTACTCACAAAGGAGAAATAGAAATTGAAAGTGAAACACCAATAAAAGAACAAGAGGAAGTTATGGAAATTCAGGTAGAAAAGAAAGCATGACAACTCTGTATTTAGTTCGTAGATAATGTGGTTGTAAAATGGTTTGTTTATGATTTTGTTGTTCAGATCTCTAATTATATGTTAGGTCTGTTTTGAGTTTAATTTTTCTTTTATCCTCACTGACTTTCACTTCTGGATCTGGTGTTTTTTTGTTTTTTTCCGTGTTGTATATGATGAATTCTGGAAATAGTAGAAAATATTCTAGACCTTATCTAAAATATATTTAGGAATACCAATTGATTCTTTTAATGCATTTGTAGATCTTGTGATAGCCTTTTAGGCTCTACAGCTGAAGGGAGAGTTTTATGTCTGAGGGGAAGAAAATACCATAAAATATATAAGCAATATGAATAGCAGTATTGGGAATATTAACAGAAGAAAAAAAGGCTAACTGAAATGAGTTTGACTTTTCTTAGGAACCTAACATGAAGTTGCTTGAGAAGTCAGAGGAAGCTGAAAAAGATAAAGAAATAAATGAATCTGCATCTCCAGACACCACAAGTCAACATAAAAATCATCTCTTCGATCTTAATTGCAAAATCTGCATAGGTAATTTTGAAAAGCATGTCAAAATAAATATATCGTGCCTGTATAATGCTTTTCAGTCATTAATCTTAGTATACCTTAAGATTGTAAATCAATGGGTGTTTTTCCCTAGTTTGCTGACAAAGATGTGGAAGCAGTGTTTTACTTCATAATTTACAAGAGACAATATTAAAATACTAGGCTATTGGCATAAAGTTTTCTTCTATTTAAAAAAAAAAAAAAGACTGCACAGAAAGAAATCACTTTAATGGGTGTACATGCTGTTATTGATTCCTCATTTCTTTATCCTATCCTATTACAATGGCAATATTTATGTATAATAGTGTATAAATATATACAATGTATAAATTTATACATTGTGTAAATATGTATAAAATGTATCATTTTTTTATTGTGTCCCACTTCAATGGCAATATGTAGTATTTTTGGTGCATCTTCCATGTCTTCAAGAGGAAGTCCTCTTTTGTTTCTTTAATAAAAAATAAAAAACACTGCTGAACATGAGCCGGCAGTGTGCCCAGGTGGCCAAGAAGGCCAACAGCATCCTGGCCTGTATCAGGAATAGTGTGGCCAGCAGGAGTAGGGAGGTGATCGTGCCCCTGTACTTGGCACTGGTGAGGCCGCACCTCGAATCCTGTGTTCAGTTTTGGGCCCCTCACTACAAGAAGGACATTGAGGTGCTGGAGCGTGTCCAGAGAAGGGCAACGAGGCTGGTGAAGGGTCTGGAGAACAGATCTTATGAGGAGCGGCTGAGGGAGCTGGGGTTGTTTAGCCTGGAGAAGAGGAGGCTGAGGGGAGACCTTATCGCTCTCTACAACTACCTGAAAGGAGGCTGTAGTGAGGTGGTTGTTGGTCTCTTCTCCCAAGTTACAAGCGATAGGACGAGAGGAAATGGCCTCAAGTTGTGCCAGGGGAGGTTTACATTGGATATTAGGAAAAATTTCTTCACTGAAAGGGTAGTCAGGCATTGGAACAGGCTGCCCAGGGAAGTGGTTGAGTCACCATCCCTGGAGGTACTTCAAAGACATGTAGATGTGGCGCTTCGGGACATGGTTTAGTGGTGGACTTGGCAGTGCTAGGTTAATAGTTGGACTTGATGATCTTAGGGGTCTTTTCCAACCTAAACGATTCTGTGATTCTCTACAGGCCGAATGGCACCACCTACTGATGATCTTTCTGGGAAAAAAGTGAAAGTGTCTGTTGGAGTTGCACGGAAGCAGTCAGACAATGAAGCAGAGAGCATTGCAGACGCGCTTTCTTCAACATCAAGTATTTTAGCTTCAGAATTACTGGAAGATGACAAGCAAGACTCATCCAAATCATTCACACCTCTCCCAAAGTAATATAAACTGTAGAAACAGCATTTTAAAATGAAAGACATTATTAATCTTGTTAGGCTATTATGACTGAAGTTTATTTTTTTAATGGCATTTCATTAATCCATTTGTGTACTTGAAGTTGTACACCTCTTTTTAGGAATGGGGTTATCTGCTGGAGTAAATGGTGCTATGCATTTATATAAATAATACTACGTATATTGTTGTGATTATGAACTTCTAATTACCACATTTTCTTTCGGGGAAAAGTAAACTACCTTACGTTTTCTGGTGCAACAAGGCCTAAAAAGGCAGCTGAGTTCATATTAAAAAAGTCAGAATACAGATTTCATATTGTATTTTGCTATTAAGGAACGTAGTATGTACAGTTTTGCAATTGAATGAGAGTGTGTGTGTTTTTTGGGAGTTTGAGATTTCTCTAAACAGAGCATTTACACTGATAAATCATGCTAGTTTCAAATCTCAAAGCAACACTTTTTCTAGAAATGACAGTTAACAGCAGCTTGTTTGATGCTTTGCCATATTTGCTGTCAGCTTCATTTTCTTCCACACTCTGCTGCCCACTAAAGAGGGAGTTGCAATTTATGAGGCTGTTTTTTACTGGTTTGAGGAAGGGGTTGCTAGAAAAACATCGACTTCCAGTTATTTAGAATTGACCAGAGTTCGTGCTGAGATTCTGCCTTTATCAGGACAGTGGGATCCTTGACTGAGGACAGTGCACTTTGTTTTTTGAATAGCTTGCTGAAGATTCAAAGAAGTTATTTCTGGTGTAGACAGAAAGAAACATAGGTTGCTGTGTTACTGTAACGGCACAACATCAGGTACTACTGGGTGGCTAGCTCAAAACTGCTAATAGCATCCCTAGGATATTTTGATAACAACATGTTGGGAAATGTTGAAATGTGACTGTAACGTTTTCCATGAGGAAACCCCCAGGCTGAGAAACACTCTCCTGTGAAATAATTTGAGTCTTTCAGTTTATTCCTTGGAGCTGCTTTATTGACAAAACTGAGGCTTTTTTTTGGAGGGAGAAAAAACGCTAATTTGCACAGCTGGTGATGCTGGAATTGGGAGGAGGCGCTCACAGAAGCTGTGGAAGTGATCCATGGGTGAGAAGAGATGAGGAGCCAGCTTGTGGGACAAGGGAAGGAAATGGGGACGCAGGTATGCAGGTGGTAGACAGACAGTGTTGCAACAAAACGTAGGAGCTGGGAAAGCAGGGTGAAGATAGGCCAGCAGGCAGCATGTCATCTTCTCCTCCCCTCCCTGTGGCAGGGGAGGATCTTACCGAGTCTGCAGCACCTATATGTGTTTGTGTGTCCTCTTCAGTAGCATTTAATAACTCTTGGACTAAATAACTTCTCCATTCTCAAAAGCTACAGTAATGAACTAATGTGCTGCTTATCTGATGGTCCTTCATGTAACATATGTAACTTCATGTAACTCCGCTGGGAGGTGAGAAACATGGTTGTCTGCCTGCCTCTTTTCATTGACCCTCAAGTATGCTTAACTGAAAAAGAAGATTCTTAATGACACATAATTTCTTTTACAAAGAAAGATTATGATTTACATGATACTGCATGATACATCATGTTCTAAACAAAGTGTTTTTTTGTTTGTCGTTTTTTAGGTCAGAAACACCTGGTACTGTGGAATGTGAAAGTTTGTTTCTGGCACGCCTGAATTTCATCTGGAAGGGTTTTATCAATATGCCTTCAGTGGCAAAGTTTGTTATTAAGGCTTATCCAGTTTCTGGCTCTTTTGAGTATTTAACGGAGGTACTTACATTTACTGCAAAGAATGAAAAATTCAATTATTAACTTCAGCAACTTGTTTACCTTGTAGGCTAATAATAGTATAATGATGAAAGGCAGTGAAGCATGATCATTGTACTGAGTAAAGTATTTGTGGGAGGACGTAGGTTAGGGTATGTATTTGTAAGTAAAGTATTTTCCAGTTTGTCCTACGTGGACCCATGGTTCATCAGGATTCAAGTTCTTTGATATATTTTAAGATGTTTTGCTCTCATTTCATTGTCAGATGTTTCTTGAGGTTGAGCAGCAGTATTTCCAGAGCTGGTTTTATAAAAGTTGAAATGTTTTTTGTTTATTATGGAGCATCTTCTGTAGTATAAAGTAGCAGAGAAAGATAGGACAAAATTTGCTACTGAAATAACCACCTTGGCAGCATCCATTTTCTGAATTAGAGGTGAGAAAACTGTAGCTCAGTTTTGAATTCAAAGCATTAAACAAGTCTATACCAATTTTTGGAAGAGAAGTGTCTACTGGTGGTTTCTGGACACAGTGCAAGAAGTCTTCTCATCTACAGCAGAAACCTGCGTAACAGGGTTTCTTTTTTTGCCTATCTGGTGGCAATTCTGGTCCTAACTTTCCATTATAAGACTAAATTATCCCTAAAAAAAAAAAGTTTATGTCTGAGAGGCAGGAGGAGGATGCCACTGCTTATAATAGTTGTCTTTGTGTCATAAAACAAAGATCAGAGAGCTCAAAAGGCTCAGTGTTACTTCTCGCCAGTGACATGGGATGCATCAGCTTTCTAATTAAATGGACTTAGGTCTTCTATTAATGTGATTATCTTTACTTTGCTGTAAATCTTCAGTGAAGTGCAGGGCATGCAGTACCCTTTAAAACTAAAGAATTGTTTTACTAACATGATGTGTTTTTCAAAACTCTTCTGCTTTATTTCAAAAAACTGTTTTTTCTTAGGTGTTCCTAAATGATTCCGAAAGTCTGTTTTTGTTACTTGTGAATAGTGAAGTCAATAATATCCAAGAACAAGTTTATGTCTCTATATGCATGTGTGTGTAGGTTATGTTTTTCTATCATGATTAAGATTCTGAAAGTTTATTATATTCCTTCACAGGTGTGGGGCTGTCATAGCAGTTTGATCTTACAGATAACTTGAGTGTTTCCAGAGCAAAGTACAGTTATGTTTGCAGTTAATGTTACTGAAATAAATAATTTTGGGGAAGATATAGATGAACAGTATTGAATTATAACTACTTTAGTACAGATCATTAACTTTGCACTGAAAATGCTAATTTAAATATCCAAAATTTAAATGTCAACTAATTTGTTTCTACTGTTGTTTTTCAGTATTCTGCTGCTGTTATCAGTATTCTACTGATATTTTAAAATTG
Organism: Oceanodroma leucorhoa; assembly: GCA_030449065.1. Lineage (NCBI taxonomy): Eukaryota > Metazoa > Chordata > Aves > Procellariiformes > Oceanodroma > Oceanodroma leucorhoa. The sequence goes on from JASVER010000176.1 coordinate 680,589, forward strand.
TAATTTAAGAACTATAAGAATTAAGTATGTTTTAAATATATGAAATAGATACTGGATGAAGGATTTACCACAATTTTCAGGTTGGATTCAGATTTCTGTTGTCCTTCCTCATAGGATTTACCCGATAGTATTCAAGTAGGTGGCAGGATATCTCCTCACACTGTCTGGGAGTATGTAGAAAAAATCAAAGCTTCAGGGACCAAGGTAAGAATTTTACGTATTGAAGGCTTGCTGTTTTACATACATCCTGTTCACCCTAAAGATCTTTTTTTTTCCCTGGAACATTTGTGAAATACATGACATACTGAGGATAACTGACAGTTAAGTTGAATGGGATGGATGGCAGATGGATGGCGTTTATGTTCTTACTATCTAACCTTAACCTGTCATTTGCTGTTTGAGAATACTTGTATTCCTTTGAGATGGTAACTCATATTGAATGTTTGGACACCACATGTCTCAAGCGTTACCCTTTCATTTCGGTACTGTTACAGTATGCAAAACCATCTCAGTGGTCCTCTCCTGGACTTATACAATCATAAAGGTTGGAAAAGACCTCTAAGATCATCAAGTCCAACCGTCAACCCAACACCACCATGCCCACTAAACTATGTCCCAAAGTGCCACGTATACACATTTTTGAATGCCTCCAGTGATGATGACTCCACCACTTCCCTGGGCAGCCTGTTCCAATGCTTGACAACCCTTTCCGTGAAGAAATTTTTCATAATGTCCAATCTAAACCTCCCCTGGCGCAACTTGAGGCCATTTCCTCTCGTCCTATCACTTGTTACTTGGGAGAAGAGACCGACACCTGCCTCTCTACAGCCTCCTTTCAGGTAGTTGTAGAGAGCAATAAGGTCTCCCCTCAGCCTCCTCTTCTCCAGGCTAAACAACCCCAGCTCCCTCAGCCGCTCCTCATAAGACCTGTTCTCCAGACCCTTCACCAGCCTTGTTGCCCTTCTCTGGACACGCTCCAGCACCTCAATGTCCTTCTTGTAGTGAGGGGCCCAAAACTGAACACAGGATTCGAGGTGCGGCCTCACCAGTGCCGAGTACAGGGGCACGATCACCTCCCTACTCCTGCTGGCCACACTATTCCTGATACAGGCCAGGATGCTGTTGGCCTTCTTGGCCACCTGGGCACACTGCCGGCTCACGTTCAGCCGGCTGTCACCTGGGTCCTTTTCTGCCGGGCAGCTTTCCAGCTGCTCTTCCCCAAGCCTGTAGCATTGCCTGGGGTTGTTGTGACCCAAGTGCAGGACCCAACTTGTCCCACTATGTGCAGGTTGTCCTTGGGCTGGGGAGCCCAAAACTAGGTGGTGTTCTCCAGATGCGGAGAGTTTCCTGTCCCATCTTCCAGGTCGTTAATTAAGCCATTAAACAGCATCAGTCCCAGCATCGACTCCTGAGCTGGGGTTTGTTTTTAATTCTGGGATCCGAATACTGGTCTTCCCCAGTATTAATGGATATCTCGGACACAATGGACTACAAAGTAAAGCTTTCTAGTAATGTTACGGGTGGGAAGGGGAATAATTACTTGGAAGCTGGGCATGCTTCCCTAAAACTTATTATTTAGCTAGCTGGTAAAATGTTGGCTTTTCTGTCATGCACTGTAATTAATTTTTTATACTAAATGGTTTTTATTTGTTTTCTTCAGTTTTCCTTGATTATTTTTGTCCCTGTTTCTGCTCCTTCTGTCTCATCTGTTCTCTGCCTTCTTGGGGAGGCTTTTTCTCCTCCTCTGAACTGTGCTTTTAAATAATAGAAAAATGTATCTGACCATCTTTTTCTCTCTCTTTTTGTAAACAGGAGATCTGTGTAGTTCGCTTTACCCCTGTAACTGAAGAGGATCAGATATCCTACGCGTTGTTGTTTGCCTATTTCAGCAGTAGAAAACGTTATGGTGTAGCGGCCAATAACATGAAGCAAGTGAAAGATTTGTACCTCATCCCTTTAGGTTCCTCAGATAAAGTCCCACATCATCTTGTGCCTTTTGATGGGCCTGGTAAGTACAGCTTGGAATTTGGAACTTTATTATCATAATGCTACTTAAAGAAATTTACAACAGAAATACAAGGGAAAATTACATTTAAAAATGCCAGCTATTCTGTTCAAACATGTCTTGAGTTTTCCATAGTATTATATTAGCTTTCTTGAAAAGACATTAATTTCCCATTGTAAGATTATTCTGGTACTTTAAAGTATTGTTGTCGAAAAAAATACTGTGTGTAACTTTATTTCATGTTTACTACATTATTCCTCTAACCCAGGTTAGAGGAAGGTGGCTTTGTAGGTTACAATCTCAGTAAATTCAGTGATGCAAGTGAAGTATGATAGTAGTCATGCTGAGTTCCAAATTGATACTGTAACTTTAAGATAGTATTTTTCATTATTTGAAATGTACTAATTCCTTTTTTCTCAAGTGTTGCAAACTTCCTTAAAAAAAAAAAAGACATGCAAAGTTTAAAAAAACAGGCGGGCAAGGAAGAAAAGATCCTGAAATGGCTCTCAGTTGTTCTGCTTACACCTGAGTTATTTTGTATCAATTTACTTTGGTTATAAAAATTTGTGTATTTCTTCTTTTGAGATAGGCAGGGCCAAAATGAATGGAGGATGAGGTACAACTCATAATTTTTTTGCAAGAACCTAAATTATACAGAACAAAATACATAGTGAAGAGATAGCTAATAGTATACCTTGAAACACAGTGCCTTCCTGGAATGAGGGAAGCATTTTCAAGTCACTCTTGGTAAATCTTTGAAGAAGGATGTCTAACACAAATCGATTAGGAGATTTTGTCACTGCAAGTGTGCCATTTTATTTTTTTTTTCCCTTTCTTGTGCTTTGCTACCACAGTTACCAGACTGTAGCTGCGTTAGACTAACGTGATGTTTAACTTCTGTGCTTTTTCTTATGTGACTAGACATCCTATATAAGTGTCTTGTATTCTGTATTTCGAAGTTACAGTGGGCAATATAGTACCTAAATCAATTTTAATTTGCAGTGTCTGAAGTAATAATTTTTATGTTGGAAATACATTTTTTTTTTTATTAAGTATTGTTTGTTATGTTTAATGATGGAAATTCCAAATGTCATAAAATGAATATTTTCCATAATATATTGTAAGAGTATGGGGGTTATTTTTGTTAAAATGATTGCCTTAACCAAAACATAAGGAGATGATAAATTGCTGTTACAATTTTGTACAGGGATTGAAATACATCGACCAAATTTATTACTGGGATTGATAATTCGCCAGAAAATGAAGAGACAGATCACTGCTGTTGCAAGTGTTACTAGCAGTTTTGTGGACGAAGCTTCTGAAAGTACCTTGAGTAACTTGCCACCAGAGAAGAAAAGCAAGCCAAACAAACCTGAAGTCTCTCATCATGAGTTGGCACTAGAAGAAGAAGAGGAAAATGATTTTTTTAATTCCTTCACAACTGTGCTACACAAACAGAGAAATAAACCTCAGCAATCTAATACAGAAGATGTTCCAGCAGTTATTGAACCATTGGTGGAAAGTACCAAACATGAACCACCGAAGCCTCTCAGATTTCTTCCTGGAGTCCTGGTTGGATGGGAAAATCAGCCTTCTACTTTGGAGCTAGCAAATAAACCATTGCCAGTGGATGATATTCTCCAAAGCCTGTTGGGTTCAACAGGGCAGGTATATGAACACAGCAAGTCAGAAGCGAGTCCCAGTGAAGACATACCATTATTAAATGAACAAGCAACCTTAAAAGAAGAAAACATGGATGTTGCTGAGGTAACTACTGAAGTTAGTGAAGCAAAGACGGGTTTGGATGATCTACAAGAATCCACTAATGCTACTGTAACTGGGGATGCAGCAGGTGTAGGGACCTCAAGCTCTGCAAGAAGTGCTGGATCTTTGATAGGGCTGAGCCTTAAGGGAAAACCTCCAGATGTCTCCACAGAAGCATTTTTAGCAAATTTATCTGCTCAGTCACAGAATAAGGAAACTGAAGAAAGTAAAGAAAATGACACAAAGTGGCAGTTACCTGACAAGGATAACGTTGCACAGGAAGTTAGAAGGACCACAAACTCCAGCTTTTCTTCCTCAACAAATGCAGGGAAAAAAACCAATGACAGCAACGTTAATGTAGGCTCTGCTGAAGGTACCACCGCTAATACCTCTAAATCACCGCCGTTTATTAATCTTAAAAGAGACCCACGACAGGCAGCTGGACGAAGCCAGCAGACTAATGCTTCGGAAAACAAGGAAGGAGACGTTAGCAGAAATGAAGACCGACACAATGCTTCAGGAAATGATCAAATGGAACCAGAGAATAAACAGTCTTCTGGAGAAGTGGGCTCAAACCTGTATCAAAGTGATGCGCAAACCCATGAGACACAGTACAGTTCAACTGCAGGAAAAGCAGATAACGCAGGTGCATCACAAGCGGAAGATACCAAACACTCACAGGAAGATGCACTGATGCAAAACATTGAAACAGTGAACTCATTTAGAAGAGGACCAGCAGCAACTTCATCTCATTTTGAAACTGAAAACTCTTCTCGTTCTGAATTTATTTCCAAAGTCCCAAGCCCTATTACAAGTGGCAGCTTCTCATCTGTTAGACCTCCACAGCAGAATTTTCAGCATCCTAAATCTAATCCACCTGGATTTCAGTTTCAGGCTCCTGCACCTCATAACTTCCCTCCACAAAACAACCCTATGTTTGGATTTCCTCCTCATTTACCACCTCCACTTCTTCCTCCTCCAGGCTTTGGCTTTCCTCAAAATCCAATGATGCCATGGCCACCAGTAGCTCATTTATCAGGTCAGCCACTACACTATGCCGGACCCATTGCACAAGGGCTACCAGTGGCTCACAAACAGTCAAGATTTTTGGGGCCAGAAAATTTTTTTCAGAGTAAAGACAGTAGGAGACCAGAAAGACGCCACAGCGATCCTTGGGGCAGACAAGAACAGCATTTGGAGAGAGGGTTCAGTAGAGGAAAAAATGATCAACATAGACAAAGATTTTACAGTGAATCCCATCACCAAAAGAAAGACAGGCATGAAAAAGAGTGGAACAACGACAAATACTGGGAGCAAGATTCTGAAAGAAATAGACGCAGAGACAGAAACCAGGAAAAAGAGAGAGAGAGGAAGAGTAGAGAGGAAGGGCAGAGAGACAAAGAGAGATTGCGATCTCCACACAGTGATAGGGCTGCTGATGGAAAAAGCCCCAGAGAGACTAGAAATCCAGAAAAAAAGACAGAGAAGCCTAAAAGTGAAGAACAGGCTCATGAAAAAGATAAGGAGAGGGAGAAAAGCAAAGAGAAGCATAGAGAACGAGAAAGTGAAAAGAACAGAGAGAGACATAGGGACCACAGTGACAGAACTAAAAGCAAAAGGTAAAAAGATGCAGGCAGTCTTTCAAAATCCTATTTAAATAAACTGTTAGAGTAATGTCCTAAAACTTTGTATAAAAAAAAAAAAAAAAAAAAGCCTGCTAGGATTGTGCCATCTTTTTTATTCAGTGTTGGTGTTTTGCAGAAACAAGTCTGTGTTTTGGTACTACTCGATGTACCAATACTCATCCTTTTTTTCATTATACCAACTATCGCTAGAAGTAGGAGTTTAATATTTTTGAAAATTTTACATTGCTGTATATTCAAAATTTTAAAGATTTCTTTTATTAATATGCAATAAAGGCTTAGAAATTTTCTTAGCTGATGAAGTTGGCTTTAGTCAAGTCTGCAATATAGTTGCTGCCTTTGGTAATTTGTGCTCTCCTGTTTTAAGATGCTCTGATAATTTTAAAGGTGAATTTCATACAATAACCTTCTTTTTAAATTGCACTGTTTTTAAAGACTGTAGCAAAGCCTCAGAATCCACACACATTACAACAAAATATAATATGCTTGGTGGTGTGAAGAGTTTTTTTAAATTATTCAGTAGTACAATAAAATAATTCAAGTGTATATCATTGGTTTTTCAAGTATTTCCTAAGCATCTGAAACAGTTTGTGACCAGAAATTGGAAGGCTGAGCTGCTCGAATGTTATTGCTTTAAACTGCACTTGTTTTAATAAGAAAACATTTTTAACCTAAATTCTTGAAAATATGATTTGTAGTAGTAAATTCATTTCTCCCACCATTTTCCATGCTTCAAAAACTTGAATACCTAAGCTTGTACATTACTTTGTGTTTTGCTATCCTTTTTACTGTAAAATGTAAATATTTTAAGGGATATTTTGATTCTAAAATGATAAAACTTTCTCACATACTGTGTGTGTTTGATTTCATAGGTGTGAAACTGTAGGCTAAATGAATATAGCAGGCTGAGTCACAGAATGCCACATTTGTTGTACACTTCATGGCTCGGTCCTTTTGAATTTTGGGGGGCGAAGAGGGCGGAGAAGGGCAGAGGGGTGTTTGTACCATTGGGACTTCTAGGAAATTGATATTTTGTAGTGACTACCACCCACTGATGCAAAACAAAAAGCCAAAAAAAAAAAAGCAAACCTGAAAACAAACTAAAGTCTCCCGCTCTTATAATTCTTAAAATACACTGGTCATTTTGTTGAGTCTGTCAGAAACAACAAAAATACTCCACTATATAAAAAAACCCTTAGGTTATTGTTCTGTTTTTCAGTGTTTTGTTTTTCACTTTGAGTACATGACCTTATGTACTTATGCAGCATTTTGCACTTTGCTGTAGAAAAGCCTCTTCTTTCCAGAAAGGTCTTTCCAGTTTAACAACACACTAATTGTTAGTTTTAATTATTAATATATTTTAAGGAAAAATTTCATTTGGATACCTTGCAGATAGCTTCATGGTCAAATTGACTAAAATTAAAAATCTTGCACTGAAGAAAGGAGGCGGTAGACTTCTATTAAGTAATGTTTCTTAGACTCATAGTTGAGAAGATTCATAAAGAAAAAATCCTCAGTTTGTTAGTAACTGGAAGCAATATTTAAACTATTAACTTTTATAGCATGACAACACAATTAAATTAGTCTTTTCCAAATTAACTCCGTGGTCCGTATAGCAGTTGAATATATCTGGTAGTATGATGCATGTGTTGTGTTGTTTAGATGTTTACATCAGGGTTCTTTAGACATAGAAGTGCACCAAAGCATTGTTCTGGTTTTTGGAGTCAGTTTCAAGTCAGCAGCTCTGCTTGTGAAGGTTTTCTTTTGACCTGTTCAAAAGTAGTCTACTCCGGGTCCACTGGCGATCTGTCTCTCACATTCACATCCACTTGTGCTCTAAAAATAAACTGGGAGCAATGAAAATTGCAACTGTCTGCACGGAAGGAACGGGAATGCTTTCTGCCAGAACTACCAGAAATAATTTATTTGGAAAGAATATGTAAACATTTTCCAAGTTTGCCAAGTGCTTTACTACCTGCCTCTTGTATGTAGAACCCAGAGAGCCACAGTGAAACAGCTCTTGAAGGGAGGGTTTTGTTAAGAGTTTAAATTAACAAGCAGTGACAGTTGCCAGGATTTGGCCCTAGAATCTGAGTTAGTGTAATGGGAATAAATCCTGCTACTACAGGAATAAGGGATGTTGTCTTCTCCATTGTCTTCAGTCACTCTCCTTCCAACACTCATGTTAGCTGGAAGTGCTCCGATTACTTGTTACTTGTTTTACGCTGAATCACTGCTCAGGCCACAAAAAGCACTGTGCACTGGCGAGGAACTGGCAGTACCCCAGGAGCCCCAGAGAGAACAGGATAAACCCTAAATATGCTCCCTTCCCCAGCATCACATGGCCATAAAAGGCCCTCCTAAGAGAAACTGGAAGAGGAGAAGAATCTGGAGCCAGCTCAAATGCCAAGTGGGCTTCATGAGCTGCCTGTTGGGAAGAGGGGAAGAAGCTCTATTGCATCAGGCTGATCGCTTGAGGGCTCAGAGTAGCTGAAGAGGGTAGAAAGAACCTCACAAAGATGTTTGCAGATCCTTATTAAAACATCTCAGGGTAGTTCCATCACCCTCCCACCTTACTTATCTTCAAGTCATCTGTAACTGACTTGGCAGTGCATTCATTGCTACATACTAATTATGATTATGTGGAAAGTAATGCGTGTCACCTAGTTTTACTGTGCTTATTGTCTCTGCTCCATATCTGCTTTAAGGAAAGACAAAAAAATCCCAGAAATAGTTACTTGTTTCTGATTGGTACCCACTGAAGACTTGTATTCAGAGAATTTCCATGCAAGGAGGTGGTGGCTTATTATGTGCTTTTAAGCGATAGTAAAGTAAAAAAGCAAAAGATAGGAACCAATCACTATTATTTTTATTTAAGTATTTTACTTATACAGTAAGCAATCAGTCAAATGAGAAATGTAGATACCATCATAAATCACTTGTTTAAGCACATTAAAATATAACGATTTATTTTGTTTTTATTGCTCACTAAACTAGAATATAACGGAGCTTTTTCAGAAGGAATAGCGTTTTTGCATTTATATATGAAAAGCTCTATTTACTTTTGAGATTATAAATTCATGGAAAATATAGTCATGAAAATTCAATTTATTGTGGCCAAAACCTTTGTCTAGTAAAATTTCAAAATCTCATTTAGGGGCATATAAGCCAGAAAGGTATAGCTAAAGCAAAGCAGTTCTTAGACTTTCTAGTTTTTAAGCTGTCAGGAATAGAAGTTATTTGTAGGCAGACTGCCACGTTCCCACATTCCAATTGTGAATGGTTTAAACTTTTCATGTCCTCAAACGGGAGACCTCTGCTGGAGAAAAACAGCAGGCATATTTTATAGGTGTTTAGTAATTAAGTAAAATACCTTTTCTGCTCTTAAAACCATTCTTCTTTAGGTGTAATATTTTAGCGTGAAGACAGGCTTAAGTTCTACCCTTTTACGTAAATGCATACGCGATGGATAGAGACTCAGAACGGAGGGAGAACAACTTCATTACCTGTGTGGACATAACCAGTAATTACAGATGTTACGATTTTAAAAATTCTCATTACAATAAACATGTGCTTTTTGCTCCAAGTACACCTTTTTTCTCCCCTCCCCCCCCATTTCAGTTTCTACACTTGACCTTAATATTACAAAATTATGAAAGAGAAATACTGCATTCTAATAAAATTTAAGTTTTGGAGAAGCTGGTAAGTTGTCTGTTCTCATAAAGGAACAAACGATACTGGAGTGGCGGTTGGCTTTATAAGCTAATTACTACCTATTTGTCTACAAAACTATTTCCAGCACAATAAAGAAAAACACTGCAGACTTTCCCATTATTTTAAAGTAAATACTAGAGAGTTATGTATAAGTAGTATTATGAGTAAAACATCTGATCGCATTTTATATGCTATTAATACTCAACATTAAAAAAAGAATAGGAGTTAAGGACAATTTTATTAAGTGCTTTCTTATGTTGGTTCCCAAGTCTTACACTGCCAGCTAACACAAGAAACAGGAGGAAAAGGAAATTCATCACTTTTAAAGAGTCTTAAACAGTTTTTCAATTAATTTCCCTGATTTCCATTGTAAACATTATACCCTTCTGCTTTCATTAGCTGAATCTTCTTAGAATCTTGGAAGAGCACAACATCTTTGATTTTACCAATGAATTCCTTCTGAAAAAGCCCTGTAGTGACTATATTGACTTTCCTGCCAATTTCAAACCCACCAAAATAACAAATGCCACCATAGTTTAAAGCAGTGTATTTTCTCTGTGGATCAATATCTTCAAAAAGAATTAGCTCCTCATCAAGATACACCTTAATACAAGTTTGGTTTTGAACTACAGTAACAAAATGCCATCTTTCATCACAACAGATGGAGTATTTGCTATGAATTAGAGGAACAGAAATTCTTTCTCCAAGATTAACCACAATTTTTAACGTTCCATTGGCAAGACCAATGGCAAGGAAATCATTATCTTCATCTTCACCTTTTCCCATCCATACTATTAAGCCTTCAGTTTGATTGGTAGTAAAATTTAAAGAAATGCGGCTGTACTGGAGGTCTCTTTTTCCATAATAAGGATCTGTGTATTTGATGTAGGAGTTGCCGATGAACTTTGCTATAAAAAATTTGATTTTGCTATCGCAGTACTTCCCTGACCAGCCTAGTGCGCATACACAGATATATGAAAACAAAGTAGGTTGAGGAATACAGAGAGCTTGAGACCCACACCTGTTTTGTGAACAGTGAATAGATTGTTCACATGTGCTCCCTATCCACTCTTGTGGGCAAGAACAAGAAAAGCCCGAGTTTTCAACTTGACATGTTCCATTATTTTTGCACACTGTATACCCACAAACTGTTCCATCACAGTCACCAATGTTGGCTCCACCTTTGGGGTCAGTCACGGTAAGCTTCATTTCCCTGTTGTTTATAACAATTTCTCGTATACAACCAGTGAAACTTGTGGGTTCATTTTCTACTGCCATGGAATTAACAAGGTTTAAGGAAGACACGCCTCCAACAAAAAAATCCGTGTGTGTGTCTAGCACGTTCATTCCAGGACTAGCTTTCTGAGTAATGTTGATACCATCCAGGTCCAGGTAGCCTTCATTACCAGCTCTTCCTGCTTTGAGTGAATGCCATGTATTTCCATTTGCACGGACCTTCTGAAAGGTCTGTAGGATGACTGTCTTGTCGCCGAGATTGTAGCGTAACTGTATAAACCCATTTACTAATGATATACATAGAAAGTCACCTGTAAAAAACAGTATAAAATAGTTTTATTTTTTAGAGGCAGCACACTGAAGAACAGCATATTCATAATCCTGATGCTTTCATGCCTGCACTTCCCCAGTTCAGTAACTTACTTTCAGTAGCCTTGTACCATCATTGTACCTAAATCAGACAAAGGGAAATGTTCCCTGATGAGCTTCTTGTGGCCTTTTTTTTTTTTTTCATTATTGGAAACTGAGCTCATGTTTACTTCAAAGTAAAAAGCCCAACCTTCTGAAACGCTTTGCTTTGGTGCAGGGACTAGGTAACTGTGAGGTAGGAGGAAGCAGGATCACTTTGGCATCCAGGGAATGTGAGTTGGTGTTCCCTCAAAAAAGAATCAAGTTTAGGCCAACTTGCAAATGCCAGAATACTCTCTATATGCTGAACAAAGGCTTGATGGATTTGTCAGTTTAATGCACTGAAGGTTTGTCTGTACCAAGCATACTCTGCTTTCCCTGAAGCTGCTTTTGCAACGGGGATGTTTTGGGTTTAATAATCTGACAGCTGTAGGAACAGATAAGCTTTTTATTGAATTGTTCTTCTGGAGGCCTCCATGACAGGAAGTATTAGGAGGGAGTTATCTTTTCTTGTACTATCAGTGTTTCTGGCCTTACAGGCAATATAAAAGGAGAGAGAGTAGCACTTCGAACTATACTTACAAACATGAAGAAGAAAAGCTGGGAAAGGTTAGGAAACGGGAGCTGGAAGGAAGGTATGTAAGAGCAGCGATAGTCTAATAGCAGAAGGTGACAGGGAGGCAGAAGAGAACAGCAGAGGAGTCTGCAAATGAAAGTCACATTTTTAAGCCTTTTGATGTTTGCCTGTGCAATTTAACTTTTGGAAACAGTAGGCATAAGGTGTTTTTTGTTTTTTTTTTTTTTTTACAGTAAGTTTATCAATTAAATTGATAAATATGTTTGTTAAATTTGAATGTAAGCTTTCTCTCATAGTTACCAGTAAAACTTAAGTTTCGTGTAGTATTTTACTAATGAAGAAATACTTTTAAGTTTGGAAGGTACAATTTCCTTAAAGATTCAGCATTCTTAAGGGTGGACCTGTTAGTAGAATGATGAAGTTTGCTTTCTTGGGGGTTTAATTTTTGAGTATTTCTAATCCTTGAATTTCATTGCCTTTAGTGAAGTTAAAAATGAATGGCTTAATTTACTGGAGGCTTGTGAAAGTTGCTGAAATTGTACCTCTATTTTCAGCAATTGTTCAGGTTCACGTTCAGGCAGGGTGGAGATGTTTCAGTTGTATTAGCGGCTGTAGAGCACATGCTTCGCGCCTCACCTTCCCTGCCCCAGACACCCATGGGAAGAACAAGAAGGCGGCTCTTCCTTCTTTCAACTCCAGTTCAGCGGTGGCAGAGCACTTCCTCCGAGCTTGCTAGTTCCAGTTGTGATGATCTGTTTTACTTCCCTGCGTTTAGTGTTCTTTTTGAGTACCTTGTTTGTTTCTACGTCTTTCAGAAAATGAATATAATTCTCTTCACTTGTGGTTTCTCTTGCTTAGTGATGTGGCTTTAAGTTTGCTTAATTTTTCAGTGCATAGTTTGAATGCACTCATCTCGCTTGTTTGTTTGAGCAATGTACATAACCTGCTTGTCTATTTCTTTTATCAGGACCTCAATCCTAGGGTAAGAAAGGGGCATCAGAAAAAGTTTCTGAACTATCACTTTGGCAGCCTTCAATCCCCTCTGCTACCCAGACACACAGACTTGCATAAGGACGTGAGTACTCATTCTTTGCTGTCTACGAAGAAGGCAGGCATCTGACCAGGGTTGCTTGCTCATCTGTCTTGTAATCAAGACCTGGAGAAGCTGGAAGTTCTCCAAAACTTCCTGGCCTGCAGGGAAGTTTTTTGGTAACTTTGCACATCTGACAATGATCTGTCTGAGATGACATTAGAGAATAGTGCTTCAGTGATGTCTAGGAAAAATTGGACACAGTTTCAGCAGTTAGTGACAGTGCTGCTGACTCAAGCCCAACGATGTCTGTTGCTAATGTACTTGCAGTGAGTTTTGGAGTCTTATCTAGTCTTATTACAAGAGCAAATCTGTGTTACTGCATCTGCTGTCCACAGTGTAAAGAGAGGTTATGGCTGAGTACTCTGGATTATGTTCTAGCACAGATTTGAGGCCCCTCTTCAAATTGGAGCAACTTTCTTTTCTGCTAGTTGTGAAGAAAATAATTAAACTTTCCGATTTCATCTCTCCCTGAGGCTCTCAAGACACTTTCTTACTCCCCTGGTTAGATCCTCTTTTCACAGATGACTTGCCATTTTAGTCTTTGGCAAGAACAGCAGAGAGTTGAGATAAATTTTATGATGTGGATGTTGATCCCGGGGTTAGCTCAGTATTTCTCCATGAAGTTTTATCATGCCATAGGTACTACTTGGGGACAAGTGGCTGGAAACATTTTAGGACTCTAATGTAAGGTGCTGTGTGCTTGGTGTCCATGAAACTTCCTCTCAAAGTAAAGGGAAATTACGGGCTTGTCTTTGTTCCTCTTCACTTTAGCAGCCAGTGACATTTTCAACAAGGGACCTCAATCTGCCCTGTCTCTGAAGGATGAGTTGCACAGCTGAAGCCTGTGCAGGCCTATGCCATCATAGGAATTGCATCACCATATTAAACAAACGGCATTCTTACCACTGAATTTCTCCTCTCAGCAGTCTCAGTATGGAAGATCATGAAGCAAGGTGGTTTCCACTGTTTCAGTCTGAGCATTACTCAAACCTGTCCTGTCCGATCCTAACTGGGGCCAAAGAGCTTTCTTCAAGAGGAAGTTTGCTTTTATTAAGCATGAAGGAGATGACAGCTTCAGTTTTTCCAGGACTAGACTTTATAGCTAGTCCCTACTTTCTAGAAAATATAACCTACCCACAGGACACACAACTTTGCTTCCAGCTTTTCAGATTAGTATCTCATCTAATATAGACTATTTATCCCCATCAGTAGTGTCACCAAAAAAGCAGAGAGACTCCTGAGGTAGGCACTGACAGTCGTTATTATGTTGTTCACGCAAGCCTTTGCCCAACCTGTCGGATGGTGTGCAAGGAACTGTAAGGCAATCTGTCTCAATAAGGTTGAATCTTCTTTGGAAATAGGCTATTGTAGCTTAGCTGTAGCTTGAAACTGCAACGTGTCAAGACCCTGGGTGTCGAACAAAATCCTCAATGGTTACCTCATTCAGTTCTTTTCTGATGCACCTTCCTGCCCCTGTCATCTTCCCTGTTTCAGTAAAATAAAAAGAAGTTGTTTTTCTTATAGCCCAAATGCTATAAGATTGTTTCCTTGTCTTCTCAGGGGAAGGGGATTTTGTAGCAGGTGTTGTCTTAAGGAAGGAACTGTTCTGGATTTAAAATAGCACTTTTACTTGCAAACCTTAGTTCAGGGTTTTCACCAAATGACTGAAGGTCAGAGTTGCTCCATCTCAGGGTGGATTGTCTCTATTTCGTAGTAGAAGCCAGCGCTCCGAAACAGGTATCAGTTTTTCTTCATCACTTTAATTTTCAGGTTTTCATAATGAATATGCACAATCTCACCTGCTTCCCATCCTATCAGATGTCAGCATTCCCAGAAGCCAGGTCAAGTCTATGTCCTGAGCAGTCAGTTCCTAAAACTGGGAGTTAATGAAAAGTCTCCTATAGGTATATCTTACTACTACTGTGAGATCTGGATTATTCATGATGATATCTGCTTATATGACTTCTTATGATGGATTCTGAATGCCTCACAAAAATGTTCAGCTTGCCACTACTCTGAATAAGTACATTAAGTCTGTAAGCAATTTGGTTACAATCACACAGTCAAGTTTTAAATTCTCCCAAATGGCGACAATGCCCTTTCATGTTCAGCCTTTATCTAGACATGCAGGTGTGTCTATATATCCTTGTCTTGAGAGGGGATCATGCTTAAGTAGTATCAGGTCACCATGTTTTTATGTTACCACAGGAAGCTCATCTACATCGTAATGTGTCAAAGCTTTGTACAGTTGGAAATGCACGCTAGGAATGCTGCACTTTATTTTGAGATGTCCTATTCATGCCAGAAGCATTACCATGTGTAACAAATGCAATAGTGTTACATTTACACAGCTGTGTTGGGCAAAGATCTCTGCAGTTACTGCCTTCACTATCAAATCTGCCTAATGCCAATATATTTCCTAGGAGGACTGAATACAATGTCAGAGGATCTTAGGCTGACAGACCATGGGCAGGGAGGGTATCCTGGATGGTATTTTTAACATTTCTCTTTCAGGGTCTCTTCCCCACAGTGACTCAAAGTCTACCCTTGTGCTCCGTGTGTATGCGTATAAGGCAAAGCCTTTATTACCTGTTAGAGTACCTGAATTTATTCCTACACCTCATTGCAAATTGAGAGTAGTTTTTAAAGCCAAAGTTGCTTCCAGAACATCCTTTTAAGTAACTTTGGAAGCAGTGGATACAGTCTTCTAGTCAGTGGCATTCACCTTTTTGATGTGGTTGTCATGTCCCCAGCGATACAGAGATGCAAGTCTCCCTAAAGGCTGCCTGTTTGCTCAAAAGTCACTGATTACTTCCTGGACTACTGAAGGCTTATATTCCTTTAAAAAGACTCGTAAGACATCTGGTGCTTGTCCTTTTCCTCATCACGTTACTAGGCAGAAGCCTCTATGCTATGATATTCTGCTGGGGACAGAGGCTTTGGTGAGCTCAGTGCTTCAGCAGCTTCTGCAGGGTAGGTGTCTCAAGAGCTCTAGGCAGTGGTTTCCTGGTTACAGAACACCTACAGTCCTGGTTCCTTCAGCCATTTCAAAGCCCTGAGACAGCATCTCCAGATGTATGTTTGTTGGCCTCAGTCTATGTCTTCTGTTGCTTTTACCTCACCTTTCCTTCCTCTAGCTCGAGGCCACGATGTCAGTTTCTATCACTATGGTATCAGGTAGCATTTTTTCCCCCCCTCTCCTTCCACCTTCTTTTTCAGAAACCTGTGTTGAACATTGGCTCCATCTTGGTAACAGAATGAACATTGGAACCTCATGCTCTCATAAGCAGTAACATTCACAGGAATCATTCCCAGTTAATGAAAGGGAACTCTCTTACCGTAGGTTGGTTTCAGTATGTGCTCATCTTCACTCTAAGTTAACCTTTTTAAGCCACCATAATAAACTGCCTGTGTCTCCAACAGTATTATTGCCTCTTGTTGGTAACAAGCATCCTATAGCCATCATAGCTCTAGATGTATCTTTGCTCACTGCTCTTTCCTGCCTTGCTGAACTTGGTTCACATTGCTTTTGTTCTTCCTTTTTTCATCATCCTGTTCTTCACAGTTTTCCTTTCACCGTGCTATCCTGTATGATTTTCTGTGGACCCCAATCATGTCCTCTTATGCTGTGATCCTTTAGGTATTCATCCAGGAGCAGAACTTTTCTTGTGTAGTAGGGGTTGAAATAGCCATGTCAGCCTCCAGCTGAATGGCTGTACTCTATGGCCAAGAAAGGTGATGCACTGTGGTCTCCACATGAGAGAGAACCTAACTGACCAGTAGCTGTCTTTCACAGCTGGTCTCCTGAGCATTTCCAGCAGCCAGAATAAGGCCCAGGGCCAAGGACAGAAAGCAAAGCAGAAGAGGGAGGGCTATAAACGGGTAGAACAAGGGAACGAAGGACAGAGAGAAGAGAGGAGCCACCCTTCTGCAGCCTCTGCTCCTAGTTGCCAGCCAATAATATGTCAGCATGGTTGTTCCCACCTTAATCTGTATCTTTTGTTGCCTTCCTTGTCTTTAGGGGTCTGTTAACCTTGACTCTGTCTTTGTCATGGTCTGAGTGCATGCACACAGTTAGGTGTCAGTCAGCTGACAGCT
Source organism: Oceanodroma leucorhoa (assembly GCA_030449065.1). NCBI lineage: Eukaryota > Metazoa > Chordata > Aves > Procellariiformes > Oceanodroma > Oceanodroma leucorhoa. The sequence continues at coordinate 697,127 of JASVER010000176.1, forward strand.
TATAGCAGCTTGTTGCCGCTGTTGTAACTTGATCTTCTATCTAGTGATGACCATAGCCAGTGCCTCTAATGCACTCTTACAGGAGCTACCCATGGATATGCTTTCACGGATTACAAAATGATTCTACCCCATGTATAGAGCTGCATCTCACAGCTAATGCAAGACTGAGAACAGGTATGAAGCTGCCAAGCCTGTAAATCTCTCAAACCATGTAAAAAGTCACTGGCAATACGTAGATTCCGGCTTCCACTTGGAGCACCTTCCCAGAGCAGAAGGGCGTAGCTAGGATCCAGAACAACCCTGCATACAGAGTGATGCTCATGCATCTAGAAGGGGTGGGCGGTTATTTATTTGTAGGTTTGATCATTTAGCCTCACCTTTACAAAATGCTGCTCTCCTTGATGAAGAAACTTTTCCTGCTTTAGTCACCACTGTCACCCTGGCATATTTCGGCAGCTAGAAGAGCCACCTTCCTTGAGCAACCTCAATTTGCCAGCCTTTTGCAAGCATTTGCTTGCCAATGGCAAATGAGTAGCAACAACACTTCACATGCAACAGATTTCAGGACAATGGGGATGACTGTTCTGTCACACAGATAGCTGGCAGTTCTGCTTCTTATGCTGCTAATTTAGCCCATACAAATGATCCCAAAACTAGTAGCAAAGCAGAAATGATGCCCCTGTCAGCTAAGGAAACATGGCTGCCAAGAGAGAAGACTTAACCACTCTTAAGTTTCTCTTCTAAAAGTGGGTGGATAATCAGTTTGTTTCTGATTAGAAAAACAACACTCCTCCCTTGTGGGTATTCTAGAAATTCTGACTATTTCCAAAGGATTTTAGTTCAATTCCATGATTCAGTTTTCACCATAAAAAATGTCTTAGAAAACCATGCAGACGTCACACACCCATACTGGCTATCTCTTATTTTGATGCTTTAGGTTTTTAAACTGAAATGCCTTAAATATCAGGAGTTACAGTTTTGAGTGTTTTCAGACCAGGTAGGTAACATAATTCTGTTAAAGAGAGACAGAGCACTGGTGTTGCAAATACTGAGTATTAAATTTAGCATGAGTCATCCCATTCTGTTTATTAACCTGACTTCCTTCTTAGTCAGCATAGCTGTTCTTTCTCATCTCGTCAGGGAGCAAACCTTTCCATCACCCTGGCCTGAACTCTGGAATAGTGCAAACAGTCTACAGCATATTCCACCTTCATGAACGAATGTAAAGCTTCAGTAATGCTATGACTCAACGAAAAAGTAATGCTTCTTGCCTTTCAACCAGAGTGCCAAGGCCTTCAAGTCTATAGAGTGGTTGCTATGTGAATGGACTGTCTGAATTAAAGGCTACTTATTCAATGGGGCTCTCACACTTTCATTGGTAAAAATAGGATAAACTGCACTTGAAAAATGTGAAGTGGGCTGGCCTTCTACCGACACTGCTGAACTCCACAAGAATGCTGTATTATTTGCACAGACCTCGCTCAGAAGCAGCACATACAACTGTCTGCATCTCCCACATTTTTACCTCATTGGCATAAAGCAAGTAATCAAAGAGGGGGAAAAAGCCCCCTTGTCTTTCTGACTGCAGGTTTCCAAACTAAAATATGCATACACAGCTCACTTGTTGGGTTTTTTCCCCCCAGCTTATTATTAATATAGCTAGCCACTTAAAATTTTGCCAAACTTTGGAAATTATTTTCTTAGGAGCTGCAGAAATTAATACTACCAGACTTAAAGTCATGATACACATTCAGAAACAGTTGACAAAGCAAGAAAACTGATGACTGACAGAATTATAGGAAATTCTGGCAAATTTTATGCCAATTTGCCAGGTATATAAATGTGTGTACTGAAGTAATCACATTGTTAGAAGAGTGGAGCCTGGAACCAGCATTTCAACTTTTGAGTAAGGAGACTAGCCACCTACCCACCCTTTCGAGAAATGCATGTGACGTTCTTTGAAAAGAACAAAGCAAGAAGTAAATGTTTCAATGGAAGTCTCATGTTTATTTCTTCACCTACTGAAGATTTTTTTTTAATGATGGGAGGATTTTTTGGCAGGGGCATGCCCCTGAAGGGAAAGCCCCAGTGTAGTGTTTACGTGGGTGATAAGCCAAGCCAATGTATAACTGTGCCACTGTGAGATGCTACAACTCAGTATAATTGCTAAATTAGCTGCATAGTCAGAGCTCATTTATTTTTAAAAAACAGCATTGGCTAGTGAGGAAAAAAATGTTCTAATTATTTCCTATTAAAAAGGAATTTTAGAAGAAAAATACTGTGATTTCAGCAATCAATTTATTAAATCTTACATAACGGTGTAGAAGAAAAGGCTTTATATAAAGTGCTTTCTAAACTAATCCCCAACAGAAAGCTCTTTCACATCTGCTGGCTGCTAAGAATACTTCTGAGTCTTTCGTCAGTCTAATTCTGTCTGGGTTTGACAGGATTATATGAAGGCAAATATAATGAACTAGACGATTAGCTTTTCCTAAATCTTTCAAAACTTCAGGACAGTGAAAATGGGAGTAGGAAATTTGTAAAGAAATTCAATTACTCTATAGAAGATGTTTTTTGTTTTGAAATGAAATTGATATGATTCTAGAAAGTGATTTAAAGAAAATATTCCTTCCTGTGCAAACTAAACATTCATGAATGGCAATAGAATGAGGTCATGCTCATGCTAAACCACTCCTGGCCCAAGTTAAACAGACTTAGCACTCTGTTTGATGCTTCCAAAGAGATATTTAATTTCTTTATATCCTAGCTGTTTCCATGAACTCTGACTATTCTTTTGAGAGAGATCCTTTTTTCTCTTCTATTTTTCATGGCCCAGGTAATGCTTTAGTTTATACAGGAGAGAACTATTCACTGAGAATCTCAGAATTTAGACTGTAAGTGGTACAGTTATAAAAGATTCATTGTAGAAAACAGAGTTCTTTGCAAATAAATGTATTTGTATTACAGATGTTCCATATATTTTTCTTTGAAGCTGCTTCTCTGTATGTGGTTGTAATTAGAACAAGACAAACAGGAGGTGCCAGCAGCGTATGATGTATTATCAGTCTTACCGAACGCCAGCCTGTTAAAACACCTGTGTACAGAATAAGAAGGTGGTAAATTGGGCATATGTGTGTTTATATGCATGTGTGGCTGGTATTCAGTGTTTATTGAAATCTGTCAAAGCTTTCAACTTTGAACAAAGGAACATAAAAATACATGATAAGCAGTTAAGTGGTTTTTTTGGTTATACAAAGGCCCATTTTTGCATAACGTACTACTTAATACAAGTGGAAAATTTGCTCTAAGGTCATGTTATGAATGATATGTAATGCTTCTGTTTAAAAATGTGCAAGACACCACATAAATACAGTATAAAGATGAAGTATGTTAATAAAGTAATTACAAAAAAATTACATCCTAAAGACTAAATTTAAAAATATATTTACAGTGATTGGAAAATTATGTTTTCTTGCCATGATATTTTAGGAATGTTAACTTAGTAAAGTTTAAAATACTTTTATAAATAGTAGAAATAGTTTATTTAGATTTGTTTCTCACTCTGCATATCTGCCAAATGCAGAACTTGTATGTTTTGCATGCTGCACCAGCAAGTTTTCAGCATTACATAATAAAAAGTTAAACTTCTGATGAACCTCATTAGCTCTCTCATAGTCTGTTCACTTTCGCTTAACTTGTTTGATCAGTTTTTATATTGCTTCACTTTTGGTTATTTTAAAACACTGGACCAAACCCCCAGACAGTGAATCCTAGGGTAGCTGCACTGAAACTGTGGGAGCAGTGTCAGTAAATGTCTGTTGAAAAGCTGGCTACAGTTACTTTTCAGGGAAAAATTGTTTCCTGAACCACTTCATTAAATACTTGCTGGCTTTGGACTAATCCAAAATTTTGTTATGCCTGTTTTTTCTTATGAACTTGGTTATTCACAGTTCAAAACCCAGTCACCATGGACAATGAGTTACAGAGACTGAATGCTTGAATCACTTCAAAGTACTGCCCTTCTTTTTCAGAAAAGTACCTGTGTGTATGATACCAGCAACCTGGAATATCCTTACCTGACTGAGTACCCAGATGCTGTGCAGTGTAAAACAGGATACCATCTGGAGATAGAGGCTGAAACTGTAGTTTGATATGGGTCTTATGCCGGATAGAAAAGGGTGCAAATGACATCCATGATGATTCATTACTTCTGAAAGATGGATCACTAATGGAAATATCTGAAAAATACAAGACGAAATGTCTTCTGAAAGATATTTTGAGAGGACTGCATTATTATGGCACCAGTTGTCTACAGTTATTTTGTATAGTTCATAAATGCTGTACATAATACTTCCAATTCTTCCCTTTCCAAAGACTAAAAATAACCTAGATACAAAATAAAACTTAGATAACAGCAAATCAATGCCATGTTGTCTTCTGTTGCCTTATTTTCATTAACAACCAAGCCAGTAGTTGTAATGCAAAATAAGTGTGATCTTGTTAGTGTTCATTTTCAAATAAATGTAAGTGTAAATTTTACATTGTTCAAAAATTCAAATGCAAAATGCTTTTGCGGGAGTCAGAATAAACATTTATTTCTTCACCATACAGATGAAAACCTTAGTGGAGGATTTTTAATGAACTGCTTTGTGTGTCATAAGAATGTACATTTTAAGTGGAATGTGTTCATTAATTGCTGCTGAAATTTGTTTTTAGGATAATCATACTTAGATGCTTGATAATTCAAATTGTCCTATCTTATACTGAAATGGAGCACTTTCACACAATTACAGTGAAGATACAATGTACACTTTTGAGCTATACACAGTTTCATCATTCTGTCTTACCACTTCTCTCAGTGCTGATTGTTCATACACCCCCGAGAAATTGAGCTTGTTAAACTTTCTTCAGCCAACTGATTAATGATTATACTTTTCTATGCTGTTTATGTGACTTGAAACTGTTTCCAATTTTTCTCACTATAACGACATTACATATTTGAGATATAATTATGTTAGTTATTAGCTAATTCATTATCATGTGGTTGTTAGTTTGCTGTATTTGTGGGTTCACTGGAATAAGTCAAGCTATTTAGATGTACAGGGTACATTTAGACCTGTGATAAGCCCTTTTTACTACTTAGTTAACAGCATACTAAATGCCTGAACTGTAAGTGCTACCCCCCTCACTTTTCACAGTTTTCCTGCTGAAGCTATGCTGTTTCTGTTCTAAGAGGCCAACACCTTTCTTTATTTTGGTGCTCCCAATTTCATAGCTTTATAGTAACTCGCTTTCAGTCAAATATACCTTCAAGATGTCCTTGTAGTGCATTCCTAGGCAACCTTCTGCTATCTTTCCACACTCAAGTTTTTTGCATAGTGTCTGCTTGTGAATCCACTTGCCATCCAGTTGCACCTTGTATTGCCTATTGCAGATGGGCCTTAGTTACTAGGTTGGTATACAGTCGGCATGCTGCAAGACTTTGTAATTTGTCTCTTTGTCACACCACCTCTCTCAGAATAGGATTCAAGGTGTTCCTGGTGGACTGTGTCCAGCAGACAGATGCACCATTATACAGGATCCAGATCTCTCACCTGTTATCAGCTTAATGACTTGAGGATGCCTCTAGAATGGGTAGTAACGATACAGCTGGCCTTTTTGTTCATTTCCCCCACTAGATTACAGCTAATACTTCTGAGGAAGGTGTATGAATTCAATTTCACAAATTCTCAGTAAGTCTAAAAGTAAGTTTTAATCTCTGGAATATCTATTTTCATGGATTTATGAAATGCTCGAATGATCAGAATCAGGCTTTTGATGAGCTGTTTTTCAATCTATGTATCTATTCTCATGCAAACACATTACATTAACAAATCACTCCCATCCTAAGCATCATAATAGCTGTTATGATATCAAGGCTAGGCAGTGTCTGTAGTAATACATTACATCATAATGTCAGAAATGTGAAGTTCCCAGCATCTATACTTAAAAGCTAACAGAAAAAAAAATAGTTTTAAGAGTAGCAATTGCCCTGGAAGATAAACAGTAATAAAACTTTCTAAACAGATTAGGTGATGTAATTTATATCACTAAAACTTATAAACACTATCAGGTACAAAAGAAAATACTTAATAATTTTCATGTGGATTTTTAGGTGCTTGTGTTTTTTTCAGTAGGTAAGAGACAGTATTCTCCATTCGTAGGTAAAGATGTAGTCTCTATACTGATGTCTTCATATTTAAAAATCAATCAGAAATAATAGTTCAGTTTGTACATAGATATCATTTGGAAGTCAGTATTCTCTCAGCAAATTTTTTCACAGCGAGACTTACATATGGAGGAACTGTGTCACAGTGGTCAAGCTTATATTAAAATCTGCTGCTTAAAAGGTCATACCAGGTGAAGTGTACAATGAAGCATGTGAAAGTCTTCATGTCAGATTCAGTTTCACTTTGTCAATGTAGTTAGTTCTTTACTGCTTATGAAGGAAGCATGGATAATGACTAGTGTGAAAGCAAAATGTTCATATGCGGCAGGATTGAAATGCTACATTGCTTATTGTTGGAAGGTATATGAAAGGAAGATTGCTATGATAAAAAGCCTTGGAGTAGAGAGAGAGAACAAGGATGAACAAAGGTGATTTTATAGTATCACTCAGAGAATGGATTAAATCCATGGCTTTACATTACAGAGTATTAAAAAATAACACCCATGTCTTCAGCAGCAGATGTCAGAATGCTTTAGAAAGGAGGTATTATCCTGATTTATAGATGTAAAATAAAATACTCTATTTAATAGACTTCATTCTGAAACTTCCAAGATGCAAATATTTTATTCCCATTTTGCTAAAAAAGCAATATATTCCCAACAAATATATCTGAACAAATGTCAGAAAACAACATATTTTGCCACAATGCAGCAGGACAAACTACAGGAAGTACTAAAATGACTTCTAATTTGCTTGTAAATTATCTGTAGATCCTGTAAGTACTGATTATATGTATGGAAAAGATCTGACTTGACAGGTACATGGAAATGTGCACCCATATCTCAGAACAGAATGCTTTAACTCTACTGCACTGCACCGAGATGATCAGTATAAAATGTCATTTTTGCAAAATTGAATCTATAGATAGACAAACTTTTAAGGTGAAGAATAAGACAATTTAAGCTTTTCAATTTGCTTTTATGGCAGGCATATGCAAAACTAACATGTCATGTCAAATGCTGAGGTACTTTACTGTTGTTTTCTTGTCGAGAACCTTTTTTTCCCACCTAAGATAAGAAAATAAGAAGCTTGGCTAAAATTGCACAAGGCAGTTCCTGTATTACATATGCTTACTTCAGAGAAACTCTTTGCTAAAAAAAATGAGGTGAACGGATGCCTTTGCCAATCCTATAAGTTAAATTTGTAGGACATGTGCTCTGTAACTACTGCATGACTCACTAGGGTGCTCAGCACTGTGTGGTGCATTGTAAGCACAACAGGCATTTAAGCAAACATTTCTGTTCCATATCTGATTAATGACTCACTTTTCTAAGCTGAGTACTAGTATCTGATGAAGCTATACATTTCTGAATGATACCAAGAGAAACTCTAAATCCCTTTAGACCAGTTAGAGCTATGGGAACACAAAGTTCCTGCAAGTACTATTGCTGAGGTGTGCTTTTATTTCCCTCTACTACGCATTAATACCTTTCAGGTTCCTCCTGCTACCCTCATTTGATCAGCCCTGTAATGCTCACACACCCTATTCAACTGTTGTTATGAACAAGTCTTTCTAGGTTATTCTTGCAGCTCAGTTCCCACCATTGAAGCAGAAGTGCACATCCCAGTCTAATTTTTGATGGCATTACATTTTGATAGTTTCTTCAAGCAGCTTGTTGCCTCCAAACTTTCAGCAAGCCCATTTTGCTATTCAGCATGTCGAGGAAACTTGCAGTGGAAAAGTAAAACAGTCAACATGAGAAAACTGAGCTCAAACTCCAAGGTGGAAACACAGAGGCTGTGGAAGCAGGGATGGGCTACCCAGCAGGAATACAGAGCCAACGCCTGAGTTGAAAAGGGATGGAGTTAGGAGTCAAAACTTAGCAGAGGTTCAAACTGGCAAGGATGTGAAGGGAAACAAGAAGGGCTTCCAACAAGAAGGCTAAGGAAAATGTGAGGCCAATCCTCGAAAGAGTGGGGACATAGTGACAAAGGACATGGAAAAAGCCAAAATACCCAAAGCCTTGTTTGGCTCATTTTTTCCTTGGTAAAGCCTGATAAAGCCTCCCAAGTCCCTGACCCTGGTAGCTGAGCTTTGGGAAGTGAAACATTATCTCTGGCAGAGGAAGAATTTGGGAGCACATCAGCCAGACATACGCATGGGCAGGGCACCAGGAAGGATGCATCCCTGAGTGATGAGGGAGGTGGCCAATATCACCATAAGGCTGCTTGCTATCAATAAGCTCTGAAAGGTCATGGCAATCACAAGAAGTTCCTGATGACTGGAGGAAGGCAAAACATCACGGTTTGGATGGATGGGTCAGTCTGTGATACTAACTAGCTATATCAGTTTGCTTTTTTTCCTCTCAAATCCTTTCTGCAAGTAAATATATCAAACAAGATTTTTCATAGAACTCTGTCACTGATCACCATAAATCTACTGTCCTGACCACAAGTCATAGTTTTATTTCAGTATTTGTTTTGTTTTGGTGGTGTTAGAAGCCAGGCTTACTGTCAGGGAGTGGTGAGGGCTGGGAGCAGGGAGCCAGGGGCCAGGAGTGATATAACATGGCTAGCAGGGCAGAGGCCTCTCCAGCCAGGGTCCTGTCCGGAGTGAGGCGAGCAGGACAGGCCTGGGGTGAGCAGCCAGGTCAGCTCCAGAGGCCAGATCACCAGGCAGGTCCACAGTGATGAGGCAGGTGTTAAGGTGAAGCCTGCAAGTCAGTCTGTGGGTCAGAGTCCAGGTCCAGATCAACACAGTCAAGCAAGGCATGGATGTGATGCTGCTGCAGTGTTGTTCAGTGAGGGATCAAGGGCGGAAGCCTCTGTGTAAAAGCTGCTCCTGAGCAATGCAGGAGGAAGCTCCTGCTGGGGCTTCTCAACAGAGCTGTCTTTGAGACCAGCCACCAGCCCCATCCCTAGGCTGGCTCCGAGACCAAGCAGACAAACCTTCAGGGAGCGGCGGGAGGATGCGCCCAGGGCCCTGGCACTCAGTGCAACTCTAACAGTTCATAAATTCATAACCGCAATAAACACCTGTCTGAAAGCTTTAAACTCTACACATACATAGAAATTTTTAGTGGTTTCATTCCTTCATAGAGAGAGAGTGAGCAGCTCCATCAATTCCTTTTTTCATTTTGGAAAACAATGACCAATATGGCTGTATGGAAATCTTCATCTTAAGATGCAATTTGCTTAAGGTTGTAGCTCAAAGATTACTGATATTGCATGGGCACTTTTTTCTTTTTTCTGTGTAAATATTTGGAAAAACTGAAAAAAATTAATTTAATCTTATCTAAATGGAAATGTATTTTTCTATTGAATTATCATTTTTTATTTAATCTTTGAAGACCTAACCGTTCAGGAATTATAAACTAATTTATGTATAGCAAAAAAAAAAGTATAGTTCAACTTCCATTTTTAGTGCAGTAAAATGTAGAGCATGTTAACAAAAGTATCGATTATTAACACAACTCAAATAGAACGGTTAGAACAATGTACTAATGGAAGTTGTAATTTTGCCAGAGTTGCAGCCATTAGTAATCCTTGCTGTCCCTGAAGAGGAGAGACTGAGGCAATCATTATTCTGAGCAATATTGGAACAAAGGATTGCAATTTTATAAGTGAAGGCTACAGTTCTGTTTGGTTTTGTTGCAGTGGAGCTGTAATCTCCACTGTTAGCTAATTAGAGACCTAATTAGCTAAGAAATAACATCTAGGAGCATATGGCTAAATCCCTAAAGAGATCTCTGGTTTTCCAAAGCCTAAAATAGCTATTACTAGCCAAAGTCAAAACAGTAGACCTCAGTCTTTCAGTACGACACATATTAAGAGATGAGTGACTAAGAATACGTCATGTGAGCCAGCAAATTGTACTGGGAGCATCTATGAAACCTCAGTACTAGCAAATCAATTGGACCAGAAATCTGAACCTGATTCTCCTGCATCTGAGGATATGGATATTATAGCCAGGATATGGATAATTTCTATTTCTTCTGTCCAATGACTATTTCGGTAAACAAAAATTTCCTAAAGAGATGATTGGACGATAGAGGAAAAAAAGAAAACCCTACATATCCAATTGTTCAGTGGTTATTATATTCTTTCAGGATATGACAGATATGGATGGGTTCAAGTATTTGCACCGTGATAGTGAAAGTGAATGCTTAATCGCTAGGCAATTAGGAAAATGTCATACAAACAAAATTTACAAATGTTTAATCCATGCTTGGCTTTGGTAGTAAGCTTATTCTAGGTACTGAAATGCTCTGAAGATGCTTTCAAGATGAAACCTGCAAGAAGAAACACCCAGTCTGAAATCCCCTCGCTGGGACCGTTTCTGCACTGGAAGTCTTCAGTTGTCTAAAGACTAGAGCATTGAGCAGGACTGTGAGTATCTCAGTGCAGCCTGAAAAAACAATTGGTAAAGAATTAAGTATCTAAAACTTTGTTAATCTAGTTTCAAATTGAGATCTTCACTTACTCATATCTTGGACTGGATTTAGTCTGACAACAGTGCGAGTGTGCTTTGAGGAGGACCAGAGTATAAGCAAGCTGGTATTCTGCACAGTGTTTATGAGAGTAATTAAGTCAGGGAAATAGATTACTATATAATTGGAGGGATTAATTTTGGCATTAAGACACTTATATTTAGCTGTCTACACATTATTTATAGGCATGAAAATACCCATTACAGTCAACTATGATGTAAGACAGAATTCAGTTGCTTAAACATGTTTGTCACTTGCCATTGAGATGCTTTAGCATATCCCGGCCATTCACGTGGGCCTGGCTGGTATAACAGCAAACATAGGACCTGATGCAGTTGGCAGCTGGAAGCTGTGAAGGATATATGGCAGCATGTAACCAGGCCCTATTTTCAGGCAACTGCATAGCATTGCTACGCAAAACAGTCAACAGATCTAAAAGGGATTCCCCTTATCCTGAAGTAGCCTCCTCCAAGGCTCCATTCAATTTCCCAAATGTAGGTACCTACTGTTATTTTTTCACAGCCTCTGTTGCCTTACCTTCATGTGCCATTCCAGAAAGGCACAGGTGTCCAACAGGTCCTGTGCCATATCTATGAACCCTGTCTGGATGCTTTTGGATACAAGTTTGAATGCCAGGGCATCTCAAACAGCACTAAGCATCTACATTTGGAAAAGCTTCTTATCAGCTAAATAGCTTCACTGACTCTATTGACTAGATGTTCATTAACCATAATGGGAACTTATATATTGAACTCGCATGTAGATACTTAAACCTAGGCGCCTTGCCTTTAAACCAGTTCCTACCCTTGACACAGTTTCTAACTCTGAACACCTTCACAAAGTAAGGTGACTAGCATATTTTCAGCAAATCATTCATGCTCATAGACGAAGTCTGAAAATAATTCCAGAGCCATCCTGTTAAGTGCTAGTTAGCTGGCTGTATCCTGTTCTTATTCAGTTGGGTAACTGGAGGGAATGGTAAATGCATGATTGAATTTTTATTGGGACATCACGTCACTCATGGCTGACCTGGTGTGGAGGGCGTTACTGTTGTACTGCATATCAATTCCTTAATTTTGTCATGCATGACTTCCACTTGAGTTTATATACGATTAATCCATGGCATGTATTTAATTAGGCAATTCACTTTATGCTGCTTGACATTTTAAATTATACAGATAAATATTACAAATGCATGTTTTCTTGTGCCTACTATGAATATTAAATTTACTGGACTGTTACTGATAAATCTGAAAGTTTAGGTTACTTTTCAGGCAAAACTTTAACAGCACCTTTTATCCTTATAGGACACAACTGCTATAGCTACTATTTAAAGATTTTCTTATGTTGCCACAGGGTTTCAAAAAATGATAGTGGAAACAGAAAGCTTGATGGGACCAGTGTTGCTTAAATGACTAAGAGAAAACAATAGTCATTGTGACTCAAAACAACAAGCTAATAAGTGCCTGCAGTTGTCCTTTAAATGGTTAAACATAGAAACACAAATTTTGAAATAATATATATTAAATAGTTTGTGCATTAAGCCAGCAAGTCTAACTGCATTGTCAGGTAAACCCAGCACATGCATGCATGCATGTATATGTGCTTGAGTGTTTGTATGTAAGGTGTTTTGTCATGTAAAAGTCTTGAGCTAATCATTCTGTGAATTAATTTGTCTTACAATAGCAGTCAAAATATGTCAAGTAACATTCTAGACTATGTAGAAAGAAAAAGATATTTATAGTGAAAATTATTCCAAAAGTCAGTTTCTTCCATTTTTTCATTCATTCATCATGACTATGAAGACGGATTAAATAGGTACAGAATTGTCATTACTTTTTTTTTTTTCTTTTCTGTCAGTTTGTCAGGTATTTTCAAAAATTGGCTATATTTTTGTATCAGAATAATGGAATTTGACATCAGAATAATCTCTGGAAAGTTGACTTGAGCTGATAAACATGGCCAAAGGAAGTTGTTTGCCATTTGTTCATCAAGGAAATGGCTTTATTGTTTGACAAGTATCTCACTAAATTGAGGATAGAACAAGGAAAAGCTCTTTCCATTTGCTTTCCTTTCTTCAAGAGCTGTACGTTGACAGGCAGTATTTGTAGCTACGGAATTCAGAGACTAACATATAGTTGAAGAAATCTATTTATTAACTTATTTCTTTGTGAAAAGGGCAGTAGCATTCCGTTATGATACCTTGGAGCCAAGAAAAATTATTTTAATAGATTTTATGAAAGTATATGGCACAAGCTAATCCTGCTAACGAAAACTGCTGAATAATTTAAAATTTATAGAAATATTGTGATGAAAACCACACTTATTTTAGTCATTGGCAATTCTTCTCCAATACTGCCATCTACAGAATCTTTCAAATATTACATTGCTGTCCCCTTAAATGAGACATTATCAGGTCTGTGAAATCTCACAATTAACTAATCTGAAATTATAGGTCTTCTTCATTCCTCTGCAAAATCGAGTAAATTATTTAGGACATAAATTTCTTATGATAGTTTCTAGAGGAATTCTATCTCAATGCTTAACATAATGTCAGAGGAACTTCATTGACTCCAAATTTATTTTTGCTCAAGTTTTTCACTGCCTTAAGTGATACTGTTTATCTCAAGATGAGAGGCTTGATTTAATCCATCAAAACCAATGGCAAGAAAAAGAAAAAAACATAAGCCACAAATGTTTGGACACTAGAAGACTACTTCAGGGAGGTGTCATATATAGCTGCTGTGTTAAACTTTTCTCTAAACCATTATTGGCCACTGCTAGAGACAGGATTACTGGCCTCACACAGGGACACTCTTCTTATAAGAGGAACAGGCTGCTGAGATACAATTTAGTAGAGATTAGAATAGAATTGCAGACAGACATTATGGACAACATGTCTGTATTTTTAATGTTCACATCTCTTAATAATTACTAGTTATGAAGAAGATATTGTGTTCACATATATAATAATGATGGCCTATAAATCAAACTATATCTGCAGCAAAAGGCTTTTAGACTGTTGCTTCTTCCCCAGGGATAATCATCCTTGACACTTGATCTTAACCACTTTTTCTCACAGCAGTAATCACACTGAAGCCAATAGGTCTACTGTATACTTGCAGGAGAGCTGAAACAACCAGGTCCTTAGAGATATCTCTCTCTTCAGAAACCCTTTGAGATATCTAATTACAAAGCTACTCATTGGGCCAAATGGAATAAGCTGGAAGTTGGTGTTCAAAGCCATGCAGTAGACTCTCCCAGACAAAGTGCTGGGAGCTGGAGCCTCTTGTTGGTTTTGAACCTTGTGTGTTAATGAAATAACTAGACTAAATTACATGCTACTCTGGGCTGAAGCTTCACTTCTTAATCAGAAGACAGTTTAGAGATGTCTGGTACTTAGTTGAATGAAGTCAAATGAACAAAAGATTTTATTAACATCGTATTTTGGTGTCCTGGAAAACGTAAGTACTTTTAAAAAGAAAACCTAGATAATCTACTTCCCGTGTATTCCTTATCCTTGTGGTTAAGGGAGTGCTAACTAAGAATTAACACTGTGCCAGATCTTGGCAACGTTTGGTTGCCATTCACACACTTCAGGATTTGGGCCGGTTTTCCTGTGTTACTGTTACAGTTATGACCTTTTCAAACCAGTGGAACAGAATTATCTGTTGCTTCATGTGTCATTAACAGTCTTAGAAGTGGTCTGAGTCCGGATGGCAATGTTAACACTAAGTAAAAAAGACTCCTGCATAAATTTTCCATTTCCTTCCCACTTCATTACAACCACTTTTATTTCTGGCAGTATAAATTAATCATTTTTTTGTTTGTTTACATTAGTGTTACGTTTAGAAACCTAACACACTTGAAGAACCATCCTGTCTTATGAGCATTAATGGGTTCGGACAACATAGTACACCCAAGAACTGGAGCTTTAAATTATTCTGGAATTAATGTATTACTCTGCTTTGCCTGACAAGGCTTTGTTCCTTGGACCCATTCACATCTAATTTCCAACCTCTCCTCTCTTCCTAGCGCTCCTTACAGATGCTTGCCTTTCCAAAGTAGGTCTTAAATTTAGTAGGCATCTTCCTACTGCACTTCAGTCACCAGTGTGCTACGTACCTGCTAACCCTCTCGATCTTTCTCCTAGAAAAGCAAGTCCTGTCACTTGCTTTGGAAGGTTGAAATATACAATGAAATATTTGCTCCCAGAGTGTCAGAACAAAAAACACCTGTGTACTACTTGCTGAACATTAATTGATCATGTACAGCCTATAGGAAATGCTGGGTAATTCAAACTGCTACCCTCTGTTCATCAGGTGGGTTGATTTTTTCTAATTTCCTCTAAAGTATATGATTTAATATACATCTTACTGCAACCTTCTGAGAATATTGCTCAGTATTTACACTTTGGCAATGAGCACTGTGAGAGTGGACCAAGTAAGCACTGTGAATTTCAGGCCATATGAGCCATTCAAACTATATTCTTTAACTGATCTTGCTCTCCCTGGGTTTACTCTTGTTCTAACTTAGTTTTCCAACTACTGAACACTTGTTAGTGCAGCTCCAACTTCTAAAACTTAACCATAATGTACCATATCTCTGTACTGACAGTCATTGCATCCTTGGTGACTTGAGTCTCTGCTCTAAGCAGGACACATCACATTACTCTTTAAGAACAGTTACGTCCTCATCTGCCCATATACTTTCATCTCTCATGTACATAGTTCATAAAGAACCACAAATATTTTTAGTGTTTGCTAGGCAAGTTAGTGCTTGATTATTGTCCATTTACGTTTAAGTACCCTTAACATTTGTTATCAGAGTACCCTTCCTTATTATTGTGGTTCTACCCCTACTGTCCCATTCACTCACTTCACCTGACTTGTTCTCGTGCAGTCCATACTGTTGTACTGTGTTTACCAGTTACTACTGTTTGGTAAAGCCCTATTTGTTCTTCCTCTTTGTTATTCTCCTCTGCTTTTTTGCCTCATAAATCTCTTCTGTCTTTTTCTCACACATCTTTCCTTCTTTCTTGCACATTCATTAGTCTCCATCATTTAATTTCCCTTTGTTCTCTCCTGGTCCCTTGGGCTGTTCATTGCTCTCTGCCTCTTTTTCTTTTGGCTCCAATAACCACCATCAATCCAGAGATGAGGTATTCAATCTTGATAAGCAGCTGTTTTTTTACCAATTTGCCATCCACTAAAAGTGCAAACTGCGCTTTGAAAAATCTCATGATAATTCATTATTCTGCCAGAGTAAGGTGAAAAGCAGGGCAAAGAGTTTGGTCAGGACCTGTCGTCCCTATTCATAAAAAGAAAGCTTTTAAATAAAACAGAAGGAAACCCTCTAACGTGTTTACCAGGTGGAGGAATTACTACAAGGATGACAATATACAAGAAATACAATTTTGAGTTGCTCAGATATAAGCTATTTGTACTGGTAATAGTGGCCATCACAAGAAGATCCAAATCTATTCTGAAACCAGAACACAGGAGTGTTTACCTGATTAATTACCTGCTTTATGTATAGCACATGTCCTGATGATCAGTGTCCTGAATCCAGATGGCATTACTTTTGAAAACCTCACTTGAAATGAGAATTCAAAGTTGAAAAGTTCATATAAAGAGCCCTGAAAAGCTGTTGCAGCAGAGGCAATAGAGCAAGTACATTCTTACATGGAATAAAGAATTTAACCATGGCTTTCCAGAAGCTATATTCTCTTTGATTTGAGTCTACCAATTGCAAGTGCTTTCTGTAATGGGATTTTAAAACTGTATCATTCTATAGGGCGAGGACTGCAAATCAGGTCAAATGCAGTTCAGCTTGTCAATTTTGTGCTTGAAACTCTCTCTGTAGGCACAACAAGGGAGGGTGGACGTTGGCAGGCAGTTTGAAAAGGGAGCTATTTAACAGTAACTGGAGTTCTCCAAAAGATGTAAAGACAGCTTCTTGAAGGAAAAACATAACCTTGCACAATATTAACTTGAATCTAAGAGCTGCAGAATAGCGCAGACTGTACTACATCCCTTGCACACAGAGGCGCTTCAGACGCTTACAGGAAAAGTCCCTGAGCTTGTAGCACCTGTGTATCCATGTTGTTGAATATTCATTTGTGCAATCCCTCAGAGAAGAAAACAGAGAGATAAAGGATTCCTATACATGAGGGTAAAAAATGCAAAACTGGCAAATTGAGGACATATTTTGAGGGTGACATGTTGGAAGAAAGCCAAAGGAGAATAGACACTTGAAGATTATTACAGTGATGTTTGCATCTTTTATCATCATTCTCAGTGCATCCCTACCCAATAGCCGGTGAAGTCAACAGGAACCTCTACATTAGTGTCAGTAGAAATGGGATAAGGTCCCAGGTGCTTCCTACTTCTGAAGTGTACTCAGAAGTGTACTACTGAGCTCTTAAGTGTATTTCTCAACATACTTCATTATGGTGAGCTTGGGAATTGAACTAAACACTATAACACTGCTCTGCAATGTTTCCTGTCCCCTCAATATCTGACAATGCCGCGCTGCCCGTGAATTTGGTTGAATGATTTGAAAAAAATGAAGGAAAAAATGGTGTTAAAAACAAGCAGAGTCAGAAAAGACTATCTAACAATTCATACCTTTAAATTACTTGATTTTTCTAACAGAAAGGAGCACCACTTTCTTAAATAAAAACTATTTTGTACTTTGTGTCTCTGTGTCCCATTTCATTGATATACTACAAACTACTGTGTTTTTCCACCTGGGCATTATTGCATAATTCTGTGTACAGTGTACTAACCATTTGACATACCTTGTTCGCAATAGGTACCAGTTGTTCCAAGAGGACAGTGGCATGTGTATCCATTAGGAAGCGGCACACAGGTACCGCCTTGCTTACACAGATGTGGAGGATTGTGCTCTGGTTCACATACTGACACTGTTTCTGTGCAAAATGCACCTTTCCATCCAGTGAGGCAGTCACAGCTATGGTGGGTAAGTAAGTGAAAGGAAAGAATGCAACATTATTACCAAAAGAAATCAACATGTCAGTATCAATGTAATCAAGATTTTCAAGTTTCTGTACCTATATTTAGTCATCTGATCCAAAATGCCAAAATGGTTACGAGAAAAGTGTAGTAACAAAGTTTCTCGTTTAACTTTTTGATATGTTTATTTTATTGTAAAAAAATGTACTTAATAGGAAATATTTTATTTTGAATCTTAGCATTACAATATTAGTATCCGGAAAAAAAAAAAAAAAGCAGCTTGTGGCTTTTTGTGTTTTGCTCTACATATAACTCAAAAAGACCTTGGCTTCATAAACTAGGAGAAGTCAAAGTGGAAATTAAAAGGGAAAGGAAAGCAGTGAAGAGCAGCCAGAAAAATAAAACCAGATGTCAGTAAAAGGGAACTGTTAACAGTTCCAAAGTCTAGCTAGTAACAGGAGTCTGTCAGCAACTGCCTTTCACTTAGCCATTATTCATTTGCTAAATTCTTCTAATTGGCACATCAGAGACAGGTTTGGTGAAGTACTTGATGGAAAAGAGGATAGTGGATTTGACCATGAAAGAGGTGGCAATCTGAGTGTTACGTATCTATGATTGTAAATCTATGCCATAAGCAAATTGTCTAAACTGACTGAATCATTGGACTTGTTAGTGTCCACTACTCTTTATGCCCTTCTTTCATCCAGACCAGGAGAATACAAAAAAAAAATTCACACTAACCTGTAAATTTAAAATTAATATGAATTCTATAGAAAATCTTAAATCCAGAATACACTTGGCATTGATGTTAAAAATGCCCTCCTTACTAAAACCAAAAAGTTTCAAAACAGTTAAAATGAAATATGTTAGAGCTATTTGTATTTTAGAATTTAGTGACACTTTATGATAAAAAAATTGTTCCCTTGAATAAAAGCACTTATGGATTTTTCCCTGGAAGTTTTATCTCTCAAGGCTAAGAATGAAACCTCATATATTTTGATTGATTCTTAGCCCCTGTCTTTTTGTATATGTGCAAAAGCTTGATTTTTTCTTCAAACTCACTGAGCTACACTTTCTCCATTAATCAGCCCACTGTTTCTGGGCAAAACATAATGAGGAGTGTGTGAAACTCTGCTGTTTCACCAAACCTTCAGATCAGACAACAACATGTAAACAAAGCACAGCCAACAAACCCTTCAGAGTGATAAACAGCTATTTGGAATGAAGGGGGACAGGACCTTGCAAAAGCAAAAGCACCTCAATTCATCAAAGTTGCCATCAGAATGCTTTCTGTCCCAGATATAAATGTTATGCTTTGATGCATGAAAGATACTGAGAAGGGGAAGTAATTTAACTCCCTGAGTAGCAAACAGAAATGTCCGTTTCTTGTGCTGTGAAGCAGGGTGTTTGGAGCTGAAGCTACTGCTGCTGGGCAGCATACACAAAGGTTCTTTCCCTTTCCCTTGCTTGTGTCTGCATATGTCTGTTTAAGTTTCTTTTCATTCTTGTCTTTTAGAACTTAATAAAAGTTAGATTTTTTAAATGAGTTGAAAATTATTTGCACAGAGCTGAACATGTTTGCTGTGGCCTACAGTGGCAAAGGTCTATGAAGAATGCAACCTCTTCTACTTAACACTCCTAAGCAAGTTGGACTGGGATTGAGAAGTTTAGATTCAAAATTCCCTAATCTTTAGAGAGTTAAGGGAAGAGGCAGCATTTCAAATCCTTTCCATCATGTGGCCTGCCATGCTGGTCTAGTTTTCTCTATATTTTCTTGGTTGTGGTTGCTTTTTGTTTTTCCAGACCAGGAGAACTCACTGGCTTGCAACTAGTGCCTTGACTCTCAGGGATTTAAAGACCCATTTAGAAGCATAGAATATCTCAGGTTGGAAGGAACCCATAAGGATTGTTGAGTCCAACTCCCTACTCCTCACAGGACTACCTAAAACTAAATCATATGACTAAGGGCATCATCCAGCTGCTCCTTGAATTTCTTCAGATATAAGAGGTGAGATTAATTCTGAGATCAAGACACCTAATTTTATGTTATGTTAGGTGCCCAGATGGCCTCCAGTTGCCTTCCTAGAGGTATGCGAAAGAGGCATCTTGAGACCAGGGAGACAAGATTCTTACAGAGACCACTGAATGCTCAAGTTTAGGCAATGGGATCCTCAAGTAGGTGCCTGAGCTCATATGCTAATCAATGGTGATCCAGCTGAATCAATCAGGGGAACTGGAGCACTATCCATCCCACAAACCAATACATGCATGACTCTAATGATGAGGTGCTGCATTCAGTTGCCTCAACACAGGCATTTAGTGCCATCTGACATACCATGGTGTATCTGAGAGATCTGTGTGAAACTAGCAGATAAAACAGAAGAACTGCAGAAGACTCGTGCTCTCTGGACACCCTATGAAGACAGGAAAGGTATCCCAGGATCTGTGCCATTAGAATGCCAATGTTTAGACAACTGGAAAGGCCTGGACATCCATTGACTGTGATAGGATCTTACACAGTTAGCTCACCTGGAGACACTCTAAGTTTATGTGTCTTAGGAGCTAAATCTCACTGCAAGATACTTTCCTATTTTCAGGGTTTTTGAAGAACATGGATTAAATTGATTCTTCTATACTCCAGCTTTTTAATTTCTCAGGACCAAGTGCCAAAATATCTCTTATTTTTTCTATAGCATATTTTTAGGTGGAGAAGGGATAGTAAGGCTTTCATATACAACTTTGATAGTGTGTCTGAGAGGAAGTTGGATAATTTTGAATCCCCTAGTTTTGCAAAGGACTCTTAATAGGGTGCACTTCACAGCATATACATGGCAAAGTTCAGGAACCAAGAACTCTCAAATTCACAACTCCCAAAGAAATACAACAAAAGATCACTTTCAGTTCTGGAAATTTCAGGTACCACTTCAAGTTCTGTAATCTTTGTATTTAGGAAGTTAAAGTATGGTTTAACTTAGTGTCTTATTCTTGTTTGTTCCTTGTCAAATGCTTAACAGTGTCATGCAGTGTTCATAGAATGGCTTTCCAGGCTCAAAGTCCCTTACCAAAGCCAAACTGAGCTCTTAAATAAGTCATACAGTTTCTACATAAGTAAGGACAAAAAGTTTATGTCACTGTTGATTATGGACCAAACCCTGAAATTTATTATGTAAAAATTCAGGCAACATTTAAAAAAAAAAATAATGAAAAGTAATTTCATTTTATAAACTATGTAAGCAATATGTCTGTATGTTACTACACAAAATCCTAATAAAACCAGAAGCATTTCTTGAACCTTACAGGGAAATAACTAAAGGTCCTAAAGGATTCTTGTGAAGGAATTGAAAAGTTTGTGGTTTCCTAAACTAAACAAAGAACATTCTTACATTAAACATAAAAAATATTGGCAAAGGATGAATATGCTGTCGAGCATTTAACTTCTCACTCCTCATTCTACTACGATGAGTCAAAACCTCAGGAATAGGTCACAGAAACTTTTTATATGGAATCATAAAGGTTGGAAAAGACCTCTAAGATCATCAGGTCCAACCGTCAACCCAACACCACCATGCCCACTAAACCATGTCCCAAAGTGCCACATCCACACGTTTTTTGAACGCCTCCAGGGATGGTGACTCCACCACTTCCCTGGGCAGCCTGTTCTAATGCTTGACAACCCTTTCAGTGAAGAAATTTTTCCTAATGTCCAATCTAAACCTCCCCTGGCACAACTTGAGGCCATTTCCTCTCGTCCTAGCGCTAGTTACTTGGGAGAAGAGACCAACACCCACCTCACTACAACCTCCTTTTAGGTAGCTGTAGAGAGCAATAAGGTCTCCCCTCAGCCTCCTCTTCTCCAGGCTAAACAACCCTAGTTCCCTCAGCTGTTCCTCATAAGACCTGTTCTCCAGACCCTTCACCAGCTTCGTTGCCCTTCTCTGGACACGCTCCAGCACCTCAATGTCCTTCCTGTAGTGAGGGGCCCAAAACTGAACACAGTATTCGAGGTGCGGCCTCACCAGTGCCGAGTACAGGAGCACGATCACCTCCCTACTCCTGCTGGCCACACTATTCCTGATATAGGCCAGGATGCCGTTGGCCTTCTTGGCCACCTGGGCACACTGCCGGCTCATGTTCAGCCGGCTGTCAACCAGCACCCCCAGGTCCTTTTCTGCTGGGCAGCTTTCCAGCCACTCTTCCCCAAGCCTGTAGCATTGCCTGGGGTTGTTGTGACCCAAGTGCAGGACGCGGCACTTGGCCTTGTTGAACCTCATGCAATTGGCCTCGGCCCATCGATCCAGCCTGTCGAGATCCCTCTGCAGAGCCTTCCTACCCTCAGGCAGATCAACACCCCCACCCAACTTGGTGTCATCTGCAAACTTACTGGGGGTGCACTTGATCCCCTCGTCCAAATCATTGATAAAGATATTAGACAAGACCGGCCCCAAAACTGAACCCTGGGGAACACTGCTCGTGACCGGCCACCAACTGGATTTGACTCCATTCACCACAACTCTCTGGGCTCGGCCGTCCAGCCAGTTTTTTACCCAGCGAAGAGTACACCCGTCCAAGCCATGAGCCGCCAGCTTCTCTAGGAGAATGCTGTGGGAGACAGTGTCAAAGGCCTTACTAAAGTCCAGGCAGACCACATCCACAGCCTTCCCCTCATCCACTAGGCGGGTCACCTGGTCATAGAAGGAGATCAGGTTGGTCAAGCATATTTAAAATATCATGTGCAATGCTAACAAACCTGCAACTTGCTGTAGTTATGCAAATGTGGTGTTAAATCAAACAAATAAAGGAGGGATTCAGCTCTGCAAATTCAGACACTTGAATTTAGGTGTCTACATGTAAGATGGGCATATACTCAATGGACATCAGAGGGTCATTAAATTTACCTAATTAGTTAGGCCAACTGAGACCAGGCAGATGTTTAGTGCCATCTGAAACTCCCCAGGGTATCTCATCTGGCCTCCAACTACTGTTCAGAAGGAATTTTCACATTTGTCGACATCATATGGGTATCCCAGATACTGCAGGACATCTCAAATTAATATTGGCCTGTATTGGCCACATCAGGCTACCCAAACTACTGGAGAATTCTGGATGTATTTCTTAAATTTGTATTGTATTGGAACTGAGCAATGGAGTAGTTCTCTAAATAAAAGTGGATTTAAATTCAGGCAGTGGAAAACTAGAGCATTAAAGAAAAACAGTCTATCTTCAGGCTAGAAGGTAAAAATGGAGTCTGAAAAAGTTAAGATTGGAAGGAAATTAACTGTATTTAAACAAAGAGAACAATGGAATGCTGCAAAAGTGTCCTATTAAATAAGCCAAACTGGATGACAAGTTTTAAATAGCAAATCCACCCGCAAAAGTAGAAAATTTTATTGATCTAAACCACAACAATTAAATAGAGAAACATTTTTTCCCTTACAAACTATAAAAGTATGTCCTTGCATTAAAGATTGGTTCCAACCTTGCACTGAAATTTGGTTCTAATTGAATCTAACCTAATAATGAAATTACAGCAGCTCATTTTATGAGCTATATCATACCATATAGGGGTATGATTTAATTTCCTAAACCTAAGTGGCTAGTGCTATTTGAAAGCTATAAAGTACTGAGAAATACACATGTGGCTTGGAGATATATGACTTATGCAAGTCCTGAGCTCTTCTGAAGCAGCAGCTGAAGGCCAAATGGTCTACCCAAGGGTATCTAAAGTGACACTACATGCTTACATTTAGCAAACTGACTCCTGCCCATTACGTCTGATGTTCTGTTCAAAATGCACACAAGACACAATTTTTCTCTTATTTCAGCAACAAGCAATAGCCATAACACATCATAGACAATCTTGTTATATGTAATTTTCTATTGTGTATGATTCTGTGCCATAAATAAAATAATGGAGGATATTATTGTCCTTTGAACATAAAATTCTTCATTTTATTATTCAAATATTTCCTCTTTATTTTGTTAAAACATAGTAGTTGTGCTCTGTTGCTGGCCAGAATGTAAATTTTAATGCTGTATGATTCTGCTTCTATTTAAATCAAAGCATTATCCCTATAGCAACTGAATCTACAGCTTAATGGCACTGCACACTTTCTCGCAGGGTGGTGAAAGCAAGATATAAAAATAGCTCAAAACAGCAACAAAAACCTCTGAAGAGATCTTGTTTCAAGAGAAAAAATATTTGAACACAAATCCAGTTCCCTCAAGGACTCTGCTTTTCAGAGGAACACAGATGATTTGAAAACAGAAAGAAGTTCCCTCTGAGAAAATATGAGATGGTATTGACAGCTACTATACATTGACAGAAGTGAAACGCATGCTACATCCACAGGTCTTTGGCAACGTTTCACTTTTTTATGAGAGGAGAAAGTGGCCATTACTGGTACATGCATGTATATATACACAGTCTGTGAAGAC
The DNA here is from genome assembly GCA_030449065.1 of Oceanodroma leucorhoa. Taxonomy (NCBI): domain Eukaryota; kingdom Metazoa; phylum Chordata; class Aves; order Procellariiformes; genus Oceanodroma; species Oceanodroma leucorhoa. The sequence goes on from JASVER010000176.1 coordinate 721,237, forward strand.
CTAGCTGTCCTGAAATATGAGGAGAGGAATATAATTCGGTAGTAGGTCACTACAAATTAAAAACAAACAAACAAATAAAACCTAGAAAAAACAAATTACCACCCTCACCATCACAATTTTAGAACAATCCCTAAACAAATCTGGAATACAAATTATAAACTAGAACTTTGTCTATAGTATCAGGTTTCCAATGTAGCTAAGTCACCAGCTGCCACTTTAGCCTGCCACCTACTTTCCAAATGTCCATATTAATGTAAGATTAAAATTCTCTGTGTAACTGAATGAACGCTTCAGCAGTTTTCTCTCTTTCTAATAAGATGATAGGCTCCTGGAGACTTCTGTTCTCAAGATGCTAAATTACCATAGTTATTAATCTAGAGATCAGTCTATGCTATAATCTACAAAAAAAATTATACTTACTAAACAGTAGAGCCACCTTCTATGCACTTCCCACCATTTCTGCATTTTATTAAACTGCATGGGGAATCTTTACATTGTCCTACGCTGCGACCAGAATTAGGGTGACCTTCTGGAGTCCCTGGTGATTTAAAATCTTGATTCATGCTGGTGCGAACTTGAACATCAAAAATGCAACCTCAAAAGTAGAAAGAAAAAATAAATGAAGTTTAAAACAGATACAGGAAGTTAAAGAAACCAAACAACAGGACAGTGTCAACCCTCAATGAATGGGTTCCACCAGAATGTTTTCAGTTGATGGGCAATCATACCATCTACATAAGCTAAAGGTATGCTGGCTTCTTTGTATTGAGGCAAATGAGTGGATGATTGTAAGTTCCTTCATTTAGTGATAGGTAAAGCAACAGAAGTAATTTCTCAAGGAATAGACAGAATACGAAGCCAGTGACTAAGGAGCGACTAGGTGCAATTTTGTATTTACACACACATGCTTTTACAGGAATGCATCTGTATCAGATAAAAGCGGTCAAAAAAAAAACCAAAACCACACCAGAAAAAAAGAGCAGAAACTGAGAAGTCTGTTTAACATAAAATATGTAAGAATCCAGAGAACACTAACTAATATAATGCAGGCAGGGAATGTGGACCTGAATTTTCTCAGGATGAAAAGGACCTCTTCAGGGAAAGACCCAGATTCTCCCCTTCTTAAGTGAATGCTTCAGTCTCTGGTACCTACAGTCATGTCGCACATGATCACATTTTAAAGTGGGTGTATGCTGCTCCTTTAGGCCCTTAATCTCAGAAAAGAATTCAAAAGTTTAACGTATACTAGTAAGGTAAACACTTCCAAGGCCTGTTACTTGGTCCTGTGGGCAAGTGACCTGGTGTAGTCACAATTATATTACCAAGTATTTATTACTTTCCAGAACAGTATAGCTGCATTCAGGCTACCAATGGGAAACAGTCCCTAGATTATGTTAAGTCCCTAAATACACCAAAGAATTGTTTGGAAAAATAATAGTTGTCACAGACCAAATATTTGTCAGGGACCATTGTAAGAATTTATTTGTAGAGATGATTGAGTGCCAGTGCCTGGATCTACGCTGTGACATTCTTTTAATTTGTTAGTACATTGGTATCCCAAGTGAAAACAGGAGCCAAAGTTTCAGAATGAAGCAGAGATGTTCCCTACTCGCTACCTCCAAGCTACCTCCTGCTTAGCCTGTGGGGTTGCCGCTTTGGAGAGTCTTTGCTCTTCCTAGTGACTGCACAGGATGGTTAGCCTTATGGGTCTAACTTAATTCATCAGTATTGCTGAATCACGTTTCTGAATCCACGTGCTTATTTATGCACGGCAAAGCTGAAGATTATGCCATATGTTGTTATCTTTTTGGATCAAACCCCAAGTAACTTTTCAAAATATACCTGAACATCCAAGTGATTTAGAGTCACATTTAAAGGTAGCCTTAAGCACTTTTGAAATGTCATGCAGATCTATACATAAATATACACAATTTTAAACTAAAAATCAGGTTTTAAACTACTTTAGTTAAACCAGCCCAGTAATGCATTTGGAAATGCTCATACCTTTCTAAACCTGATTTATACAATTTAGCTGAGATATGGTGAATTCCCACAGTGCTTGAAGTCATGAGAATAGTAGGTATTCAGCAGTGCATGCCAGAGGCTTTCTGTTTAATATTGAAAGCAGGGAAAGGATATGATATGGAGATTGCAAGTAATCATCACACACACACTATTTTTTTAAAAAAAATTGCTTAATATGAGTTTTTGCATGATTCACTGAAATCACATGAAAAAAAAACTTGCACCTGAAAGACACAATGAATGTTCAATTGTGAATTTTTTTTTATAATCACATAATTTGTTTTGAACAAAATATAAGTAATATTTATAGCAAGATAACTATTTACAGTTAGAACAATGTTAGTAAATATAGCTTTCTTAGACAGGCTTTTTCCATATCACACACATTTTGTAGTTCTATTTTTATTGACCCATAACTTGTAATTCAAAAACTCATATCAAGCAATTTAAAAATAACCTAGTCTGATGATTATTTGCAATCTTTATATTATTGCTCCTTTGCTTTTAACAGTGTTGGTTTTAGGCCACTGTATGCTCGATAAATCCTAACTAATGTTTCATCTGTTTATCAGTAGCAGATAAAGCATGTACTGTTTTCCTGAGTCTTGCTGGAGTGCTAAGAAAAAGCAGCCCAGAGCTCTGTGTAAACAATGGAAAGCACAGTGAGTACCCAAGAACTGGTAAGGTCATCATGGAAAATAAACTGGCATTTGTGTTGATGACTAGTTTAACTGTACCAGCAGAACATCTAGGTTAGAAACAGCTCTTGAGCACTTGTAAACAAAGTATATAGTAGGTACAAGAGTATTTTGGCCCAGCTTTATGAGTTCAACTGAATTTTTCATTTAATTTTCTTATTTCTTCTAATTCTTAGTCAGTGGGATGCAGATGAAGGACTCAGAGCAGCAATCTGAGCCTGTCATAGCAAGCACTATACAACCTTCTGCAGAGGCATCAGCTGATGAATGCGTTTTCTTTCCGACTTGAATTCCCTTTGCTTTGCCAGTTATGGGCCTCTTTTAATGAGAGGCTGCCAACTATTCTGAATAGTGGAGAGTTCTTCTGACACAGCCAAGTTTGCAAGAGGAACTCAAAAGAAGTTTCTGAATTTGTGAGTTAAACTCGGTTTGATCCTGAAGATCAGAGTTTGATGCAAGCAAGCTGAAATCAGACACAAGACAGTGCACTCACAGAGGATATACTACCTTTTTGTTTGTAATCTTTTGTCTAGTGACTCCTTAGACCACACTTAGAGCTTTCTGTCAATGACTTTTTTTTACTCTCAATTTAATTTATAGCTTTCACCCCAGTCAAGCAGAGTTCACAAACCGTCAAAGAGCCACCAATAATGGATTAAGGAAACTTCAGAGATTATAATAAAAAATATGACTTCATTACTCAGCTTTATTTTTTTTTTCTGGATATATGCTTATCATGCAAAGAATTTTTTTCAAAAATTTCTCACTAGTCTCCCTTACTTGCTTGTAAGCACTTGGTACTAATTTGACTAAAAAATACACAAAGCTGGCATTTTCAAGCAGATGTACTAAAAATGCAGCAAGAGAACTGACAAAAATAGATACATAGATAAACTGTGGTCTATCTGAATGCAGTACTGAATTTACACATTTCTAAAATTCTACCTGCCTTAAAGTGCTTTGCTTTTCCCTGTTTTTCTTGACTGCTTGTGAGTAGTGGGGTGTTTGTCTAAAAGAGAAGATGGCCCCCGCAATGACTACCCAGTGCTGCTCTGAGCTGTGACCCAAACACCCAGAGGGGCCTGTATGAATCATGCCAAACTGTGATGCAAGAGGCAACACTGATTAAAAGCTACTTCAGAATTCTCTTTCCTTCTGTGACATCTGTGATACAGGAACATAAAGAAAAGTAGTCTTTGCCCTGGCAGGCTTGTGTCCTGGTTTTGGTTGGGGTAGAGTTAATTTTCTTCCTAGTAGCTGGTATAGTGCTGTGTTTTGGATTTAGTATGAGAATAATGTTGATAACACACTGATGTTTTAGTTGTTGCTGAGCAGTGCTTACACTAAGTCAAGGACTTTTCAGCTTCTCATACTGCCCTGCCAGCGAGTAAGCTGGAGGTGCACAAGAAGCTGGGAGGGGACTCAGCCAGGACAGCTGACCCAAACTGGCCAAAGGGATATTCCATACCATATGACGTCATGCTGAACAAAAAACTGGGGGGGTTGGCCAGGGATGCGTGGCTGCTGCTCAGGAACTGGCTGGCCATCCGTCAGTGGGTGGTGACCAATTGCATTGTGCATCACTTGGTTTGTATATTCTTTTATCATTATTATTATTATTTTCCCCTCTTTTTCTGTCCTATTAAATTGTCTTTATCTCAACTCACGAGTTTTACCTTTTTTCTGATTCTCTCCCCTATCCCACTGAGGGGGTGAGTGAGCGAACGGCTGTGTGGTCTTTAGCTGCCTGCCAGGTTAAACCACGACAGCTTACAATGTATTCTAGCTTATTATGAATGTAAACTTTGACCACAAGGCTATATTTGTATCTATTTGGAACCCAACTGAGTTCTGGGTTTACTTTATTTTAAGAAGTGACTGCAGTAGCCGGAATTTTATTTACTTCTTAGCAAAATCATTTATGTGAAGAGGTGGCTCTCTCAGTGCGAAAGAGGTTCCTCAACAATTTAGCTTTATGGTAAGAGATTCTTTTGCCTTTTTACTCCTCCATTTAACACTATTTGCTGTCAAACAACATATTGCTTCTATAGCCATAATTCATCCTATTTATGAACAGGACCACAGAAACAATCAGTTGCTCCTCCCTCTCTTCACTTATTTCGACATGCAAGCCCTGGCTCTCCATCAATTGCTTCTATGGGTAGAGCCTGCATCCTGACATCACGGTAGGACAGAGCACGAAACATCAGAACTTTCCCTCTTTTTTTCTCCCTGACACCAGATTTCTCTCTGCGTGTCTCCAAGATGTCAGGTCTGGAAATTCAGCTGTAACTTCTGGCTTTTTCCAAATAATTCTCTATCTCGTTTTGTGTAGGTGAGTCACGGTGTTGAGTTGTGCAGACCTGAACATGAGGCAGTTGGTTTTATACTCCATTTCAGATTGTCCATACTGAGCAGGCTGAGTCTCTGGCCAAAAGACTTACAGCTACCTAACACCCACACTGACTTTTTAGAGCAGCTGCAGTATGCTCTGCTACACACCTCAGAAAACTCTCAAACGTCCCATAATTACACTGTTATAGGACAATGAAGACAAGCTGGACATTTAAGTAAACTATCCTACCATGTTCCCATTTACAAAAGGCTCCTGTAAGCCCACAAGGAGCTACAAATTCAGATGAAGCTCAAAGTTCAGAGCAACTCAAATTCCACATGAACTTGGCTGCTTGATCTGAGCTCTACCTTTACTAGTTTCTTCAGCTTCTCACAGGGGCTGAAGAAGTTTTCTAAATTGCTCAAGGTACCATCAAACATTCTTCAGCCTATCAGTCAAAAGAATCTGTAGGTGCTGATCCCCAAATTTCCTAAACTTAAAATTCACAGTCTTTTGATTATTAAATTACAGTTTATTGAAGACATTTATTTTCAGTTTCTTCCTCTCCCATGCAAATTCCTTGAACAACAACTGCTAGAGGCATGCAGATAAGGGAGGAAATGGTCTGAAACAGTAGCTGTACAGAGTAAAAAACCTAAATGATTGCACACAGACACTGGGGACAGTCTGTAGCAGCAAGGCGGACCTCAAGGTTTCTTGATCCAATAGTGATTGCTTACAAAAGGAGAGGTACACTCTGGTATTAGAAGCAAAATGGTTTTAATAAATCATGTCTTTAAAAGCAGCCAACAGCAGCTTTCCAAAAGTCTGAGTGGTTTAATCAACTATGTGCTAGATAAATTTATCTTGACTGTCACTTCCAGAGTTTTTCTGTGGGATCTGTATAGCTGCAGATTGGCTGAAGTAAAATGGTTCAAAATTTCCTTTTATGTTAGTGGTATGGCAGTTCCCACTCTGGAGAAGGGCTATGGAGGTTTATTTCTGATCCTGAGGATCCTGAGAGCTGAAACTGGGGAGATTTCTGAGGTAGAAGAACAAATGAGATGCTGACTACATAAGAAAATATCATAGGAAACCAGTCATAGGGAAATGTAGCTTCCTTGACAGTCAATATGCTCTGGAGAATGGAGACAAGCTGCTGCTCGGAACTAGAGCATGGAATGAATTAGCAAATATAGTAGGTAATACTGTGAATGATAGGGACAAAGAGAAAACTGTTTATGCGCTACGCATTTGTCAAAATTCTGAGGTAGAGACTTCTTTTTAAACAGTAAGAAAAAACAATGAATAGTATGGTACCTAATAGTACATGAATTTTGAAATATTTTTTATTTTTTGGAAGAATATTCATGCTGCATTTGTAGAAATTTGGCCATCGCAATACAGTTGCAACATGAGAAACCTGTAAAACTGGGAAAATTTTGCGGTGAAAGTGAAGCACCAGAGATTCCTGTTGGTCACCCCTAACATTAACATGTCTATAAAAAAAGCCAGAAGTACTTTACAAATATTGACACTATTAAAATACTTGCATAGACATTATGTTTTATGATATGCCAATTTGCAAGTTGTTAGGAAGCTATGAAAAGTATAACTATTAATCCATACTTCCTGAAAAGATGGAGACAGATGAAATGTTAATTCATATGACTTTCTGAGTGAAAAGTTGATTATAGAATAAGAAATTGATTTTGAGGAAGTTTCTGTGTAAGAAGAAAAAGTAAGGTAATGGCCAGAAAAGAGGCAGTTACGTGGTCTTAGTGGAAATGGAGTGTAGTAGTGTATGAAAGCGATTTTATGGCTACGTTTGCTTTCATAATGTGCCCCCAATTTTATAACTGAGAACTGAAAAACATTTTGCCATAGCAGAGCAAAGTTTATTTCATTTGAAAGACTTTCCAGTGCTTAAAATAAATTGAAGTTTACCTCACAAATATTGAGCACATTATTTCTATGGAAGTAAGGAATGCAAATAAAGAAGTGTTATGAACAAATCCTTTGCTTCATTGCTGATCTGGTAGGAGATGAATTAAGATTTCTACAGAGCTTCAAATATCAGTTTTGAGGTAGGAGTTACTATCGGTTAGACAAATAGCTGAAATATTCCTAACAGGAATTACTTAGGTCCTGTCTAGAGACCTAGATCATGATTTCAGGAAAAAAAATCAGATTTCATGATGTCCTATTAGAAAGATGCCTTCAGCATGAAAAGTATTACCCCAAACCAGCACCGCCAGTGACAATGATCAGAGCTAGCTGGGAGAAGAATCTAGACTACATTACCGCAGAGAAAGGAAGTCCTTTTGGAGCGATGCTGTAGAACAGGTACAGATAAGAAGAAATAATATCATGGTAGACTTCCATTTTTATCAGAAACAGAAAGTACTAAAAATATTTAGCAAAGCCTCTCTTTGCATCATGTTTCTTACTTATCATAGTGAAATAATGAAAAAAACACAGGAATCTCAGCCAAGGAGATCCTAGTCTGTTTCCTTATAAGACAAAGATTTTAGATCTTTATTTCATAGGCAACTCAAAAAATCTAATGCATGTTTTAAAAGGAACTGAAAACATATGATCTTTACCTTGAAAGCTGTTCTTAAATCCGGATCCCCTTGGTAGGAGTTCTGGAGTATACTCGTGATAGCCTCCTAAATAAAACTGACTGAAGACATTGAGTCCAACCAGTCTCCCAGGAGAAGTGACAGTTTTATTCTTGTGATCATCCACCTTTCAATGAAACATTTATATCTGTTACAACAAAGGAATTTACCTTATTTAGGAACTCCTAATGAAGACAGTCCTTCAAACTTAACAGGGAAACACAAAAGTAATTTTTAAACTTTCAATATAAAATGTGAAGCAAAAAAGAACACTTTCATCTAAAAGCTATCCTTCTAAAGGAAATAATTTCTTACTTTCAGCCAGCCTTTTTGTAGATATCTGCCAAGATGGATGACATGAATATTGAGTGCCAGATCAAGTGGTTTACTAATGATTGTTGCTGTACCAGAACCTAGATTATAGCTATACACTATTCTGCCATTACGGAGGCCTAACTCCAAGAAATCATCTCCATTCAGACCTGAAAAGACAAAAATAGAATAACTACTTATTTCAGGGTTTAGTGAATACTGATGCATAAAATATTCTCCAAATCCACTGAAAATATATCAGTTTAGGAAAACTTTAGTCAGGAAGGTTTTAAGTTTTGTATATATTTTTAATATTCTCTGTTTAACTTGTAATAGTATTTCCAGAATTCTTGTGGATTTAAAACAGAAACTGCAGAGATTTTGAACATATTTATAGGCTTTTTGAAGGAAGTTCTTTTTCACACTAGAGTAGGTTAGTGACATCCACAAAACCTGTTGAGCCTGATGGCTTTAGCTGGCATTGCTGTTTCCTCCACCTGCAACATGAATAAATTCTCAACTCTCTCCAAAATCTGAAAAAAACTAATTGAAATTCCAAGTTGCGTGTGAGAATAGCCCATGACTTAATTCTATTCCAGCATGCTTTCAGCTTTCACAGTAGGTACTTTAGCAGCCTCAAAACTTGAGGGCACTTGCTACACTGAGGTAAGGGGAGCAACAGGGATATGGGCCCGAGGAAGCTCTAGCAGTTGCTACCAAGCTCGGTCAGCTGCCCTTGACCCAAGAGTGCCTGGAGACTTTATTGCAGCTGCCCCTGATTAGGGCGGCTCTAGAGTATTTGTTACTAAAGTTTCTCTGGTCAGAACAGCTGTATGCTTTAATTCTCTGAAGTCTTCTTAAACTTTCAAATTAGAACTCACTCATTTGCAAATTTGCAGTAAATAATTAATTTCTTTACATTTAGGACTACTTGCTATAAGTGTAGTCTGTGCTTTTCAGGTACTATTCTATAAAATCTCATTTGAAAGGTTTTAAGTCTGACATAAAGCTTAAGAGTAAGAATTCAATTCCTGGACCCATTCCTGGTTAACCCAGTAAACAGATTTTTACACTGGCGCCTTTGAAGAGAATTCAATCCTCCTTCTCATGTAGGTAAGAGTGGAACCACTATTAGTTAGAGAAAACATGATCAACTTGTTTCTTTTTACAAACCCCACCCTTTATTTTGCACATACTCTTACTATGGTAAAAGAACTGGGATACAAACAATGGTAAAAGGGAAGAATGTTCTCAGTCCTGGATTAGGATGTCCTGAATTGAAATTCAAAGCCATCAATTTCTTTTTACAACTCTCCCATGAATTCAAGCAATTCAGTGCTCAATTTCATGCCTGTAAACTGTGTTTTATTTGATATTTTCTTCTGTTTTCATAAGGCTATCTCTTTTTTTATTTGTTTTAGGGAAGGTCTTGTCCTATTTGTTTTTGAAGCATCATATAGTGGCCCTCATTTCAAACGTGTGTCTTGATGCCCCTGCCCCAAGTGCATGGGGAGTTTGCTTCATTTGCAAAAGATCAAGTGGGCTTTTCCCCACAAGAAGCAATGATACGTATATCTCCTCCTCCCACTGAAGCTCTGCACACTGCTGTTTCACGTGCAAAAATGCCATATTCCCCTTATCTCAAATGCTGCATTAGCAATGCAGGGAGTGGGGGGAACAGTACTCTGCTTTTTCTATACTGGTTTGATTTTTCCATTTTGATGCAACATGAATATATATAAGAAGAAAATATTATTCCAAAGAATTTGAATACAGAGCCTCTGTACAAAATGTGCAGTTAAATTCAGTTGAACAGAACACAAACACTGTTCATTTTTATTACAATGATTTGTTCATGACTGAATGAAACTCCATCGCCTTCAGTTACACTGGCACATTACCAGTGAAGGACTTCCAAACCGTAAATAACAATTTTTTTAAATCATTATCAAAGTTTCTATTTTCAGCAGTGTTCACAATGTACTTACGTGATTTAGCCTGCAAAACTAGGGAAGGCACATTAAAGACAAAGTGGTATTTAAAATGCTGTCTGAATTTTTAAAACACTTTCTTGGAAATGAGGTACATAAAAGAAATGCAACGGTGTCAGCATTCTACAAAATCGACCTGATTGATAGTGAAGATAATGTTAATTAATGGTCTGCATAAATGAGGCAGCTTTTAACTGTTTTGTTGTTTTTTGATTCTTTTGTCTTAATCCTTGTCCGTACCAAGAACGGAAAGGAAAACAGACTTTGGAGTAGGCTTCGAAGAAATCGGACCATCTTAATTTCACATTCTTTTTGTTGATTTTTGATCCACTTATTTAGGGATTCAAAACCGGTTGATTCTTACTTATGCATTAGTCTTACAATGGCATAATTTTATTGACTTATTTTTTCTTACACTGATATAACTGCAAATAGAATCAGATCCTAAATGTTTTAACATTTTACACTTTCAAGGTTGTAAGTTCAGTGATCTTCGCTATGAAAACCAACAGTGGTTATTTTGTGAAGTATACACTTATAGGTGGATTTTGGGGAGGAAAAATTTTCTGCCTTTTCTGCTTTTGTACCTGTTATTAGCTCTAGAATATTTGTTACTGAAGTTTCTCTGGTCAGAACAGCTTTAATTCTCTAAAATCTTCTTAAACTATCGGTTTAGAACTAATTTCTTTGAAAATATGAAGTAAATAATTTCTTTACATTTAGGACTGCATATTCTATCGTCAGCAGAAATCCTTCAAAAGAAAGGTTTTTTTTGGGGGGGGGGGAACAAGCACAGTACCTTTTTATTGCAAGAGGGCAGCAAATGAAATTTGGAATTATCTGTTTTTAACTATTTTTTACTGTCTTATATTTAAACCCTGCAGCCGTTGAAAAAGCATACTTTTATACATACCAGTTTTAAGTGTCCTGCAACATAGGACTGCAGTAAACATCCTTTAAAAATAATTTACAGTGACAGCAAATGTTTGGTATGTATAAATAATCTCACGCTTGAGTTGCGAACAGCACACTCAGCAGCACTTTCCTCTTTTTAGATGTGTGCTTTTTGAAAGCATCAGTGTTTTAGTGCTTTTAATTTTGAAGACCTTTATATTCACTGCTTTTCTATTTCCTGAAAATCATTTATTTCTAGTCAAGTGAGTAATACAGATTTTCTTCTTTCAGACTTCCTTTTTTTCTGTCTGATAATGAGCACATCCATATTTATACATATGCATATTTACCTCCTCATCTTTCATAAGTAAAGAGCTATACTTGTAAGTTTTTGGAAAGGACAGATTTGTTTATTCCAGTTTGAAAGCAACGGTAGTTAGCATGTATTCAGCCTGAATTGATCTAAAATTTGAAAAATCTTATTCTGGAAACAGGAAACAAAAGCTGCCACACTTTTGCAGTACTGCTATCTAAATATTCACAGGGCAAGCGATACAGGTGGATTTGTTTTTGCTTTTACATTACATTCCTCCCACTTATAAAGTAAGTACCAAACAACTATTTACATAAGCTTAACATATGTTAAGGCCCAACTTCGCTCCTTCACTCTGGACTCCTCTTCCTCCCCCAACACCAAGCAGTGCATGGTCAGTACATGGTGGTTTCTCTCTGCCGCTCCTTCCTCCTCACACCTTTTCTCTGCTCCCGTGTGGGCTCTCCATGGGCTGCAGTTACTTCAGGGAACATCCATCTGGTCTGGCATGGGGTTCTCCACGGGCTGCAGTGTTGGTAATCTGCTCCTCTGTGGGGGTAGCATGGAGCTCGTCCTTCTCCTCCTCTTCCTCTGACCTTGTGTTCCCTCTGCTGTTTCTCACTCTTTTTGTTCCCTCCTCCTCCCCTTTCTTAAACACATTTCCCCGAGGCACCCCGACCTTGGCTGGAGGCTCAGCCGTGCCCTGCAGGGGGTGGGCTGGAGGCGGCTGGAACCGGCTGTGTCCGGCACGGGGCAGCCCCGGCCTCTCCTCACAGGGGCCGCCCGGCAGCCCCCGCTGCTGCCCGCGCCTGGGCACCGGCACCCAGGGCACATACAGACAGTGGCAACCTTTTTCCTCGCCTGTGGGAACAGGAGTTGTTTTTCAAGAATTCCAACCCAAGCCAGGGGTCAGCCATAGCCCCGAGACTTAAAGAAGAGGACACGTCCACTATGATCAGGGGAAATTGAGGGTATTGTTAGTCTCACTGCTGTGAGAGGTTTGGTTTTAAGTTAAGTGAGATATTAGAACAAGGGTGACTTTTGATTTATAAGCTTTGTGGGGGTAAGAGGAAGAAGATGTTATACATCTCTGCATTAGACAGCATTTGATAGTACCTCACGAGAGGTTAGCCACGACACCAGTGTCTGGTTTAGGCAGAGATGATGGTGGAGGAGAATCAGGTAGGGTACTGCAAGAGAATGCTAACTACGAGAAATGGGTTGAAACGGAGAAAGGAGAAAATGTAAATGGGATATTAAAAACACTTCCTTACAGCAATATCACAGGCTGTGAAAAACCTCACACTTCTCATGGTGAGAGCAATATTGCTTGATACTTGGTAGAAGTAAATTGTTAGAACAAGAGCATCTCCTCTCAGTGAAATAAGCAAAGTTCACTTGGTAAGAAATACTGCTTTCTAGTAATTAAAACAGGGGTTACTCAGTCTTCCCAACCATTTAAACTAAGGAGAAAATAAATAAAACTGCTACTCAGCAATTTACCAGGCGCCTCATTGTTTCTCAGCCTTGCTGACAGCTGGTGCTCTGCTGCCCACCCATCATTTGATATGGGGCTGCACAAACGCATTACTACCGTACAGCAGCATCCACAAAATAAATTATATGCAAAATAATAAAAGCCAGGTTTCTGCCTGACAACTACATAATAGTCCCAGATGCTAGTATTCTGGTTAATAAAAATGACACCAGTAAGATTTTTTTTTCACTCAGTTCAGCTAAATATTGTTGCAAGACCTACACTTTACAAGGACTTTGACATTACAGGGTACACCCTGCAGGCAGGCCTTTTTGAGATAGACTGTAGTGCAATGTATCATCTGTTTTATTTTTAAGAAATTTTTTTTTGGTGTTCTCTTTTGATGATTGTAACTGAAAAAGAATCCAGGTTATTTTGCACCATTGGTGCTCTACATTTCATATTTGCATTTTTTCTATTCTGAGTAAAGACAGTGGACAAATTGGTATAATTTTTGTTTGGTTACATTTCCTACAATTTCTGTACTGACAGTTTCAAATTCAGTTCCCAAGGTTGCAGAAACATATCTGAATGTGGTGGTTCATTCTTGTCATTGAAAAGAATGCTCTAATGAATCAGTTGTGTTTGTATTACAAAAGAACTATGTATTATTATAAAAATGTAATGATGAGGACACTGGCTTCTGAAAGCTGCTTTCTGAATGACTAGATGTAAATGTTTTAGGTTATATGTCATCTCCATGCACCATTTCTACTTGGCTACCCAAAAAAGAAAGACAGTATTTCCTGCATCCACAACAATAAATAATAAGTGAAAGGAAAAGCTGCCTGGGAGTGAATGGTGACTGTCATGGGAGTAAAATGAGGCATGAGTGGTGTTAGAACTGGATGCAGTTAAAATTAGTTAGCAGGGTCACCCAGGCCTGACCATATTTTGCTGAAGTTTGGAAAACAACTTAGCAAAGTCCGATTCACACACAGAAGCAGAACAAAGTTTTGAGTTTAAATGCACTCACAGTGGTTTAATACTTATTTGTGTTAGGCTAAATTGGATAATCAAACCGATAAATTAAGTGATTTGTCCATGTGCTCTACCGGGGTATCAAGGCACATTGAAGTACGGTTGGTCAACTGAGCTGCACTAGCTAAATTTGACAGGATCTTTGCAAATGAAAAGTAACAGGCTTAATTATATGACAGATATGTAAACTGCCAAGCCGTTCTAAGCTAACATGTTTTAGTTTGCATTGGAATAGACTAACAGTCTGACTCTTGGAAGTCTACCACAGGGATAAAGGGGAAGAAGCACCAGAGTGTACAGGAACTTAAGTAAAGAAATTTAACAGAAAACAAAACCTAAGAAAATATCATATGTATTACCATAGCAAATGGAGGATACCTTGTATCCTATTGATGTGATGTACTGCGGTTGTTTTGTGCAATGTATATGTAACTGCATAAGGCCTCCCCAAACTTGATTTTTAACAATGTAGTTTGGGACCTCAGTATCTTACAACTGCTAATAATAATTTCTCCCCTCTTTCACCTTCCTGAAGCATTAATTTTCTGATGCTGTTCATCATAAGTGTAGGGTTCCCATAAGTTGTGGGCCATATCTGCCAAGCTCATGTGATGTTTTGGATATGGTAAAGCATCTACTGTGGCAGTAGAGACTTATATTTACATACCTAAATCACTCTCCTACTATGATGGGTTTAGACCTAAAGACACATCATGAAACCTCCCTTCTAGGCTTCAACAATCCCATAGGACAGCTCCAAATCTAAAAGTTAGCTTGTGCTCCAATTGCAGAAACAATTAAGGTAAAAATAAGTAATATATTTCCCATGATCTATTAAGTATAAAGCAGTTTCTACCCTGACTGCTTTAAGTCTGCATTAACATTGCCTTAAATTTTTCTCAGCTTTCATCAATATTATGGGCCCTGTGTGGACAGTAATGCTAAGATGGACAAAACACATGTAGTATTACTATTTTACCCCATTTCAATGCTGAGACCATGCCAGCCTGCCACAGTGGGGTGCTGTGAAACCTAAATTTATATAGCCTGCTTCTCAGCTGTGTTAATCAGACTGCATTGAATACTTTGCTATACAGATTGTAGCACAACTTATTCATAGGTACCTTGGGTTAACTTGCATTGAGTGATCTCAGGGGTTAGGGTTTCATATTTTACGTAAAAAACACAGAGTCCAATTCTGGCTGCTACAGGGTTGGATTTCAGTGTTGAGAGTCCTGTGGGCCATGGAAGTGCAGGCACTGTGACAACAGCAGCAGTTCATGGCTGCTCCTGTGGCAGGTTGTTTGAGGACACAGGAAGAAGAAATGGCAGGGTGGCTGTGGCAAGTTGGATGGATGGATTGATTTTCCAATAAAGTAGCTATCAGTGCAAGAAGATTTGAGGCAGCGTCTCTCAAAACTGGGCACCAAAAATGCAATCAATAGTGAAATTTATGTTTATGACTGAAAAGAGAACTTTAAACTTCTGGTTTCCATTTATTTTGTTCAGAAATATGCTACCTCAAGCATCAGATTAACTGGTGACTTTAATTACTGGAAGCAGTTATATTTCTTAATGAAAAGAAACATTTATACAATCTGATTATTTACTGTGTGTTTACAAAACAATAAAGTATTGAAGAGATTATTTTCTTCCTAATGAAATTATATCCTAAAAAGAATCAAGAAAAAGCTGTGTATATTTTTTTCCTACTTGTTTAATGAATATCTGAAAGCCTATAAGGATAGATAATAAAAATAAAGCTTACCTTGGCCCTTCTGTCCTGTGAAAAAAATCAAGTTATCTTGTAAAGCTGAGTAGTGGTTAGCCAACTGAAATTTCAAGCGGAATTCATAGTAGAAGGTGATATTTGGGATTGTAGAATAAGCTAGGAATGAGGTATAGCCGAAGACATCTGTGCCACTGAAACTAGGTTGGCTAATATTAATAGCTGGATTAAAAAAAAAAAAAAAATTCAGTGTTAGGGTAAATTCTTTAATATATGTATTTGCAAGTTCTATTTAATAGCCCATTTTAGAACTTAAAACCTAATAAATAATACTGATAATTTGATATGTTGTAATATTTTACACACATGCAAATATAGTTTGGCTTTCCTCTGAGTATAATCTCTTTATTTTTCAGCTTTTGTAAATAGGCTGCTTTTACAACTGAATTATTGGCAACTACTGCCATCTCCTGGATTCTAGATGGCATCGTTACAAATAGAGCCACACTGCAATATTTACTCAAAACTCAGATAGACAAAGAAAACATACAAAGAAATTCTCCTGTTAAAATAAATGCCTTCTCTGACACGCATCTGAGTGAAAGTGAGTACAAGGATGTGCTGAAAAGGTTAAGGAATAATAATTCTTCACAGGTACAGAAATAATAAAAAGAAACTTCATAAAAGAATGAATTTGCAGCATAGTGAATAGGACAGATATGAATTATATTTTTCACATGATTTACTCCATCATTTGAACTGTCTGAATATTCAGGAATTGAGTATCCAAAAATGTATAATTCACAGTACTGATAAATTATTTAACCTTTTTTTACTGTCATTTAGGTTCAATTTAGTGAAGATTTCCTTTATGTTGGGCACTGACCAAGCAAAGCATGTAGCTTTTTCTAAAATACCTTTGCCAACTATATACTCCTGCTTCCTCCAAAGCTGTGAAGGCTACTAGTTTATTCAAACACCTACTGGTGTTGTGACACAGAATTTTGTAATTTATGCTGAGAAAAACTGTGGGATTAAAAAATCAAATAAAAAGCAAATAAAATCAAGTCTGTACACATATATGTACTGGTAAACAGTCAATAGAGCACTGGTACTAAGCACTCACACAGCCCCAAGGACTGCTTGCTGGAGCTGAGTATCCAGGCTGCTGTAGTCAATTCTTGTAGTCGATGCTCAGAGCAGAGAGAACATAATGCTCATATTGACAATATGGGTTAATGAAAAACAGGAGAGAGAGGAAGAATAGTAAAGAGTAAAGCTTAATCCTGAAAGACTGGGTATGGGGCTAGATTTAAAAGATTCGAGCACTTATCTCCAACCAACTTGAGCACCAAATGTGGCTGGATCCAGCTTTATTAATGAAGGCAGTAGAAGGGATTGGGGGAGGAAGGAATACATAGCTGCACCATGTACAAACCAGATTGGGAAGTGCTAGTAAAGAATTATAATCTTCCCCCAAGTAAATCTATGTTAGCCTAAGTACCTTTAAGCATCTGGCCCTAAATACCTACAGTGTGGGAGAAACAATCACACGTAATTGTGAAAATGATATCACCATGTCTAGTTTGTGGAATCTGTTTCTAAATTTGCAGCCTGTGAAACCTGCCATATTGGCACTGAAGTGGCAGACATTGCCTTAGTATCTGCATCTGACAAAAGGTGCAGACGTAGGCTCTGACAAATCTTTTCTAGTACAGACTTGGAGTCTGCAGCAATACAGAGTGTACCATCCCATTTATTAAGCACTATTTCACACATGTGGTGCATTATGCCTTGTTCTGTGATCTTAAATGGGAGCCAGGAAATTTCCATATGAAACATTGATTTAATTAGAAGAATTATTTAGAAGAAAACTGGCAATGGGTTTGTTCTCAGCCTAGTCTGACTGAACGTAACCTCCAGTCTCAGACCTTTGTGAGTCATGTGCTACATTGGAGGAACAACAACTGTCCCATATTTAAATTTAGTGTTGGCTGCAGTCCACTAGTAGTCCCTCAGATTACCTGAACTTGCCTGAGGGAGGCTTAAGTTCTGCATTTTTTTGCTTCTCAGGAAGCTATGACAGACAGGCAGCTCCTTTAATGCTAAGTATTCTTCCTTCCTTTTTTCTTTGTTTCTTTCTTTCTGTTTATTTAATAAAACACAAAATATTTAAGAGACAGAAAGATTTTAAAATAAAGGAGGTCTTTGTGTTTATTGTCCTTTCCTGCTTCCCTTTATAATGGGAAAGGCAAATTCTATCATGTACCTCCACAGAGCCAGGTAATTTGGTTCGCTGACAGAGAGCACTGAAGAGTCTATTCCTGACAAGTTATTCCCAGCAGAGTAAAACACTTTATTCCCAGGATGAAGTATGCCAGTATCTCAGCTGTTTCCTTGGAGCTTTCTAACTGGGGAGTTATTTTCTTGCCTTTCTACTTGCCTCTTTCAGCATTCCTTAAAAAGATGGATTGAACATTGACAAAGGAATGTCCTGCAAAGTGATCTACAACAGTAGGTCCTGGACAGTAGAAGGATGCTGCTCCCACTGACCAGGTGCTGCACAACATACAGAAAATTGTTATCTATATCCATATTCTTAGTTTATTACTACATACCAGTTTTAATTTCACTGCAGTTTTGACACATTCTAGAACAAAAGGCTCAAAGATCTCAATTCATACTTACAACTAAAACTATAACTCATTTCAGCAAGAACAGTTTTGGCCCATGAGCTGGGGGGCAGCCGAGATTCAGCGCTATTAATACAAGACTCAGCTTTTCTCTGTGCATTTCCTTATGCAACAAAGTGATAGATAGATTTACTGGGTGGAGGTTTTGTTGGAGTCACAATAAAACTGTGTTGATAACAGAACTGTTCCTGTTTAAGGTTATTTAAAAAAATTATCTTTAAATAACTTTACCTAAAATGAGGGATGTGTGGCTAGTCTTTTAAGAAGGCAGAAGTAGGAACTGGCCTTAGTAAATTAAACGTTATCCAAAATTTAGTTTGGTAAGTTTGCTGTCATAGAAAGGTGCCATCATTTGACTCTAGAGACTAGTATCACCATTTATATATAGCCTGTGATACTACATATGGCCTGGGCTCCCCACAGTACTGAAAAGGTTGGCCATTCTGTCTTAAATTGCAGTTTTGCCTGTTGTTTCCTCCTGCTTTTAGGATAAAGTCTGAGAGAAAAATTACCAGGCCAAATTGATGATGAAATTTTATAGCAATAAATTAGCAGAAAATAGTACAGAAAGATAAGCAGTGTTATTAAAAATGTTAATACCAGTAAATATAGACAGCAATACTCAGAGTCTGCAGACAGGTTGTGTATACTATATTTGGTCAACTGTCAGATGTCAAAATCTTGACACTGTTAAGCAGGCTTAAAAAGCTTCTTAGAGACACCTCAGCTATAGTCCAAGTTTGAAACACCTTAGACAGAAGTGACATGTTTTGAAGAACATTGTGCAAAGTCCTGAAGAAGGTATATCAGAGAATGTCAATGTGACATGTTACTTAAGAGTTCCTGAAGGCTGGATAGCTATTTCTGAGAGCATGCTGAATGAATGGCCTACATCCATGATCTTTAACATGGATGCACCCTGAACGAACATCTATATGAAGGCAAGAAGATGGGAGCTCTATCTTCAAACCAAAACATGATACACATTCTGGTTTGGACCTTTACCTACACTGCAATTTTACCTACAGTTTTTCTGAACCGGGTACAAAAATTGTACTTTTCTTTCAAGATCTCCATATGGGGAAAGCTTACATATAATCATACCTTCTGCACTCTCACAAAAAAAAATTGGTGTGTAATAATTCTTTGCTATTTTATAATACAAAAATATTGTATTTCACATTGGTGTTTAATAATTGTTAGACTTCTTTCATTTCACAGTATTGCTTACCTATTTTTTTCTATATTTATTTACTATAGGAAAGAGACATATCTAGGCCCTAAGCCTCCCACTCATTAGAAGCAATCTGCACATGTACACAATGGGTGGCAGTCATCTGACCAAATGAGGGCATCTGTGATATAGATGTCTACATATCAGCTAACCACCTAATGTTGCACTTTATGTCAGTGGAAAAATTAAGCACATTTAGGATGCAGTGCCTTTCATATAAACCACCTACCTTATACAGGCCAGGTGAACAGTGTTTTAAAATGCTTGTTTCACCCCACCAAATACAAAAGTATTTTGTGTTGGTTTGTAAAGTATTATAGACTTCCAAAGTTAGGTGGGATGAAGTCTACCTTCTCTGTATCATGCAACTACTCCCCTTTCTGCTTGTTCTTTGTCTCTGGTCTTCATTGCCATAAAAGCGAAAAGATTTAGAAATTCAGAACTCATTCTCTGTAAAATCAAGGAAACACTTTTTCTGATTTTAAAGAATGGGAACCATAGGGCACTCAGACACTAAATTATTTGCTCAAAGTTGCACACAAAGTCTGGAGTGTATTGAAGAATTGAGTATAGATATCTGAACTCCAGGTTAGAGCACAGTCACTAAATACTCTTTGCAAATTGACCTTTTAACCTCTTACCCCTGGGTGTCTGAGCACTTTTCAAAACATCTGACAAGAAGCAATTCTCATAAATAATGTCCATCTTTGACTATCGAACATCTCCTTTCAGCTCTTTATGGTCTTTTCATCCAGTTATAACTGTGCATTTAGCTGGGGCCATGAAGTACATTCAATAACATATCCAGCGTTGTAGGGGCTTAAGACATCCCTGCTGTGCTATAGGTTCCAGATGTGGTAACAGATACCACCAGCCAGCAGCTTTTGGGATAAACAATTTATCTCAGAATAACAGCACAGTAACAAATACAAATTGGTAGTACAATGACCCAAGTCAAAACAACAGTAAATCCAGTATATCACTTACAGTGGGCTAAACTTAATATCTGGGCACACAAAGATTTACTTAACAGTGGTTATCAGGAGGCTGGCAGGAGGCAGGACATGTCTTCTTCTCCAGGTGAGCAACTCAGTCCACTGACGGGTTTAGCGAGTTTCAAATTCCCTGATCGGACAGCACTTTTTTATTGTTGACTTGCAGAAACATTACCTGCACTTGTTAACCAGCCGTCATACCCCAACCTTGCTCCCCTCCTTGCTGGCCCTCCCCTGTGTGTGCATGGTGCTTGGATGCTACCTGAAATGGTGCACGACCATACAGAGCTATACCTATATAAGGCATGTGGTCGCCAAATGGAGAAATACTGAATAAGGCAATAGGAGCCCCACAGGCATGTTTTATGAAAACCATTATGCATTATTTTGGTTTACTTCTTCACAGTTTTCTCCACAGTGTTGAAGCAGTTTCTCACATGTAGCAAAAGTCAGATGCAGTATCTAATTAACTACCCTATCCTCAGCAGGTAGGTACATGCAGTAAGTGTTTGTAAATAGTCCCTCCATGCTTGTCTCTGGAGAGTAAAATGTATTTAAAAATGTTAATTAATCCTGAGTCACATGCTTATATTTCTGGCTAATTCAATATATCTAGCTTGACAGCTATTCCATATTTTATCTGTTTCTGGACTGCCGCTTATAGATTTTACACCACATTTTTAATCATGTTTCTTCTCTACACTAAGTATTATTTATCAAGAGATCTTTATCCAATCACATTAAAAAGCTAAAGGTTATCAGTAAACGTGCATCAGTGTAAAACATTCAGTCTTTGAGATATCTTTCATGCAATGACCTTCATTAGTTTGATTTTAATACAGACTAGTTTGCCATACTCGTACATATTTGTAACTTAAAAATTAAAAAAATATTAATAACTCTGTATGAAAAATACAGTGATTGGTAAAATAGTGTCAAGCAAGATAATTCCACCTTTTCCTTTTATTCTTTCTTTTCATTATAAAGCTATGGAGCCAAGACTGTGCAGAAAATTGTATAATCTTATAGCCCCCTTTTCCTTGAAACACAGTCCTTCAAAACATTATTTATAAAATGTTTGGGGCTGGTTGAAATAGCAGAGGGCACAGCTAACCACACTGGGTTATTTCCCTTTTCCTGCCTAAACACCATTCAAGCTGATTTCCACTCTTGCTCTTGCAGTGTACAGTCTGAAGTGGGAAAGAACAGAGATGTGTCCCAGTGGCTCTGATTATGAGCCATGCAAAAACACACTTCCAATTAACACTGTGCCTAAAACACACACTGCTCCGACAGAGTACTGAAGCCTTTTATCAACTCTTTGTCCTTGATCTTGTCCTGTGTCTGTCTGTCAGTCCTACGCCATTCATCATTGTCCTCTTCTGCATTCCCAGTACTGAACAAGTAATAAGGTATGATATATCCCATTGCCTCACAAATAAATAATGACAAATTATCCCATTATATAAATATATTAATATGGTTGGCTACCCGCTTCCTAACATTGTACATCTTATCAGATGTGAGCATAAAAGTGGGAGGTTAAAAAAAATCAACTTTAGTTTGAAAAAATTCTTAACAAAGAGGAGAGAAGAATAAAGTGACAAAGAAGAAAGAGAATAATGGTTTCATTATCTTTGAATTTTCTGTTATGAGTTAAAATTAATGTTCTTTTCAGTGTTCACTGCCAATACATCTTGAAGAACAGCTTTACAATACATTGCAAAAAACAAGACAGATGAAAGGGATAGAAAGAGATGAAGACTTCAGGCTACAGAATTACGATCAGATAATCCACTTTTTTATGTTATATTATTGACTGACTGTGAACAGTTATCAGCTCAGCGTCTGGCTCCAGGATCAGCAGCCATATACACTGTGGGATGAGTACTATTCAGTTCTCTTAAATACTGGCTCACATATTTGCAAAGGCAATATTGAAAAAGGAATGGAAACTACTACCAAGCATTGTATTCTCCAGTCTTCCAAGCTGTACAAAAGTCTTCAGAAAAATGCCCTTTGTCATCACAAAATTCTGCAGCCATTGTTTCTCTTACTGCTTGGTAGTATAGCTCTTAATAAATCAAAACTTGCTCGTGAGCCCAGAGATATTGATGAACAGAGTGCAAAATGTTTTCTTAGCTGAGTTTAGAAAAATTATTTCAAAAGCAGCTGGGCTATTCTTCCTTTTACTCATCATGTTTATAATGAAGCAGCAAGAAGATTGGATGTTCGAGCTACAACACATGCTCCTGATGGAAGTAGCTCGCTTAGCAAAGCTATATGAAGCAAATTATAAATGCATTTCTATAAATTCCTATATATTTACAATCACCAATTTTAAATACTGATTTGCATGCAGACCTTTGGCACAAGGTTCTGGTAGGAACCTCTCTCTGTGCATTGCAATATGTTAGAAGGTACTAGATGAGAGATTGCAGGCCGACGTGAAGGAATAACTTGCTGCTGCAATTCCCCTGTCCTTTGTGCCTGGAAAGACGGGGAGGACAGGGAGCTACCCAGGGACCAACCATGGAAGTGAGGTGGAAGGCCTGCTGTACGAACATGTAATATATGTAGCATAATTTGGGAAGGAGAGGCAAGATGAGGGAGCTAAGCTGGCATTTAGAACATAATAGAATAGAATAGACTATTTCAGTTGGAAGGGACCTACAATGATCATCTAGTCCAACTGCCTGACCAATTCAGGGCTGACCAAAAGTTAAAGCATGTTCTTAAGTGCATTGTCCAAATCCCTCTTAAACACTGACAGGCTTGGGACATTGACCACCTCTCTGGGAAGCCTATTCCAGTTTTTGACCACCCTCTCAGTAACGAAATGATTCCTAACATCCAGTCTAAACCTTCCCTGGTGCAGCTTTGAAACATTCCCATGCATCCTATCACTGGATATCAGGAGAAGAGCTCAGCACCTCCCTCTCCATGTCCCCTCGTCAGGAAGCTGTAGAGAGCAATAAGGTCGCCCCTCAGCCTCCTTTTCTCCAAACTAGACAAGCCCAAAGTCCTCAGCCGCTCCTCAAAGGACATGCCTTCCAGCCCTTTCACCAGCTTTGTTGCCCTCCTCTGGACGCATTCAAGGACCTCCACATCCTTCTTAAATTGTGGGGCCCAGAACTGCATACAGTATTCAGGGTGAGGCCGCACCAATGCTCAATACAGTGGAATCATCCCCTCTTTTGGCCAGCTGGTTATGCTGTGTTTGATGCACCCCAGGCTGTGGTTTGCCCTCTTGGCTGCCAGGGCACACTGCTGACTCGTACTGAGCCTGCGGTCGACCAGCGCCTCCAGACCTCTTTCTGCAGGGCTGCTCTCCAGCCACTCCTCTCCCAGTTTATACTTGTACCTGGCATTTCTCCATATCCTAGGTGCAGAATCCAGCATTTCAACTTGTTAAATTTCATCCCGTTAATCATAGCCCAATGCTCCAATCTACCTAGATCCCTCTACAAGGCCTCTTGTCCCTCAAGAGAGTCAACAGCACCTCCCAGTTTTGTATCATCAGCAAACTTGCTAATGGTGCATTCAACTCCTGCCTCCAGATCACTGATAAATATAGTGAAGAGAACTGGCCCTAGAATTGAACCCTGAGGAACACCTCTGGTGACCGGCCGCCAGCCAGTTGTAGCCCCATTCACTACAACCCTTTGAGCTCTGCCCTTCAGCAAGTTCTTCACCCAGTGCACCATGAACCTGCTCATCCCACAGTTGGACAACTTGTCCAGAAGGATGCTGTGAGGGACAGTATCAAAATCCTTATGAAAATCCAGAAAAACTACACCCACCGCCTTCCCTTCATCCACTAGGAGGGTGACCTTATCATAGAAGGATATCAAATTAGTTAAACAGGACTTTCCCTTTGTGAACCCATGTTGACTGTGCCTGATGATTGCATTGTTCTTTAAATGCCTTTCAATACTACCCAGTATAATCTTCTCCATAATTTTTCCAGGAACTGAGGTTAGACTAACAGGTCTGTAGTTCCCCGGGTCTTCCCTCACATCCCTCTTGTAGACTAGAATAACATTGGCTAGCTTCCAGACAGCAGGGACCTCCCCAGACTCCCAAGACCTTTGGCAGATGAGAGAGAGGGGTCCTGTCATAACATCCACTAGCTCCTTCAGTACTCTGGGATGAATCCCATCAGGCCCCATGGACTTGTGAACATACAGCTGATACAGCTGGTCCCTTACAATTTCAGTGTCCATAAATGGAAAGTCACTGTTCCCACACTTGTGGTCCTCCAACTCAGAGGACCGGGCAGCCCAAGGTCTGTCACTATTATTATAGACTGAGGCAAAAACTGCATTAAATGCCTCCGCTTTTTCTTCATCCCTATTAGTCAAATGACCATCTTCAACAAGTATTGGTCCAATGTTTCCTTTAGACCCCCTCTTACTATTAACATACTTAAAAAAGCCCTTCTTGTTATCTGAAACAACACTGGCCAGTTTCAACTCTAATTGAGCTTTGGCCCTTTGTGTCTTCTCCCTGCATAAATGAACAGCTCTCTACTCTTCCTGTGAAGCCCAATTTCGCTTCCAGAGATCATACATTTTCTTTCTGCTCTTGAGCTCCACGAGGAGTTCCTTGTTCAGCCAAGCTGGTCTTCTGCTCCGCTTGCTGACTTATGATACAGTGGAATCGCCTGCTCCTGTGTATTTAGTTTACACGTTTTGCTACTTCTACATTAAAGCTCTTTTCTTCAATAGGCAACCCACTTTCCTCACCGGAAACTCTGGGAAGTGCAAGGAGGAAAAGAAGGGGTGCTGGAACTGCGGGGCGGTGCAGTGCCAGGTGAGAGTTCAAGGTGGTAGTAGAAGACTCTTGACATCTGGAAGACTATTGTATGAGGATTTAGTGAGCTGCATAATGGGTAATTCAGGTGTATGCCTTCCCCTCCCCACCCCCAGTAAATACTTAGGTATTCCTTTTATTTGTCTTGTGGTATCAGTAGTCATGAAGTCCATGGACCCTATTAGCTTAGCTTATTTCTGTAATCATATGGACTAGTAACTTGTACTTCTGATTGAAAGCTGAGATTTGAAATAATAAAAGTGATTTCACTGCTCAAGGATGAAAATATGAATCTGAAAAACTGCTAGTACAGCAATGACATTAATAGAGTGTGAGTGTGCCTATGTGTGTTTTGTACAATTTTTATGACATTCCTCACATTGGAGGGAAGGGGAAAATTAAGGCGCAGCTAAAAGCAAATGACCCAGAAAATAAATCCTCTTGAACAGGAAGAAGAGCAACCCTGATCAGCATTCCCTGAAGCCTCTTACCACTGACCAGAAACCTTGCAATGCAGTTTTTTTTATCTGAGGAAATTCCCCTTGGGCATCTGCTGTCACTGAACTGCATGATTTAGTCTGCAGACCCAAACAACTCTGAAGGTGACATTGTGTGCCAAACATAGCTGCACAGAAGCAATTCACTTGCAGGCTGATTTTCACTCTACAGAGCTTGGAGCAAGTGACTATTCCCACTTCAGCACTTTGAAATGAATTTTATACATGGGGGGAATACATCCTACAGAAAACCTGCTGGAATCCTTTGGACTGTGAAGCACTACCATAAATGTTGCTCAGAAATGTTTCAAGGAACATACTTATAGATTGCTGTGAACGCATGCTGTGGATGGCCCTTTTTGGTGTGTGTTTATTAAATACAATGTCACAGTAAGGACTCCGTTTTATGTTATCACATATGTACATATGTGAAACACATAGTGAAAATAAAACACTAAGTCTGGTCTAAACCCCTGCAATTGACACAATTACTCATTTTAGCAATGCACATTCCTTTGAAATCCTTCTCCTTTTAAATTTACCTTTGTGCTTACAAAGCACTTGCTCTTGATTCCTGGCTTAACAAAATGCTTCATATTATGACCAACAGCTTCCCAGAAGGGCGCAGTTTCTTGTGTACCATATAATTAACAGCAACATCAAGAGTTTAGAAGTCCAGGTGTTCATTTCCATTCCTGGTGAATGAACCATTTCTGCTTCACTCACATTTAGGAGGCCATCACAACTCCACAGTACAAGGATACTCTGATATTTCCTCTTCAAAATTTCTGCGTCTTATATGTCAAAATTCTTACACTCAGATATTTCAAATATAATGGCCTTATATTTTACAGACCATATCAGTTTCCTGTACCAACGAGGAAATGTCCCCAGTCTGTAATTAGATGAAAGTATGAAAAAAAATGGAAAAAAGAAATAAAGGCTGATTACAGAGATGGTAACAATTGAACAACTTTTTTTTTTTTTTTTTTTTTGAGGTACAAGAACAGTGTCCTAAACTCTACTTATTTTGGTCAGATACAACAATAACATTTTTAATAGTTTAGGCTCATTAAAACTATTTGACTTTTATTTCATGTTGACAACAGTGACTTGGCCATATTTATATTCAAATCATTATAATTAGAATCCTTCATTTTAAAAGAGTTGAAGTATGGTGATATGGACATTCTTTAACTGTCTGAGTTCAAGCTTTCTCTTTGGATCGAGCAAGCACCACAGATTTTTCACTTAAGTCTTAGATCCTATGAAATGACAAATCTCCCCGGATGACAGGCAGTTCTATTGCTAACCTCATCCTCACCTGCTTCCATAACAAGTTGATATGTCTTCCTGAAAAACTCTTAAAAGTAGAAAAATCAAATATATAGGAAGTATTTTAAAAAGCATTTTACAGGAATAAAATGTTCATAACACTGTTGGAGAATGTGTATTCATTTGGTCTGAAGTGGTGCTATCCGTAAACACTTTCATTCACCAGTGTGATCCTAAATACTGGAGGAGATTTACAACCTGCAAGAAACACAATGCAAGCAACTTTTTATTGAATTAAATGTGAAAGGAAATTTATCATACTAGGGTTTGAATGTTGGCTGCTTTCACACAAAACTACTGAAAAGCCAGAGGTCAATAACTGGAGTCAGTTTAAATGATATAGAACCCTTTAAGTACAGCTTAAAAAAACGAAGTCGCTTGGGAAATTGAGTCAAGCTGCCCATTTAGACATAGTCTCTGTTCCAAATTGTTGCATATTGATGATGTGCATTGCTAAATATTTCCTGTTTTTTATTTTAGTAAATGACTAAATTCTTGTTTCAGGCAACTTCACCCCCCTGAGTTGAAAGTCATAGGGACATTTTACTCCTCAAATCAACAGTGTCTGGTTATGCGATAAATGCTCACCCACACACAAAGCAGCACAGAGAGACAATGGCAGGTGGGGGAACCCAATTAATACCCTGCCCCAGCTACTCCCAGCCCTATCCCAGGAGCCATCAGCCCACTACACCTCCATCTCTGCAATCCCAGAAGAGCACAGAGCCCAAAGGCAGGCGGGAACCCAAATTAAGGATTCAAAAGAAGGGACACCCTGTCCAGGCCCCTCCCAGGGCTGTCCCAGGAGGCCCTCAGCCCTAGTGCCAGGTGTGACACCCACCACAACGAGTCAACACTGGAGCACCTTTTGGACAGAGGGGTGTAACTGCCATGGGGTATGGGACATGTTACAGGATGCAGGTGAAGAGCATTTTGGAATAGCACAGGACTTATGGATTTTTAAGGGAGGAGCCAAACGTGGGGAGAAGGAGGGAATTAGGTGATTTGGGGAGGAACAAGTGTGGAGAAATAGAAGGATACAGGGTCAAAAAGGGCCAGTCACGTGTAAATAGTTGGCTGTTCAGTACGCTTGTTTGGCCGTGTCCTTTGCCTGATCAGTGCAGCCTGTCCTCTCTTCTAACTTATATTATCATCCCCCGTCCCTGTTGGCCCATTATGCCTTAGCTATGTAGCTTCTTGAAAGAGATTTCAATGTATAATGATCAACTTGCAGTCATAATAACATGGTCATCTAGTGATAAAAGCAAGGAAAGATGTGTAGTGAGAGATAATGCATTTTACTATATACATTTGGAAAAATGGACATGCTTTTCTTGAAGGAAGCTTTTCTTGGGGTCTGAAACAAGAATAATATAACTAAGATAAACTCAGAGCAATTGTTCCCAGCCTGCTTAGTCTGCAGTATGCTCCATTTGCTTCAGAAATGGAAGAAAAGTCCTTGTTAGTCCCAGGAGCTTGTCTATTTTTTCATATTTATATAGGTTTGTCTAATAGAAGTTACTATCTGTCCTTAAATTTTTGCCTCATTTGTCATATTTACAGTATCCCTATAGTTTTATCCCTTTTAGAACGTTGTGCATTCCCCACAAAATGATGTATTTTTAACTTGTCATGCTAAGCATTTTGGTTTTGGGGTTTTTTTGCCATTTAATAGTGACAATAGTTTTATTATCACTTTTTCTTACATATTTGTAGAGATTGATGTTGTTCTTGTGTGACTTTCAACTCTTAACAGATGACAATTGCAGCTCTGATATGGGCAAGACCTGTAGCAGTGGGCTCATTTGTGGCTCTGTCCACATATTCATTTATCCCTACTTTGTCTTTTGTAAATAATCTCTATTGGTAGGAGCAGCAATGCTGGCATAAAATTTGCAGTTCTATTTGGTACATTTACTATATTCATTTTATCAAATAATCACTGTAACATCTTGCACATTTCTTCTTGATGAAGACCAGCTATTATTTGATAAACATTTAGGATAAAGAAGCTTTTCTTCAGTGTTTCAGACACAAAGTAACACGAACATGGTTACTAATCTTAATAATAGAGACAATATTATTGTATACCTTAAATGGGAGATGATTCATTAAAAAAGCCTGTGTCTAGACTTTAAATTTTATGGACCATTCCTTTCTAATAGATTTATTATCTGGGCCACTCATTTTGTTATATTAAACAATTAAATTTGTCTTCTGTTTCTAATATAATTTACATTGTTCTACCATTGTAATTAGGCAATCTATCATCTTCAAATACCTCACCAAATGCATGGCTTTGATGCTGCTAGGGCTATCCCTAAGGCTGCACCCAGCCTTCACTGCATTGTGGCTGTTTCTCCCCTCTTTGTTCAGTTTTAGTGTATGTGACGTTTTGCAGCTCATTTTAAGTTTCAATGCAAAGTCCAACTTAACAAGACTTCTGTCTGTGCTCACTTTATTTCTATTCCTTCTAAAGTCTTAAGGCACAGTTCAATAAAATAATTTTTCGTATTTCAATAATTTCTTATGTTGTGAGCTTATTGACCCTAGATTTATACTCTGTCCTACGAAGGTGGGTGTTCTTCCCCATTTTGCTTGCTTACAGTGATGATCCAGACAGAGTTTTCCCTTTCCACTCAATAAAATTTCATTCTTTCTGTATGCTTTCAAAGCCTTCAGCTCTGTAAAAGAACACACTAATGAATTTGTGTACTTTATCTCAATTTAGGCACTCTCAATTTTTACTCAG
Source organism: Oceanodroma leucorhoa (assembly GCA_030449065.1). Lineage (NCBI taxonomy): Eukaryota > Metazoa > Chordata > Aves > Procellariiformes > Oceanodroma > Oceanodroma leucorhoa. Next base: position 750,997 of record JASVER010000176.1, read on the forward strand.
ACTCTCAATTTAGAGACAGCTAACTACAAAGAGTTGCGGAAGAGCCTCACTGAACAACTACAGGGGAAAAAGCGTTAGATGATACTCGATGTTGACAGATGTAAATTGAGGTAGATTACAGAAACAGTATCCAGCCTTAGATACGGAATTGTGGCCTCTGAACGCACCATCAGCATTCAAAGAAAGTGGTGTTAAGAGTTTTAATAAGCAGTTTCATGAAAACATCAGCATACTCATAAAAGGAAATAGAATGGAAGAAATGGTTAAGAAAAGGGCAGAGAGTAAAAGAGAAATGTCAAACACCACTGTCTAAAGCAGAGGTATTATCACACCTTGAATATTGCAGTCAGCTCTGGACCCTCATTTTAAAGAGAATGCAGTGGAACTGAGAAGGAACAAAGAAAGGCAGCCTGAATGACTGAAGGTACAGCATGGCTGGTGTCCCAAAAATGAATGAATCAACTTGGACTATTCAGAAAAAATTCTGGGAGGGTTATAAGAAGAATAAATATAAAATCATGAGAGGCATGAAGAAGGAATGGGAAAACATTCATAAAACAGAGAGTGACTCTGAAACATCCATTTTAACACACAAGCTTGAGGCGTTAATGTCATTAGCAATTGGTGCAGTTAAGCAAACAAATGGAAGTACTTCTGTGCCAGCTATATACTTAAGCTCTGGAGCTCTTTGCCACAGGATGTTGTATATCAAGTTTACATGGACTTAAAGACCAATTAGAGAAGCGCATGGAAGAAAAGAAATCTATCAAGGGCTAACCCAGATACCAAACCCAGCACATGAAGACCCAATGTCTGTGCTACTGCAAGTTAAGAAAGATTACCAAGGAAGTATCATACCTGTTTCATACACTTGCCTACATATTTGCTATTGGCTATCAATTATCGGAGTTAGATGAAAACATAGATAAAACATCTACAACAATGTTCCTCTACTGAAAATTTTGGAAATTAAGATTTTAAATAAGAGGTAAAGATGCATATGATATGAAGAAAGAAACAATGTAGACTTTGATCTGACCTGAACATTGCTTAATATTTAATTTAAAAGGCACTTCATATTCACTGCTGAATCATCTCAGAACCAGTGATTATTTTCTATATGCAGATTTTTCAATCATTACTTTTTGCTACATTGAGTATTAGGGGATAAGAATAACTTGGATGTTCACACACAGGAAATTCTGACCTAGAACAATCGTTATAATCAATGCTTGAGGAATAAAAGCCCCTCATTGGATAATATTAGTCAAAATGACCTATTTACTTAGCTTTATTAATTTCCCTTCATCTTGTCTTCTGTTTCATAGCAAAGCACTTGGTAAATTTTAATTTGTTCCTCTTTTTGACCTGAGAAATTAGTAAAATTTTAGCACCTGGTGGTATTTTTACAATCCAGAAAGTATTGTTTATACACTCCTTTTGTTTACAAAATGTACAAAGTAATGCTTCCCTAAGTAGAGGAAAACTCAAACTACAGGAGAAATTAATTTCTCCAAAGGAGCTCTCAGTCAAATCTCTCTCTCAGTTTTTCTCCAGGTAAATTGCTAAAACATCAGACACTACGTGGTATTTCCTAGCTTGCCTACTCTCATCTTCTTTGATCCCTCTGTCTCCCTCTCTCTGGCCGACACTTTTATGAAACAACACCTGGGAAGGGTGCTCAACTCAGACATTCTTTGCTTGTGACTGGATTTTGGGCTGTGTTTGTAGGTGGGCAGGTGATCACTTTCAGTGTTTTGCCTTCAAAGCATTTGACTTGTTTCTTACCACAGCTACCATGAATGATAGAAACTATGATCAATGCGTGAAGAATATGGTTCTTACCCTCACTGCAGAGGATGCCAGATCTTCCGTATGGACAAAGGCAAACAGCATCTTGTCTAGACTTTGGAAAACACGTAGCACCGTTTCCACATGGATTTTTATCACAAGTCGTGAACTGGCAGAGTTTTCCAGAGTAGAGTTTAGGGCATTCACAAAACCAATTTTCTGCATCACTGACAAATTTAAATTAAAAACAAAAAAACATGTATAAGTACAAAAACGCACTTTAAAAAACAGGATGGGTTTTACACTCACAGAAAACCAGTGACATTTGACTTATGGTTGCAATATATTTCTTTGTTTTTACTCTCTTAACTTTTTTTTTTGCTTATGTACCTGGCATTAGAGATGCCAGAATGCTTTATGGGTGACTTGAGTTGACAGGTTGTTTTGGGTTTAATTTTATATTTTAATTTATCTTTCCTTTCATGGTAAGATATGTGACTTTTCTAATGTCTCACTACTTATTTGTGCTGCTACTTTCATAACATAGTGGAAATAACTGCTACAGAAAAACAGCTCTTCTATTATGTCTGAAAAAAGGAAAGAAAGTGAAAACAAAAAATGTAAAGTTACTAGTTTACTTTGCAAATGGAAACATCATTTGTACATTCAGGTATTACACACAGTTTGTGACAACACAGTAGGATGTAAAGAAAAACTGAAATATGAATACTTACAATAATGATTATATTGAAATTGAACCAGAATAAACAGGTAATATTTCTGCTTTCATAGAAAGAATATTATAACAGGCAAGGGAAAAAGTAAGTTGTAGTCAGTCTTGAGGGGTGATAAAAACAAAGGTTTAGAACTTCGCATTTTCTGTTTGTATGAATTATCTTTTTTTTTATACAAAGATAGCACAATGGCAGATATGGCAGGAAAACCAAAATCAGATAGGAAAAACAGGAGTGTAAAACATTGCCATCTATCACTTATTATAAATATAATTTCATTAAAGGTCTTATTTGATTTTCCCTTTGTTTTATGATTGAAATTAGATGACAGCTAGACAGGTCAGTTCATGTGATTACTCGGTATTGAACAGAAACATGTCTGTCTTATACTTGATAAGGTCACATGTGCCCGTGGGTATGAATGCAGAAGACATGATGTGAGCTGTATCAAACCACAGTCATTATATTTTTCCAGTTAACAGCATAATCATTAGGATGTTCAGTGATAAAATGTCAAATACATGTGATTTCTAAAAATCTGTTCGCTGCTTATAATATTCATGCAATCAGGTTAGAGAAAATAATCTGGAGCTGAGAGAACTCCTGTACTTTTTAAAAGAGAGAAATAAGTAAGTCTTGTGACAGTCTTTGTGCATAGCAGTTGATTAGTGTGTTTCTAAACGGACCACCCACAGTTCTGGGGAGTGAGGATCTCAGCTGGAGAGGCTACCAAAATGAATCTTATGAATAATGCCTCCAGACACCTTTGCAAAAGAAAATTGCTATCAGCTGCAATAATAAATTTCTGTGTGTAGCTTATTCTATTTATAGATCTGCTGCAGACACCAGGAGAGGAATGTAAATGAGATACTGGATTGCTTTCGTTTGTGCAGCATCGAGAAGCCTGCTTTCAATGGTTTTAATATCAGCATTACACAGTTCAGCTAATTAAAAAAACAACAATAAACTGAATCCTTCCTGGAAAGCTACAATTTATGGTGATGATCTCTAAATCTAGTTATCAAATTTGTTTCTGTTTGTTTATAGAAGAGAAGACAGATCACTGCTGCTGACTGCCAAAATACAGAGACTTTAGTCTTCACCTTTAAAAAACAATTTTCATACATTTTTCTACTGAGCTGTAGATGTCAACGTTGGCCATTACTTTTTATAGCCTTACTTTTGCTATTGTGGAAAAGATTAAAAATAACAGGTCTCATAACAAATTTTGAGGAGTTTATTGTTATCAAAATGAGCAATGTACTAACATTTCACTATTGATGCCATAACATCCTAATAACAAAGAAGAGTGATTCCCAATGAGACAAAGAAAACAGTTTTTTAAAAGTTCTACAAAATAATACAAAGCTTGAAAATATAACAGCTAACCACACAGAAAAAATATCACAGCCAATTCACAAGAATTAGTATACTGAAATGCAAAGTCCCAAACGACTTATTATTCTCTCCCAAAGCAGTCTGTCACTGTACTTGATTAAGAAGAGGACAAGGTCTCCCATATTCTGCTGAATTTATCTCAGCTGCAGGAAACACATAAATGCTGGAATGATGAGGCACTACTCTCCTCCCAAGTGGATTTCACAATTTCATGATATCCTGCTACCCTTTATAAATTCAAGAAGCAAATGAAAGGGGACAGCAAATCAGAACGGTAATATCTTTTACCTACGCTGCACACCTGTGAATGGCTCCAAGAAAACCTCATTGGATAATTACATACAAGAGCTGAAGAAAGTGAATAATGCGTGAAAGAAACGACGAAAACATCAGAATTTTGAGGCTGCAAAATTAGAAACAAATTTGGAGTGTTTTGCTGAAATGTGTTATATGTCTTTATTAGTGTTTGAGTTCAGATCCAGAGCATGGTTTTGAAGAAAACCCCCTTGTTGTCCCCAGCTGAAATGCCTTGGTTCACACCGTGGAGTGGTCTCAAGAGTACATGAACTCAATTTCTTTCAAATGAACCTGCACCAGAAGATTGTCTCACACCTCAGGTACTCTAGCTGCTAATGGGCATTCAGTCCATGGGGCCAGACCAGGTCTAATGTGAGTTAAAGGTCCCTGAAACATGAATAATGGGGATGTTGGGTCCTCAGCACTAATCAATTTGCCCTGTAAATCTACTCCTATTGAACTACACTATCTGCTAATATGGATGCAGATTAATAAGCCATCAAAAGAAAATCAGGCAGCCATGGTGTATATTATATGCCAAAAAAGGCTCCAGATTTTAAACTGGAGTACTGGCGAACTCCAGAAGCAGATAGATAGAGCAAAAAAACCTAACCATCCAGAATCATATGAGGGAAGAATGGCACAAACAGTGAGAGAAAATGGGAGAAGATACAGAAACAGCATAGAAAAGGAGTGGAAGAGACAATAACAATACTCCTAGAGCACTATCACCTCACGTCACCAGCCTTACAATATATGAAGAAAAAAGTGTAGGGAAGGCGAACTGTTCTCTGACATTCTTATAATCCTCCTCTGAAACGGTAAGGGACACACTTTTCATTACCATTTCCCATGTTAAAATATTCCTTTGATCTTTGGTCTAGACATTAGGTTGGGAAGAAAATCACTAAGAAGCATTTGCATGGTATGACATGATATTGATAATTCAATGATACAAATTCTTCTCCTTGAATCAGTACTCCATCAGTGACCTGATTTAATGAAATCAAAGTTTTGTATAAGATTTACACCTTTGGGATGCCAACACAGGTTTTGATAACTTTTTTTTTTTGAAGATTGCACAATGGAGAGGAGACTGGATTGCAACACATTAACAATACAGTCACAGCTGTATTTAATCACAGTTTTTGACTTTTAAATTATTTCTGTTTTTAAAAGAAAAGATTATAATCCCTCTATACAATGTGTCATAGACATCATTTGTAGTCTAGTGATACAGTGTTGTGGTTCTCCAAAACAGAGTATAATTTTCTATATGCCTGTGTTTTTTCCATCTCTAAAGTGGGAGCTCTATGCTCTGTGATTCCCACTGAAAGCACTGCACATGCCATTTGTGTAGTCATATGTGAGAGGGCTTCCCTGAAAGGAAGTGCACTCAATGCCCTTTAATGACGACAGTGCTAAGCTGAGAATGTCAAAAACTATGTGTATTAGTGGGTTCATTATTTAATGACACAAGTTCTTTTAGTGCTCTCACTATATTATCTGGGACAAAGCTATGGAAGTTGGAGGGAACAACTTCCCAAGCTTCTCCAGTTAATAAATAGTAGATGTAATTCAGTTTATTTTAAAGTTACTATTATTTTTTCCTAGTGCCATTTTGTTTTAAATTACTGGAAACTGAAAGGAACATCATACTTTATCAGTTAAAATTTAAGTTGAATTACACTTCATGCAAAGATCTGTTAAATCTCTTTCTACAAAATACCAGGATAATGTAAAGCTGATTAGGATCTTCCTTTGAAAGCTTTGTGTAATACCCAAATCCACAGAAACTCATTGCAGCCAGAAGGATAACCTTATCTCATCAATAATCTTAAAAATATCAAAGGACAATATATAAAGGGGGCATTTCTTCCTTGTGCACAGCAGGCGTTTTTCTAGTATATAATATATCTGCCATTTTTTCCTTGTATTTTAGAGCCCCCCAAAATCAATTCAGCTTTAGTACTTTCAGCCAGGTTTCCTCAATTATGGTATCTTCTCTAGATCTGAGTGCTTTTGTTAGCTTTACTGTTTTGAATCCTTTTTTCCCCTATCAGGAATTATTATTCTGCAAGCTCTGGTGATTCACTTTAAATTTCCTTTCCTTTCACTGAAAGCACTTTCTAAACTGGCTCTCTTTATATAAAAAACCACTGACAGGCTCTCTGTAAACCAAGTCTAAATCACTTGTGAACTAAATTGGTTTTGAAAACTCCTAGGGAAAATATTTCCAGATTGGTTGGGTGCACTCATGGAAAAAAGCTTTTGCTTTAAATTTTCTTTCAGGCAGGCTTATACTCAGAGTTACACTGGTTCTAGCATGGACTAAATAGGAGCTTACATTTAAAAGATACTTCCAAATTCTTTGATCCAGGTTGATCAAAGGTTCCAATTCCACTTCAAAAAGGAGAACAGTAGTGACAAAAAGGTTTCAACACCTTGCTTGCCTGCTTCCAACATACAAGAAAGAGATGATTGCATACAAAATGGTTCAGCTCAAACAGAAAATTAATTTCTACAATGTAACTAAGAAATTTAATGAAATAGATACTTAATCCATGCCAGTCAGACAACAATAAGCATCTGCTAAATCTTATCATTAACCATATATATATGAGTTTCCTTGAACAACAATCCAGTCCTGAAACAATAGCTAAACCTTAGAAAGTTTACTGGAGTTGTGTTTGAGTTAGTTATGACTTGGGAAGGACAGAATTTGGTTTATGGAAATGATGAAGGAGGAAGAGCTCTTGCTTATTGGCAGAATATCTGTTTCAGACCTTCAAAGATGTCATTATTCTCAGGAATTTAGGATTGCTAAAATTTATTTTAAAATGTACTCATTTGAATATCTAACACAGTACTATCTAACTTTTCAGGATCATGAAGCCTCTTCTCGAGTCTTTTATAAACCCTCTTTAACCTCCATTTTCCACTCAGATGGTGAATATACAGGTGATTCCCCATCACATAAAAAGTCCTGTCCTGTAATGTGGCAATTATGACCATTCCTGTCACACAAGAGGATACACAACTGTGGTATCAGGCACTTCTTGACACATAACATTTAATGGTGGATGGTTAAGGATCCCTCAGGAAAAAGTACAGCAAACAATGGTTGGTGAGAACAGTTTATGTGGGCAGCAATCCATTCCCTGGCCACATCTAGGAAGAGAAATAATGGTCTGTCAGGCTGGGTTCATCTTAAGGGCTGTAATTAGCTCTGACACTACTCCTTTCCCCAATCTCTTCAGTCTTTTCAGTTAAATCTACATTTTCTCTTTCCTTGTGTTGTATGGGAAAAATAGTAAATAGTTGTTATCATCTGCTAAAATGTATTTATAAGAATGAAATAAATTTTTTTTCTTTTGAAGTTGAAAGGCTATGATTTTGATAATAAAAAATTAGCCCTATATGAAACATGGCCAGGGAAGCACATAAATGTTTTCAACAGCATAAGGTAGAAGCCGTATCTCCACCACTCACTGAAATCACATGCTGCCCAACTTCTGTTTGTCCTTTGAAAAACTCTAATAATTCCTTATGACAGAAAGTTTCCAATTGCTCCCAGCAGTTCCTAGAGCCCTGAACAACCTTTGCTTCAATATATCTACTATTTGCAGCAGGACTTGTGAGCACCATATCCAAAGCAGTAACACTGAACATTGGTGTGCAACACATTGCTTGTTGCGCTGTTTTCATTAAACATGCATTGTATACTATTACTCATTTCTGTTAGAATTTAAAAATAATCTTTTAGCACAAAAAATTAAGTACTTCAATGTTAGATGAATTTATAGGTTGCAGAACTATGTAACTGAGTCATTTCCAAGATTTCAAAGTCTCACAGAGCAACTGCAGTTTGCTACACTGATCATGAGGAGATAGATAACAACAAAATTGAAGAACAAAATCTTGAATAGTTTGTAAAATACCAGCATCTACTTTAAATTCACAACATAATAATTTTGAACTATAATGACTATAATCTAAATCCAGAACTGTCTACTGTGGAAAGAGAAACAAAGTTAGTGTAAATCTAGATGTTCGTTATACTTTCCTCTCTTTCTCAGTTTCTTCCTAATAATTTTTTTCTATTTCTAAAACAGATTTTTTTATTTATGTATTTATTATTTTAAACTTTCATAGATGCAAACTCTTCCTATTCCACTCTGAATTCAACTTATAGAAAGAAGTTTTCATAACCACTTGTTCATTGCATTGTCACTAGTTCTACCTATTTGCAACTCTAATAATGAGTGGCTCCGCATTTCCTTCGTATCTATTTAGCACCCATTACCCTTTCTATTTTAAAAGCATTCTTAATCATAAGGCATTGATCATCGGTACTTTCTTGTAAGCCTGGTCTATGTACAAGGCTGGAAGCCAGGAATCTCTTAAGAACTCACATAAAAGGGTAAGTTAGGCTTTGAACTTGCAGAGCATCATCCCCTTTCCACAGTGATTTGTCCTGTTCACAAAATTACTTCCCAAAACCTCCTGTTAATTCAAATGCACAGCCTTCTTTTCAATCCTAGGTACCATCTCAGGTCCTTCTAGCTTCAACTTAGTCTCTGAACTTTCTGTTTCTAGCTCAATAAAATGCAGATCATTTTACCATATGCATGTAACACAGTGCAATACTTACATATAAGCATTAATGTTTATAAAACATGAAAAATGAAATGCACCCTAAGCTATGAATAAAAACAGCAATTACAAAGTGCTCTATGAAAACCTGACAACATCGTAATGAGACAAGGTAAACCATAGGTGCTTTGAACTGACATAATCTTTACCATTCACTTTGGGTACTCCCTTTTCTAACAATCCTACAAATGCCACAAGACATAAATTCTGAATGAATGAACTTCATGGAGGAGAATCTGAATTGAACCTTTCTTAGAGGGTCCATCTTTCCACATTATATCTGCACCCTATTTTTCTCAGTGATTGCCAGAAGAAAATTTGTACCTCACTTGTTCATTTCTTAGTGGAAACACAAAATTGGGTGCACAGGCATGCACTCTGCTTTTTCTCTGGACAGCTAACAGAGCCATAAGAAGTTTTAACTGGGACAGAGCAGGTATTGCTCTGATAATGCTTTTCCATGGAAAGGGATGACTATGAGAGTTACTTTTATAACAATATTTTAACATGAATGAGAAAGGCATATCTCTCCACTTTGCCTATTCAAAGCTTGCACATAGTTTCTAATTTTTTAATTGTATTTGTTGTCTATCCTTGGAAGCTTGCTGTTTTTTCTGATTCTTTAAGCTGACACAGGAGAAGATAATATTCCTCCCTACAAATCATGCCTCAAAGCAGTAAGCATTTGTGGACAGGTACTCTCTGTGTTTGCACTAGTGAAATGTAGCCCCTTGCACTGTGTTTGGCTAGTGAAATGTAGCCCCTTGTTCCTTCTCCCTATGCATTACAGCAAATATGATTAAACAATAACATAAACTAATATATATTAAAAAATGTACTTTTCTTGTACCATGTCATGGTGTAATTAATATATTAAAAATGCACCACTGACCTAATCAGTAAAGATGGCAGTGCAGGACACTGCCTGGACTGTTACACATTCTTTGAAAGAGTATAACTTGAGGTATAACTAAAAGTCATTTCCCTATAGAAAATATTTTTTCAAGCTCCTGGTCAAATGAAGTTAATAACTATATATACAGCATAGGAGGCTGTAGCCTCTCAAACATCAAATCCTAGGAATGTTGTGGGCTCAGTTCATTTCTATTAACACCTGAATCTAAACTTGTTATGAAGCTTGAGGTGATACATGAATGAGACAAGTAATTGCACTTACCATATTTTCTACAAATTTAGTGCTTACGAAAGGTGGTAGATCAGCTGAAATTCTCTGGTTGGCCCAAACTAGATAACGTAAGTTTCCTTACCAATGACCAAGGTAATTTCTCTGTCTCAGAAGGTAACTCACACCTCTGTGCCTTTTCAATCTGTGGTTTCTTTGACTAACAAGAGCTTTAACTCTAATATAGATAAATCCTGGAGAATTGAAATAAGACTCTGGGAAGTTCCCAAAGAGCTTTATACAGCCCTCAGACTGGAACACCATCAGTCACATGATATAACTGAATTGGTAGGTCATGTTTGAAGAACATGAAGATTTTCAGGAATCACCTCACATATACTGCGAGATAAAGTCTAGAGCTAATTCTTATCTCAGCCCAACAGTGGTGTTTCATCACTGGAGATATATATAATTACACTGTAAGCATGGAATGTGTCGTGCTGAAATCCAGAAAAAAAAAAAAAAATCTAAGCACCCTAGATCTTTGTGGTTCTTAGAACAAGAACAGTAAAATTGGCCTCCATCAGGCTTTGCACTCTCATGTTGAATGTAGTATAAAAACTTCCCACAACAACAAAATACCATTTTTTTGACTTCCAAAACAAAACGTCTCTTAAAGCTTCTGGGTGTCTATCCTCTGTCTGTCTCTTCCCATCTCTTTGAGATTCACTTACTTCCCCATTGTAGTCCAGATATCTTCCTCTACTGTCAGGAATGTGAGAAGAGAAGAAAGCCACAGCACTGTCGTCTTGTACATCCTTTCTCTGGGGTGCCACCAGATCTCAGAAGGAGTAAGAAATTCCTGCAGCACAGGATTTCTGTTTATACATTAACTGAACTGTAGGAGTTTAAGGAAAACTTCATAGATTCCCTTTGCCCATGGCTCTATCTGAATACCTATAATTAATTCAGACTAAGCTATTTTGTTAAATGACATCAAACATAGGTCACAAAAACTGAAAACAAAAAGCAGTTAGGAACTTAAGTCCATTTGAAGGACCAAATCTTGACCTGTCTGCCACAGTCCTCTCCTACTACAAATTAAAGATAACATATAGAAGACGGCACAAACCTTTTACAAAGAATAATTGCTTAAGCTTGCACAACTATTCGAACATGCGAAGGGCAAGAGAAGTGCTGAGTACTAGAACTACTGACAACATTGACTGAAGTAAAAAGTTAGCAGTCACTGTGTGTTTTCAATTTTTTTACAATATAGTCTTTATCAATAGGTTGAGTTATTCTGCCTTGTAGGTTGACCTTTTACTTTGATTGCTGCCTCAGCTCTGAATTTCACACATTTCTGGATGATGGCTATGACTTATGAAGGATATAAGGTGCCCTAAAAACTGTGAAATCGGATGCTATAAAACTGAGTGTTGGCATTTTTCAAACGTGCAAGAACTGTAACTGTTAGAGTTGTTCCACTGTTGAGAATTAGCATAGTTGGGTGACACACCAGACTTAAATTAATGCAAAATGCAACTGAAAAAGTCTGTTTTGCAGCTGACCTTTATAATTGCTACAAAAGGCCATTTGTGTACCATTTTCTCAAACAGACCTAACTTAAAATGCTATGAGATTAGTCTCTCTTTAGCATGCATTCAAGAGATCAGATAAGCCAGGTAGTCTGACTTATTGGCAGCAAAAGGTCAATGACTATCTTGAAAAAGTAAACTACAGGAGAATTTTTTAGAGAAAAACCATTGCATCACAGAATCATTAGCAGTACTGTTATTTGCTTCCAGACTTCCTTCAGAGAAACGAGTCAGTTCCTCTTCCTTGATATCATGATGCCGATCCATTTCTTTACATTTATGGAGAAGAATAACAGGAAGTTATTCTGTCAGTCTGGCTCTACAGGCTATCTTATCTTGCAAACTTCAGGGGAATGGAAATAAGCCGTTCTTTTAAATAAGACACTTGAATTTACAACTGAATGACTAAAGTAACCCAAATTCAGAGTGGAAATACATATGTAATAATTTACATTTAATCATAGCGGTGTTTAGAGTAGTTTTGTGGGAAAAGCAGACATACGATTTTACACTGTTTTCTGGATATAGGGTATCTATAACTAAGGTTTAGCAAGGCAGTGTCTGTGACAATATTAACCTTTGAATGTAAATGACCTTCTTCATGTCTTCTGACGTGAAGAAGCTCATTTTTTATTTTCCAGTGTGCATTAGTGCGATGTCTATCCATGTAAAGTGAAAGTACTGGAACAACTGCTAATAACAATCTGAAACACTGTCTCATTCTAATGTCTGAATATTTTACAGATACAGCTGTTGGCTGCTGGGTGGAATGAGTGGTGCTTCCGTCTCTAAAATAAGCTGTACTCTTCTGACAGAAGTAATTCTACCCCACTGATTCAGTAGCAAGGATGGTGATTTGAAAGGTCTATTAGTATTTTTGCCATAAAGTTTTGAGGCTTTGTCTACACAGCAGAATGAGGAGATCATGGAAGTAGAATTAGACATATTTGACTTAGCTTAATCTAATTAGCACTATTACCACTTGCAGTTAAAACATGGTGGGATGTTTCATTCTGACTGCTAATCCTTTAAAGAAAGCAAGGCTTTTATTCAGTTTACTAACATGTATTGATATTACTACTTTTTCTATCTTCATGAAAACTATCTTAGTTGTGCCTTTTCTACAACCATTATCTCTTTATTTTGCTTTATAGGCATTCCTTCTGTGTATCCATAGAAACAAGCACAGAATGAACTGTTATGCCTTGTGCTCACACGTTTGTTTTGAAGTTACCACATAATGGAAGTGCGAGTGCCTTGGGAAAAAAAAAAAAAAAGGCGTGGAAAAAATAAGACAGAGGACTAATGCAGCCAGAGGAAATAATACGTTTTAACCCTTCCTGTTTACTTCCTTCAGTCAACTTATAACAAACATAGCTACCAAATCTATATCGGCTACAATATTAATGCAGAAATTTCTTCCTTTGATATCAATACTCCTCTAAGTGAAAAGCATGTTAGAGCTAGTAAGCATGATTGACTATTCCAACAGCTCAGTTAATAGATTGGGGAAGAAAGTTAAACATCCTGCTTGTGGGTACACAGTGATTTGGAAATGACAGTAGGTGCTTGGAGTTTTCCCAGGCTTCTAGGTTCAGTCGGCCAAATCAGGACAGCTCTACTGAAATCTGTGGTGCTCTTGAAAAGTCACAGCTTTTCACGCACTGCAACACAAACAGGCATAATTAGAATAATAAATTTAATTTTGGGGTGCTCAGATGGAAGAAGGCAAACTGGAATCCCATTCTCTACTTCTGGACTGCTTATGCTTTAATACTAGAAATTTATTGACAAAAAGAAAAAGTAACCCTGGAGTACCAGCTAGAACCTCAGTTATCTCAATTTCTGTTATATGCCTGACCAAAGTTGGGGGCAGGTCCCCTACTGATTATTCCTGGCCCAGAGCAACAGACTCTTTCATTCTTGCACTGCTGGCTGCAAAGTACTTCACTTCTGAAGAGGAGGTGAAAAATGCTCCCAGAAAGCTTCTGAGAGACTTGGGTACTTAAAGACTAACCTAGAACAGGGCCTGGAGTCCAAAAGTGATTTGTGACCTGTACCATAAATTACTGTAGCATCATGAGAACTTAATAGAATCTGAGGTTATGTAGCATTTTTATTTTACAGGTGTAAAAATTAAAAATACAAATGTCATCTGTGCTAGCCAAATGAATTATACAACTATTAGTCAAAAGAGAACAATTTCTTTGTTAACTGATTCCATTTTCTGACATGCTTTGTAAAGCCTTTTTAAGAGATTCAGGGCTGGAAGGCAGTTCCCTGGAGTTGAGGTCCCCCAGCAACTAAATAGCTTTCACATCAAAGAATATGTTTCTCTTGAAACTCTACCTGTGACTGAATTTCCAACACAATAACTTTTAATGTGTTGAAGAATGAGACCATGGTGTGAATGTTCAGCTTGCGTCCGAACCAGATGACTGGTTTCATGAGGATCATAATCTTCAGCACAGTGGCAGATGCTCTAATGCAGACAAAGATCTCCATGAAACCACTTAGCAACTACAGAAGCTGGTAAAACAACTGAATTCTTTGATGCTCATGCTTCTCCTCATTGCAAAAAAAAAAAAAAAAAAAAAGAGTTCTTGCTTTACCCAAGGTCATATAATCCTGAAAAGTTAATACTAAAAAATATGCTGTTGTGTGACAAATCAGGATGTGATACAAATCAAATGCCTCCACAATCAAAATAAAAAATATTGGATTTGTATACAAAGGCGGTAATCAAATTGGTTTTTGTGTTGGATATTGAAGAAAAAGGTACAAGAAGGTACTGACGCACAACTATGATTGTACTGTATTCTCTGTGGTATATAACCTCTCTACTAAATTGACATGCATTCAGGGGTAGAAAAGTAGTAAATGATGTATTGTTGTCAAAAACAGGTATAGTTTTCCATTTGCTTTAATTTTAATTTTTTAAATTTGATTTGTGAAATCCTGACTTTGTTAACATTCACTTAGAACATTTTATATGTGATCTATGTAAACATGGAATATCATAATAAATGACAAATTGTTAGGTCAGTTTGACATTGTATCATCTATGAGATAAGGCCTTTAACAGATCTTTAACTGCAACTGATATAAAACATAGTTGATTATAAACTTTTATTAACCATCTTTCTACTGAACTACTTAAAATGTAAAATCAACAATTAGAGTTAATTAGTATCTTCTATTATATGAAGAGTGAATTCCTTTAAGATCTCACTTTCCTTTTGTACCTGCACTACCATTTCTTTTTAAAGGTGTCAAAGAGATGAGTAACTGAACTGTTTTAAAATATGTTAATAGTCATAATCTCTTAATTTGTCAAATAGCAATAAAATTCATGTCACAGTGGTATTTGTTGGAAGGGGACCTCTGGCAAAGGTTTCTGCTAATGCAACTGAACATGGAATATCTTCCTGGGATTGAATCTGCATTGTGATTGTAAAGAAAGTAGAGTAAGAGCACTTTGTGTTGCAGTTGTAAGAAGCTGGCTCGAGTCCTCCAAGATTTTGCAGTGCACGAAATTTTTTCTAGCAGAAATTTCTGTAACTCGGATGGCTACCCTTAAATGTATTTTCTGCGTGTAATATAATTCTATGGTGTCTTCTAGTATAATCTAAATGAGTGTTTATGCCAAGGTATCATTTATGTGTTTCCTGTGTTCCAGCAATTGGATTTATGTTAGACTGGAAATTGCAGTACTGGAAGAATGGAGTGATTGATTGCTGGGGTGTTTCTATGGTAAGCTTTTCCTCTGCTCTAATTGTTCAACTCCACAGGTGGCAGCTATGGCAGCATCACTTGTGCAGAGACAATACCATCAGCTTCTGATGTTTTAAGGAAGGTTAAATTTTTTATTGCTAAAAGCAGTCCTATACAGCACAATACATATATACGGCATTAATTACACTGTTACTATTAAAGACTAACTCATGCACAGTGAGAGTATCTGTAATAAATGCTAAAAATAGAAAAAAATAAATATTATGGAGTGACTTAGTAAACAAAGAATATTTGAAGCTGTACAAGTAAAAGTTTTAGGTAGAAAAGACACATAAAAAATGGTTGACATGGCTTTAAAAAAGTGTATAATATATGCAGCTGTAACTAAGATTTTGGTATATTTGTCTATTTTATCTAAGGGTCACCCCTATCTGCAAAGTGGTGCAGTTATGCCCCAAACATGCAAGCTAATCTATTTTACATAGGAGTCCATAAATCTCAAATTTTAGGGAAGACAAGAAAGACACAGCTTTTGCGGAGCCCCTTTAGCACTCTGTTTGTTACTTATCGAATCTCTTTTTGCATGCATATATAAGCTGTGCTGCTGATGTGATATGATACAATAAGATGCAAGGAGCACAAGAACTATGAATTCATCTAAGAATCACCAGCATAAATCATACAGGATCACAAATGTACATTAATCACTCCTTCCTCATACGTCACCACCTGCCAGGGGATGGCTGGTAATGTGCCCTCTCTCATTCTTAAACAGTTGCAGGCAGTGCCTGAAATAGTATTATGTTCTATTTTATGAAGGTTAACCATCCTGGAAAAAGGCATCATCCTCTTACTACCCAAGCTATTTAAGAGCCTCATCCCCCATTCATCATAATTTCAACGAATACATTGCTCTGTAGTCACTGTGCACTCCTGCCTGCCAGCGAACGCACCCCTCTGAAGAGCAAAACCTGCAGCATGTTCCTACCACCTGTCATATTGCAACAGCAGAGTTTTCCCAAATGCACGCCAGAGACTCTGTGAGAAAACCCCAAAACACACTTTATTGCAGCCAATCTGGTGACAAGAAAAAAAATTCCTTCCCACTGTCCCAGAAGAAGTTAGTGCAGTGTTCATAGTGGCTCGCAGGATTCACAGTTGTGCTCTGACCTATGGATGAAAACTAGCGATCTCCCAGCAAAAGAGTTGTGGCTGATGAGGCAATATCATACACTTTCTTTTCTGAGATGAAAAAGAACTGGTGATCTATCTGACTCATTTTTGACATGTCTTATTGTCATGGGAGAAACTCAGAACCCTTTCTTCCTCCAGGCAGACAAAGCCATACTCCCTTTTAGCTTACATGACATGCATTTTTGAAATGGAAACTTTTTGCTTCTAAGACCTGTCCTGTGGCCAAGACACACTGACACCAGGATATGCCTCCTCACCTGAAACAGTACAGGGTAGCAGAGACACATGCAATGTTTTTCTTTTGCTACTCTGGTAGTGTTTCCAAAATTAAAAAAAAAAAATTGAAATATTATGAGTGGCAAAGAGAAAAGAGGTGAAAAGTCTAGTTATTACACTCCATCATATCCATTTTTTTCCCCCAGAAAATGCTTTCAATTAAAAATGGTGATATTTTTAAACTAACTTTTACTATTATTATCCTATTATTATCACCATGACACTTCTAATACTGCAAATATTTCACACTGATGAGATGGTCTGCCTTGTGACAGACATTAGAAAAAACATTAGTTTAATTTTCTTCTGAGTTGAATTTTATGCAGGATTTGAAATGCATAAGGTTTTTGTTGGGAACTATCATTTGCTAGAGACTAGCTAAATCCCTCATGCTTTAGATTTAGGTCAAAGTTTGTACTTCATTTATTCATAGTCTCTCACTCCCACCAAAGAAGCCAACTGCTGCTGAAGGGACAGACAGGGAGGACATTCTCCTTCTAAAACCTAAACAAGACATAAGGCAGGTGGATATGGACATTATTTATGATTTTATACATTGACCTATTACTGAAGTATAATCTACTAGATATTTCATAGTTCACTACTGTTGCAACAGATCAGGGAATCAGGCTCTCAACATTTATTCCAGCTAGTTGTACTGGGTCTGGCTGGGAAACAGTTAATTTTCTCCATAGCAGCCTGTATGGTGCTGTGTTTTGGATTTGTGACCGAAGCAGTGTTAACACATCAATGTTTTAGCTATTGCTGAACAGTGCTTGCACAGCATCAAGGTTTTCTCTGTTTCTCACTCTGAGTAGGCTGGGAGTCGGCAGGAAGTTAGGAGGGGACACAGTCAGGACAGCTGACCTGAACTGGCCAAAGGGATATCTCATACCGTATGAGATCGTGCTTGGCAATGAAAACTGGGAGATCATCTTTCCAAAGGAGCTGTTGCTTGGAGACGGCTGGGCATTGGTCTGCTGGGGGTAAATGATTGTTTTTGCATAATTTGTTTTTTTTTTTCCTGTGTTTTCCTTCCCTTATTAAACTGTCTTTATCTCAACCCACCAGTTTTCTTGCTTTTGCCCTTCCAACTGCCCCCAACCTGCTGGAGGTGAGCGAGCGAGAGACTGGGGGGGGCTTGCCTGCTGGCCAGGGTCAACCCACCCCATTGAGTAACTGACAAATTCCAGATGGGCTTGGGAGCTACTGTAGCAGGAACTGCTATACAGTCACTCTGGAGGAGTTTGCATTTGGTGTGCTATTCAAGGACGAATGATGTGGCCCAAAGACTGGAAAATCTGGACTTTGCAAGGGACATTAACTTCCTGCAATTCTTCTGCATTTTGATAACAACAAACCTTTGTCAGAATGAGTTCACCAGCAGGTCAGGATTTGTGCGACAACCAGGCTGCAACACATATAGTTAAGAAATAGAGAGCAGAAATCATGTATATCCTTAAAGGCTTTCATACTTCATTTTTGACTGTTCCTGCTGGCCCACAGACCACAGAAGACTCCTTGCCTGGGTTCTGTGATGGCAAATACAGAAAACCCACTCCCCTGGAGTCAGTACAAATCCCAGTAGCATGCCCACAGAGCTATGAATATGCCCTTGGAGTTGACACTAAGGGGGACTGAGCAACACACCAAAATATACAGAGACTTTTTGGTCTGGCCTAGTGTAGTCCTTGAAATCCAGGAACAAAAAGGATTGCAGAGGAGGCAGGCTGCATGCTATCAAGGGAATCATCTAAGATGGGAAACATGTATCATTATCAAGCCGTTTAGCAACTCTTACCTTTGCTTAACATCGGTGATCTTCTCAGAATAATTGTGTTCTTGTACAAAGAAATACTGGAGGGTGAGACCCAAGAGGATGGACCAAAGCACATCAGGGACTTGATTCTGTGGGGCATTTTGTGATATTTATAGATACTAGCTTTGAGAAGAAGGCAGTGTTGCTTCACATGTTATTTGTAAGAGTATTTCAGAGCATTCAGAATTAGAAAATTGCTTCCGCTACTGGCAAAAGATGGTCAGGCAGAGTTCTGGACTTGCTGATCTACACTGGATGCTGGGTGTATCTAGTCTCTGGGACCAACAGCACCCAAAAGCAATTCAGTATTGTCTCAAGATTTTTAAGCAGGCCAACCAGCAAATTACAGTGACTTGCAGGGAGAAACTTACAGGAATGCTATACCTGGTGCAATTATATAAGAAGATAGGAATGTAAGAACAGTTACACTAGGTCAGACCAATGTGCATGTGTACCATCATCCTATCTCTAACAATGGACAAAACTGTCATCTTACAAAAGAGGATAATTATAATGCAACATTAAGTGACATTCATCTTCTCGTGACCTGCAGCAAAGTATGTCTTGAATCAGACGTGTTTCACAGTCCTTAATAGATATTTTTTCTCCATAAACCTGTCTGCTCTCTCTCTAACCCATGTCAGTTTTGAACATCTACATTGTGTGGCACTGTTCCACTACTTATGTATGAAGTATTACTTAAGTATCTACCTCCGCTATGTTTGAATTTCTAACTCCTTTTTTCATGTGTGCATACAAGTTCTTCTACTAGAAGATGAACAATTATTGTCTATTTGCTTTTCTCATGTCTCTCCTGATGTTGTAGACATCTTTCAATAGCACTCTTTGAACGTCTTTTCCACACTAGAAAATGTCAAACTGATCTGTTGAATGGAGACATTCCATTTCTTTGGTCATCCTTCTCGCCATTTTTCCTTTAACTTCATCACTCTCCTTTTTGAGATAAGAGAATAAAATGACACAAATAATGTGGGGTAATGGAGCCCTATCAATTAATATCTGTGCATCATGATGGGTTTTTTGTTTTTGTTTTTTTTTTTTCCCTCCCTTCCTAAGGATTTACTCTTTGCTTTCTTAATTGCTACTGAGCACAGAGCTCGTGTATTTCATAGATAATTCAAAGACTGTTTCAAAGAATATTAGAATCTACAAAGTTCCAAAACCTTTCCTGAGAGGTAGCTGCTGATTCAGAGCTTCCATTTGCAAAGTTAAGATCTTCCCCTCTTTTAATGTGTTTCACTTCTCAGTATGTATTAACTTTCTTTATATTGGATTTCCATCCACATTTATTTATCACTCAGCCACTCAGTATTGTGAGAACTCTCATACAATGCTTCACAGTTGTCTTGGATGGCTACAGATCAGCCTTTAGAGGTAAAGGATAAGGTAATATGACCAAAATGTTATAGTGGACCTTGAACAGGGTCAAGAACCAACTTGCAGCAGGGTCAAGAACCAACTTGCAGCAGGGAATATTGTAAGGATGGCTTACTTACCACGAGCTTTGGGAAAGACAGCAAGACCTCTGTATCTAGTGAACCACATGCCCTAATTCTTTGCCCTAAGTGGAATAAAGCTTCCCAATTCTAGAATATGAGGAAGAACAGGTAAACAATATCAAGGCACCAGACACATCCTTATGCTTGGTTAAAAGATGTCTGTTATAATGCAGTTGCAACTTCCCCTTTTAATTTCAAGTCTCCTTTTATGTCTCTATTTCAGTTAATGTTTAAAAGTGATTCCACAATCACTAAAATGCATATCCAGTTAAACATAATGACTTAAAGAAAGTTAGGAAAAGATATATATAGCGAAATATATATGCATATATATTTTGTTATATGTATAGCAAAAGCAGTGAAAACGACATCTTGCTTATTGTGTCACACCCTGCTGGCTTTAAACCATTAAAATGCCTGTTTTAGAAAGCTGTTAATTATATTCTAAGATGCTCTGAAGTGAAATAATATTAAGTCTGTTTCTAAATGTGTTTCCATTCAAGGCAGATTAAGGCAATTTATCTCAAAGAGCTGTTGTGCAGAGATGATAAGGATACAAACACATCCTAATTGTAAAGGGCCATTGGCCATTTCTGGAATATAAAGGAAAACATTATTTTGAGTTAAGATTGAAAATGGTGATAAGAAAGCATGACATACACCTGGAATTTTGTAAATTTACATTTTCATCTATGACGTAAATTTTTCTAGAAATTAGCTAACAGACCTGCTAAGGCAGACAAAATTGATAAAATCCAAAGTAGACTTCCTGCTGCCTAGTCTCCAAGTGTCAATAGCAATACATTCAGTGTTATGAAAGTCCTGAAGGCACAAGTGTCTCCTGCTCTGATGACTGTGACATGTCTCATTTCTCAGGAAGAGCAGTTGCCATTGAAAATTACATTTTAAAACTGGTAAATCTCTAGAAAGCAAAGAATCAAAACCATCAAAAAACAGATGACTGCCAAACAGTCATCTGCATTTTGAATAAAAGGTTCTGATGGTACAAAGCTCATTACTGTTCAGTTTCTGATGAGTCCTGCTGTATTTATGCAGAAGATATGGTAGGATTAGAATGTGCTAAGAACCGTGGTATGGGAAAAATCCTTGCTTTTCCACAGATTTTCAGACATTGGGCAAATCTCTTAATTGTTTTCGCTGAAGAGCATACTTAAGTCAGCAATAGCTTCACTACGACATACCACCTACAAAGCAGCCTGATGAGATCCCTCTGCTAGAACAATCAACTTAAGTTAAAAAGACCACCATATATGAATTTTTGGTAGTAAAGGAATTCAAGTTAGAGGCAAGACTCAACTTTGAATCTGAATAATTTTTCACTTAAGGGAAGACAAGGTGTTTTCTATGCTAAGGTTCTTCATTTGTAAAATTAGTGTAATTTTGGTTTTCTGGGTGGGTTAAAAAGATCAGCATGAAGCTCTGTGGAAGTATGATCCAGATAAGGCCTTAATGCATATTTAAAACAAATACTGTGACAATAACTTCTGTTGCTTGCTCATAGACTCATCCAACACTAGTGATTCAATGGAATGAACTAATATTTCTACTTCTGCTTAGCAATATTTACTCCGTGACCTTAGTTTCAGCACGTTAGTATACTGGAGAGAAACACTATTTTATTGTCTTTCAAAACTGAAAGATTTTCATTTGGAGAGGAAAGCTGAAAATTGCTGAATGCAAAATTACCCATTTTAGTCTGAATTAAGGAAATTACTATGATTATTTTTGCATTTGTATTTGAAGTCAGGCTCATAAATGCAAGGTTTCAGAAGCAAAACAGTAATATCATAGCATTCCTAAAGTTTCGTAAGGTAAACTTACTAAGGATATTTACATGCAAAAGGGTGCGTGACTTCCTTTGCATTAGCATGCTGAAAACGGCTTAGCCAAACTAGCCAAACCAGCCGAACATCACTGGTGTGATAAGGACTTCAGGACATTCTCTACAAGCCTGCCTGAGCCCTTAGTACATTCCCAGAAAACTTTTCCGTAAAACTGTATTCCCTTCACTGAAGTTCATATACAAGCTGTCTAGCTTTGATGTGTCTAGTTATGTTCCACCACCTTTAACTGTTGTTTTAGAAGAAAAAAATTTTTTCTAAAAGAATAGGAACTTGAGATACCATGAGCATATTTTTTAAAAATAAGCTTATATAGAACAACATAATTCTGCTCACAAACAATCAAAAGAAACTCCCAATAGTCTGAGACTTAACTCCAAGCCACTGCTGATATCTAATACAGGTCAGAAGGGACAAAAGTGACAATAACTAGTAGGCAAGTTATCACTATCACAAGCAGACATGCAAACTTATTAAAAACCCAAGCAGATAAACCTAAGACTATACATGATGATACACTGGATATAACACCTTAGGAAAAGTTTCCCTTCCACTGCTTTTTTGAATAGCTGTCAGTCATTAAAAAAAAAAAGAGTAGCTGTTTGAAAAATGCCATAAATCCTGAATGCAGATGATAGTGAAAACTCTATAAAAATAACTTGCAAATAAAGATTGACACTCAGTAAGTGGTAGAAAAAAGCTCACCCTCTGAAAGAATACTGGAGTTCATCTTTCAAAAGTTATAGTTGGGGAAATTCAAAGTAAAAATTCTGCTGGAAGCAACTGGCTTAACAAGTCTGTTTTCAGACTCTCAAAACTGAAATTAAAATAGACCTGAAAGACTGTAAAGTCAACTAAAATCATTGCAGTGGCTTATCTATTTACTTTACTCCTTGTTCTCTGTTGAGTCTACATGAAGACTCTTGGTACCATATGCATTTAATTCCTTTTGAGAAAACTGTGAGATGGTATGCGTCATAATAGCAAATGCCCCTTGTAATAGCCTCTTAACATTGTTAAATATTATTCTTTATGCTTTAGTTTTCTTTCTTCTTTTCCATGTTTAAAACAAAACACACCCCCCAATCTGAAGTGATGTATCGATGAAAGTGTATTAACATTATATGTTAAAGATCACTCAGGCAGTGTCTTGTGAAACCATTGAGGATTGGGTCCTATTATAAAAGGTATTTAACACACAGAAAAAGTCGGGTCTGGCAATATAATATTGGAACACCATGGTAACAAATCTGTTCATGCAGTTGCTCAGATACTATGGAGATGACAACCATATAAACAGAAAGCCTGCAGATGTCAATAGCTTGGTAGCTTTTACAGTGCTCCTTTCTCTGTAGGTTGGAAAGATGAGGGGGCTCGTATCTCACTGCTGCCCCACTCCTCAAATCTCTCTGTAAGCAGGAGTGACAAACCTCACCCACACATTCCTTAATACAGTTCATACTGCTGAGCTTTTTTTGTACATGCTAGGGGTTCTCCATGTCCCAAAAACCTGAGAACAAGATTCGTACCACTAGACCACGATTTGTAAGACTATTTCATTACGCTTAAATGCTTGAAAAGTTAACAGTGATAATTTCATTGCAGGTACAATTGGGGAATGAACCATTTAGCAAATGAAAGTCTGCCCAGCATGTTACAAGTGTTTTGTGTATTTGAAATTTGTTATCAGAGTGTAACTGGCTGCTTCTAGCTTTGGTATCCACAGGAGTAGGCTGAAGTGCTAGGCAGCACAATCGAGAGCCTTCATCAGTCAGGTTTCAGAATTGCTTTATGACACTTTGCAATGTTTATGATTCTGGCAACTGTCTGTAATGTAAACTCCGTGGTCCTCTGGATAAAATAATGCTCTTATACTAATATGATAAATCAAAACTACTATATAGAATTTATTACATATATTATGATGCCCTTGGTTTAGCATTATCTTAACATACTCCGCTGCAATAAGGCTCTGTACATTTGCAGTAATATATTGCAATTTTATGCAGTTACATAAAAGCTTTATTGAAATAATACTGCACAGCATTTTTACGCATTTCTTAAAATAGCAGAGACATAATATAACCCCAAAATCATAGGCTATTTAATAATGCATGAGATGTTAAAATTATGCCACTTTTGTATTCTAAATGGTCCTTTTTTTCATCTTCTTAGTGTCTCAGATGTTCTCTTCAACACTGTGCTACTTCACCCTCCTCCACTGATCTCAATGCAAAGAAGTATCATTTTACAGCACACTACTGTTGTATTTTTCCTAGCAATCTATAACACATTATAAGAAGCAGTTAAAGAATAAAGGAGTTCCTTTTGCCTCTGCTTCCCCAATTTCTTTGCTTCATTTGCACACATTCAGAAAATGCTGAAGGAACCACTGTGTTTATCTTGCTGAATGCTATTTCAGACCTTATAAAATCAAGGGAGACATTCGCGGGTCATGCTAATCTCATACATAATTTTACTGTCCTTCAGACTCCCTTAGATGTAAAAAGTATGTTCACAGAAACTAAAGACTTTACCTGCCAGTCTAGGAGTCTGTTTTTCAGTCAGCATAAAGGTATTACAGAAGTCAGTGCTCACAGTTTACCAGAAAGGAATACCCTTGTCTCTTCAACTCCTGAAGTAGGCAGGCGTTGTCTTAGGTGTACAACACATTTCTGTCACGAGGGGACCCTAAAGCAGTACAATCTTGTTGCTTAGCAATATCAAGCAAACAAGATTAAAAATAATTCTCTTCATCCTATTTTCCTCTGCTCCACACTTACTCCTTTTCTGAAATATCCACAGGCATTTGTGACTAATTTTTTAAAATATGAAAAAGGCACATTTATGAAATCCTTTAAAGGAAGTACCAGCCACTACTGAATGTTTAAAATTATTAGACTGCTACTAAACCAGAACAACCCACTTAACAATGATATTTGTGGCAGACAGAAACAGCTGTCAGATTCAGATTCCTTAAAAATAGAGGAAATAAATTATACTATGCCAGAAGCAGAATTTCTTGTTCAAAGATCACAGAATCAGAGAACGGTTGAGGTTGGAAGGGACCTCTGGAGGTCAGCTGGTCCAACCCCTCTGCCCAAGCAGGGTCACCTACAGCCAGTTACGCAAGACCATGTCCAAATGGGTTTTGAATATATCCAAAGGTGGAGACTCCACAACTTCCCTGAGCAATGTGTATCAGCATACGTTTAGCTAATAATGTAGTAGAAAGCAAATTATAACAACTTTAGAATATATTTTATTGCTCATTTCACTCCTCATCACGATAGTATAAGGAAAAACCAAGAACTCTGGCAACCTGACAAACAATTACTTTAATTTCAAGATAGATTTTAGCTATTAATAATTACAGCAATCAGTCAAATGGAAGTTGCTTACACAGGTGAAATAACATTAGAGCAGTCCAAATACACAGTGAAAGATGTTCACTGGATTTTGAGTATTTTCAACGCTGAAAATGCTTACTTGTCAGTTGGCTAGTTTGCATTTATAATAAAATTTTCAGACTTGCTGTACCTTGCAAACAAATGCCAAGTAAGACATATTTTTAGGAAACTGTAATACCCAGTTATTGAACTGAATGCTTGTAATTTCAGAATTTCCATTTTTCCAGCATTTTATGTTTATCAAACAGTTCAAATTATAATATTTCATATTCTACAGTAAACAGGAAGATTAAAAGAGTATTAATAAATGTATACCTAACACTTAAAAGTTTGCCCATATCACAGATTAATTGAATGGCTGTAAAGAATTAAAAGAATTTCTTTAGATGAGACAAATGACGTTGATTAAAGATGAAGGGTCAAAAGAGCTGAACAATGCCCAGGAGAATATACAGCACATAGAGAGCGCTATGTTACACAGGGAGAAAGTCTTTACTGTTAGGAAAATATAGTCTATTTTTTTCTCCTTTTTATATAATAAACACAAATCTAATAACTTCTAATGTCACGGCCCCTTTCACAAAAAATTCAAATTTATCTCGGCTATATACCGTAACATACACTAGGTGGCAGCAAAAAGTAAGCTAAGAAATCCATAACGTTAAGGTACATAGCGAGATTTAGTACAGAAAATCTGCATGATTTCAACAGGGAACGAAGGTGAAAGGAAAGAAATTCTAGTTTTCTTTTGCTTAGATATTTTCTGTTAAGTAGTGCAATGCCTAAGCAAGTTGTCCATTGAACTATTTATTATTTTATTGCAAAGCTCAGATGTTCACATGGTCTTTCAAGGAGAATGAAAAGCAGAGTCACTACGTGGCTCAGTGCAAAGAAAGCCAATAACAAACCCAATGGTGCTAATAGGTGCACAAATGACTATGCCATGCTCTCAATACTTTGGGTCAAATATTTTAGTTAAAATAATACGCCATACTTAAATATAAGAAAATGCTGAGAATATATGCCAAAATAAGGCTCTGTTTTCCAAATTATTTGTACTCTGCCTCCTCTTCAATATATTTTAGTTTCTATAATTAGGATTTCAAACTACAGTCATGCAGAAGATTCCCAGAAGATTTATGGATTGACCAGTATAGTCTGATTAAAAGTGGATCTCTTCCCTAAAAAAAAAGCTATGTAAAGCTGTACCACTTAAATCTTATCTGAAATGGCTGCCAGCATATTAGGTATAACACAGAGGACAGCTGTAATGACATTATACTCTGAAAAACGTTTGGAAGCTGTCATATAATACTTACCATGGCTCCTATTAAAGTTAATTACATACATCTAACTGTTTGCTTGCCTATACAAGAGACACAGAAAGTTACAACTAACTGAGAAAATATCAATATACTTCTTCTTATCTCATGAGAAAGAATCCCTTATAAATGCCACTCTGTTAAAAGAAGCAGGGAACCTGCAAATAGATCAAAAGATAAGAGGCAAGCAATATAAATGCAAACATGCATAAAGCAGAGAACTTGCTATTTATAATACTTTTTATATTTTTATCTCTTCCTAGCTTCCCTTCTATCAGGGTGCTACAGACAATGAACCATTTTCAGTAGCTCACACTTTACATCCTAATATGCTTTCCTGCATACCCATCTCCCACAGGGATTGCTTTGTCTAGGAGAGGAGGAATAGGAAAAAGGAAAACAGACCAGAAGACTTTGTTTAAAGATCACAAGAGCGACTTCTTGAATTTCAGTTGCTTTAGCATATACTGTAACAGACATTAAATAATTTATTGAATAATTCAGGATCAGACATGATGGAACTTTGTTGCAAACTTGTATTATTTGGCAAATTCTTCATGCATAAGAACACAACGACTGTGTCAAAATGTGCTTTTTTGACCATCAGCTGAAATCCCAAACAACCTATAAACTGCAAATTTAAACTACAGAACTTGATGAGTATTGTGGCAGAAAGTAACAACACTGTAAGAAAGAAATTTCAGTCCAAGTGTGTAAGTAAATTGATAACTGATCTTAAACATCATCTTTAATGTTAAAGAACATCAATTTGAAACTCCCATTGTACTAATGAGGATATTGTTTCATATCAAAAGAGGAATTTGACCTGGAATGTTTACTGTTTTATTGTAGTCAAAAGCATTTTTCATCAAAATATTCCCACCCTTAATACTGTGGTTATCCATTTTTGTTTTCAGAAAGGCTGATAAAACTTTCCTACAATATGAGGCTTGCCAGTGTGACACCCACCTACAAGAAGGGCTGGAAGGAGGATCCAGGGAACTACAGGCCTGTCAGCCTGACCTCGGTTCTGGGGAAGATTATGGAGCGGTTCAACTTGAGGGCACTCACAAGGCAGGTGCGGGACAACCGGGGGATCGGGCCCAGCCAGCACAGGTTCATGAAGGGCAGGTCCTGCTTGACCAACTTGATCTCATTCTACGACCGGGTGACCCGCCTAGTGGATGAGGGGAAGACTGTGGCTGTGGTCTACCTGGACTTTAGTAAGGCCTTTGACACTGTCTCCCACAGCATTCTCCTAGAGAAGCTGGCGGCTCATGGCTTAGATGGGTGTACTCTTCGCTGGTAAAATACTGGCTGGAAGGCCGAGCCCAGAGAGTTGTGGTGAATGGAGTCAAATCTGGTTGGCGGCCGGTCACGAGCAGTGTTCCCCAAGGCTCAGTTTTGGGGCCGGTCTTGTCTAATATCTTTATCAATGATTTGGACGAGGGGATCGAGTGCACTCTTAGTAAGTTCGCAGATAACACCAAGTTGGGCAGCAGTGCTGATCTGCCTGAGGTAGGAAGGCTCTGCAGAGGGATCTGGACAGGCTGGATCGATGGGCCGAGGCCAATTGCATGTGGTTCAACAAGGCCAAGTGCCGCGTCCTGCACTTGGATCACAACAACCCCAGCAACGCTACAGGCTTGGGGAAGAGTGGCTGGAAAGCTGCCCAGCAGAAAAGGACCTGGGGGTGCTGGTTGACAGCCGGCTGAACATGAACTGACATTGTGCCCAAGTAGCCCAGAAGGCCAACGGCATCCTGGCCTGTATCAGGAATAGTGTGGCCAGTAGGCAGAGGGAGGTGATCGTGCCCCTGTACTCGGCACTGGTGAGGCCGCACCTCGAATACTGTGTTCAGTTTTGGGCCCCTCACTACAAGAAGGACATTGAGGTGCTGGAGCGTGTCCAGAGAAGGGCAACGAAGCTGGTGAAGGCTCTGGAGAGCAGGTCTTATGAGGAGCGGCTGAGGGAACTAGGGTTGTTTAGTCTGGAGAAGAGGAGGCTGAGGGGAGACCTTATTGCTCTCTACAACTACCTGAAAGGAGGCTGTAGAGAGGCAGGTGTTGGTCTCTTCTCCCAAGTAAACAAGCGATAGGATGAGAGGAAATGGCCTCAAGTTGTGCCAGGGGAGGCTTAGATTGGATATTAGGAAAAATTTCTTCACTGAAAGGGTAGTCAAGCATTGGAACAGGCTGCCCAAGGAAGTGGTGAAGTCACCATCCCTGGAGACGTTCAAAAAATGTGTGGATGTGGCGCTTTGGGACATGGTTTAGTGGGCATGGGTGCTGGGTTGATGGTTGGACTCGATGATCTTAAAGGTATTTTCCAACCTTAATGATTCTATGATTCTATGATAACTGTCTTAATCTGAACAGAATCATATGGTTTCTGGCATCCCTGTTTCCGTGCATGTGGGTATAGACCTACATTCTCTTTTCCCTTCCTGAAGTTTCTAATCCTTTCACCACGTACAGAGCTTGCTCTTCTCTGTTTCCCTAAGAGTTTCTTGCTGACGCAATTTTCACTGCATTCAACTAGTTGAAAGGATATTTCTACTGAAATAAGTACACACATGAACACACATCCATATTACTTCCAAATGGCTTTTAATTAAGATTAATTTTCACGAATTTTTACAGTAGAAAGCAGCATTGTTTAATTTTTCATTCTGGAAATCTAGTTTTTCAATGAGGGCTAAAAACTAAAAATTTTTTTTCAGAGAGTTCCATGGGAAGTTTTCCTGTTTTGAAATGGTTGTTATGTCTATTTGGATGAAGTTATGCTATCCTCTGAAGAAATGAGGATTACCTTTTCTGCCAAAGGCTGCCATGAATTCAGAATCACTAAACACAGCAGATGATGGTAGAGAAATTCTTTGTGGACTTTTGCAAAAGAATATTTTCTTCAGCTGCTGCTGAAATGAATAGAATCCCAGTTACAAAGAATTTTAAAAAAATGGTTTTACTACCACCTCTAAAGAGAAATAACTGTTCAAATACAGTCAATACAGAAGATTTCTGCAAGTTTTATCTAGCTAAGAGGTTTTGCTTATTTGGAAAAAATGTTCCAGTACAACAAATGACATTTCTCAAAGGACCAATTTTAAAATTACTTTAATTAATATGTTTAATTTACCAAAAATCCTTTCACTTTTTAATCAAGGTAGGGATATAACTTTGGTGATAAATTGTATTCTGACTGTATTCTGTATAAAAAAGTGACTGAACGCCTTCCTAATGTGTGAAGCTTATCGTGGCTTAAGCTACGGAACACCAAAGCACAATTTCTGAAGTTCATAAATCAAATTGAAAAATATACTTAAAGGATCCCTTTCTGTACCACTTAGGTGCAGCCTTCTTTAGAAAGGAAAACAACAGCGGCTTAATGAGCACTGAACATCTGGGCAGGAAATGATAATTTATTTGGGTGTGCAAGCAGAACTGCAAGAATCTGTCTTGTTTTTCAGCCAGTAGGTTACTCCTGCATAAATCTGCCATATGTATTTTTGAAGTATCAGAAAACCTTTCGCAATTGAAAGCAAGTAAGGCTCATGCCTAAGGTCTCATATGAAAGAGAATTGCTGTGTTCCTTAACATCAGACTAAGACATTTAACCAGAACTGATTTAAAGGGATGAGTGTCCCTTGCTGAATCAACAATGATGATTCTTTGCCACCTGGGTTTTCTGCAAAGGTTTCCTATCTGAGCACTGAACCAGCATCACACAGATTAACAGTTCTGACAGTTTCACTGCAAAATACAATAGGCCTACAGAGTATCTGCACCTCTCATACTATTCTACGACCGTTCTTTCTGAAAGGCAATTATTTACTTGTTCCTCTGCTTCCCTTTTTGGGTCAGGTGGACCTTGTGGAGATCCTTTACTGATATGGTATTGCAAACCACAAGGTCTGCTCGGGTGAACACATTTATACATGTAGCTTTAAAATGCTACGTCAATTTTTTGCTCATATTCAGAAGCTTCCTCAGAAAGTAAGTATATAAATCTGCATTGAAGAAAATTTATTTTTCTAATATATAAAATAAATTGAAAGGAAGCTGTTAGGAATGATTTTATAATCATCCTTGAGGCAAAAACCGTTTAGAGCAACACTAGTAGCATGCAGGCTTCATACAAACTCAAGAAAGCATTAAGAACATTTATGATTGTTGCAGCAGAAGTCCAATTTACATTGAGCTAAAGTGAATGCATGACTTGGAATTACCAAGTGTGCAGATAAGTTGAGCAGGTGAGAACAGGATCAGTGTCATACCTTTGGGTATGTCAGAAGTAATGTGTACTAATGTATTATTTAAAGGATTTTAATGAAAACTGAATCAGATGAAGTGAACTGTTTCTAATCTGATTTTCACTGTATCAGGCTAAGCCCTACTCTGTGATAATAAAGCCCATGAAATCTATAGAAAAATAAATAAGCAGTGATCAGCAGAGTGTAAAAAACTTCAGTTAAGCACTAACTTTCTGTTATTAGTTGATTCCCAACTTGCCAAAAGAATTACTTATAATTAGCCATTGATAAAAAATGCCACTTTTCTCCACCAAGGACTGTCAAGAACTACAACCTTTAGTTAGGATTTCTCAAGCAGAATAAACATTATTAGTTTCTTCTCCTCACCATCAAATACTCCCTCAAAACTGGCACTTCTCACCCGTAATTAACAAACAAAATGCAAGGTAAAGTGTCACAAGTCTCAGTTGTGCAAATAATGATGTGAAATTGTTTCCACAGGCTCCAGGTCTTTTGAGAAGAATAAAAAAGCTGTACTACATAACCCTCTCCAGACCATCTCAGACTATTTCTGCTTTTCTCCTACAACACACTCCTCCGGGGCTCTGGAAGACTGTGAATTAATAACCTTGAATTTTTTTGTAGTAGCCAGTTGATTCAGAAAGCTGCATCAATATTTCTACTGAAAATTCTTTCTTCCTATGGTCTGTTAGTACTTCCGCAGTCAGTTCAAGCAAGTTGCTATGAAGAAAAAATAGTCTCAAGACTGCAATTACAGCACACAGGGACTGATAAACTGGCACTTACATAATAAAACAGTTATGTTTGCAACCTCAGGTTAATCTTTGGGTAATTTCAGCCAAGGTAAAGGAACACTTTGACTTCACTTGACCTAGTGACTTCGCAGACTGACCAGTTTAGAAAGATTTTGCTTGAACTGACCACTGACTTTGACTGGTGAGAAATATACATTGGTGGCTTCTTTCCTTGCAACAGTTCATTTATCAATTCTAAATTTTGAAACCTTTCTTAGTGAAGTTGGTAAAAACAAGGTAAGAGTGAATGGTGTGGGTATTTCCCACTCTTAATGCCTTGTCTAGTCTTAGGAACTATGTTCAGACTGTTTCTAAATTATGAAGGAAACAAAACCTTCTCTCAGTTTTCCAAGGCTTTCAGTCTATATTTTGCATTAATTAATCATAATTTGTCTCTAACCTTTGCTTCTTATCTATTATGCTGGCCTGTCATATTTCAGCATCTTCTCCCATCAGCCTCAGAGACGCTGATTCAGACCTTCATATGTTAGCACTCAAATGTTGCAGCTTGTAACACTCGGTTCCAATTATTTTCATGCAAATGGATATGACAACAACCCATGTCCATCTTACCCCTCACTAATTAGATTCTGAGTTTTTAAAGGCATTTTCAGCCCTTTTAACCCTGCACCATGCTTGAAAAAATCTTATTGCTGTAACATTGCTCTTCTTCCAGCACTGCAGCCCAGTCTTTCTAATAGCTCCCAGATAACTCCTCCTTGACATGTTTCTGCTGTCTGATATGTCTTTCCCTCTGGGCTTCTTTAAGGAAAAACATTCTCCACAAGGAGCTCAGGAAGACATTTACTGCATAGCTTCAACTGCCAAGAAATTACTATTCTTACCATATTGCTGCTTCTACAGACAGGGCATGGCACTTCTTTCTGTAACCTCAGACATGCCAGTTAAAACTTGAATGCCCAACTTAATTTTTATTTTATTAATTTTCACTTTGGGTCACAAGCTTAAGTTTGACCTTGTTCTACATATTTATAGAAGCATACCAGATGCGATGCCATGAATCCTTGATGACTATGTAAAAAAAATAAAAAAATTCTTACTTATATTTCACAACAATAGCAGCAATTATTTAGCCTTATATCTGTTGTATCCATAGCTTCCAAGAATACTAAGTGAGATTGAAGAATAGTGTTTCCAGGCTCTACATTTCCATTTGCATAGAGACTTTGAACAGTTAAAAGTCCAGATTCAGAAAATGATTTTCTGAAATATGCTAACATATTTGTGTGTCTTGGAGAGGCACTGTACATGTGTACTTGGACCAAAACCACGTGAAAACAAGTCAGAAATCCTGTGTGATAATTAGCTTGGGTTTTGATGATCAAGAAAGGGAACAAACCACTAACAGAATGTCGGCATGTACTAATAAAAATTAAAAAAAAAAAGGAATTACTCAAACTTTCATTGATTTAATAAACTAAATATATTCCATTAAGGTATAAATATTAAGTGATGGTCAGGAATGCAGCAATAAATTCTTCCAGTTTATGAGAAGTTATATAGAAGTGTCCAGTTATGGAGAAGTGTCACCATTATCAAGTCTAAAAACTTAAGTGCAAAATGCAAAATCCATGAAGGTAAATTCAGGTCTTCTTACTTAATGAAACAGTAAGGCTTAGCAATGAAGACAGAGGAATGACTCTGCAACATGTTAAGAAAATGTAATTGTGAGCACTTTGTTGGGTCACCAATTTGCCCAACTTTTAGTGCTAGCAACTCAGCATGACAATTTAGCACTTTCAAGGAAAAGAAGAACAGAAATTCTTCAGAATGTTTTAAAATATACAAAGATAGTAGAAGAAGGACTTCAATATAATTAAGAAAAAATTATCCTCTCCAGTTACACACTGACCTCGGAAATCCAATGCTCTCTTATACTTATGAGATGGAACACTCATTAATTTTAATTTATGAGCCAGAAAAGTAAGAGTCAGTAACTGTCAAACACAACATTGTCAGTGTGGCTCTGACATTCGTTCTTCAGCACAAAAAGAGGAATTTTCTTCAGTCAAATATGTAGCAAAGAAGCATTTCCTATTGTTCATAGATTTGTCCTACATGGGTTTTTTGAACATCCAAGAGAAAAGGGAGCTCTGTAATCTTCCCCGGATGTTTAATCTGTGACACATTAACGTCTTATTAGTGTACTTAGCAAGTCTCTTTATAAAATATCAGCAATGAATAATAAAATACTATTAATGGAGAGATCAACTGTTACAGCTTTGAGTAACCAAACATTAACTGAACCTAAGTTAATCTTTACTGGTACATAAATCTAAAATCTAAAAAATAGCCAATCTTTACAAACTGTTAAAAAAAATATATAGTCCTGATAATAAACTCACTAAACCCACTAAGTAAAGATCCTGTCTTATCTGACATCTCTTCACTAAATCTTACTAAGGTTTTAGTAGACATGTATGTATGAACTAATACTTAATTAGAACTCCATAAATAGAACTGTATGCCCAGATATTTTTATTAATATATAGATAAATAAAAATATTTGTATTTAGTTTTTATATATAAGCAAATAAATTGAATCTGAAATTGAATACACTTTTGGCCTTCAGACAAGAATTTTAACTGTACTGAAAGTCTGAATGTGACATCAAAGTCATGACATGCAGATTAGAACAGTATTTAATTTCAAATCAGCTACTCTCCATATTTCGCATTATATGAAACAATACCTGACTACACCCATACGACACTTTTCTTCACATTCTATGTGGAAAATGATTAAACATGGTTGTCAGAAAGGTGGAAATACAACAAGGCAGATGAAATCTTTTTTAGTAGAGAACAAAACCTCACCTTTCAAATACAATGCTGAATTGTATTTACTGAAGAAAGTTTGAAAGAAGAATTAGATGTGATGTGTCATCATAAGGCTAAACCCTTGACTACACCATCTACCTTGAGTGAAGAGCAGGACTGCTCTATCTCAGGAAAGATGGAGGTACATTAATGAGTCCCATTGACTGCAAATATTACCAGTAAATAATTTTTGCCGCTAAAGTGGCAGAAAGCACAAATTATGTTGAACAGTAAAAAGGACTGAATGTATTTTACGGGATATGCTACAGCTAAAGCAAAAATAACAGACGTATCAACAGATTGCGTTGATACAGAAACTCTGCTGTCTGTGTTATGGAGTATCTCAAGCTAGACAGTCACAGTGATCCACTTGCCATTAAATCCATGGTTTCAGTGGACTTACAAATATGATAAAGTACTTCAATTATTCAGGATAAAAAGGGAATAAAGTCTGGGTTACCTCAATTAATAATTTGTGATCTTAAAAAAAATCTAGCAAAAAACCCCACTAAACCTAGCAAAAAAAGGAGGGGGAGGTAAATTACTGTCCTATGTATAGGATACTCTAATTTCTGGCTTTCAGATACTTCATAAGCAGTCAAATTGGCTAAGAGTCTCAACCCCTCAGTTGTCAGTACCATCCCCTGTTGAAGGCAACGCCACCGCAGGACAATCAGTAGGACAGAATGTGTAACCACGGTTCAGTTGCTCCTCTTCACAGCCCAGTACATTAATACAGATCTACCTGGATCACACTAAAATGCCAAACTGGGTGATGAGATGCAGGCATACATTCCTTCATCTGACACAGAAGTGGAGCAGACAGCTTGAACAGGCACTGCCAGCATTATCTGTCAGAGCTCTGGATGAGTTCATCTAGAACTGGAAATTTATACTGGACAAGGGCAAGTTTATGTGACACTTTTCTTTTTGGACTCTATGGGTGTATCTAGTTTGGAAAACAAAGATGACAGGCTACCTTATATAGCCAAATAATGTTCATGCAAGTGTATTTGCCTACCGTCTGGGTTACAAATGTTAAATTATCATCTTCTGCATGCTTTCTGCTGCTGTATATACATTATTTGATATCTCAGAGTATGTTCCTCTGGTCCTTCTTCTTATAACTTATTGCACTGTTATGCTATATGTGATGCTACAGAATTCTCTTTTGAAAATCTCCTTCAAAGTTACTTTTAAACAATGGACTCTGATGATCAGACTTGTGTATCAAACTCAACACTGTACATACTAATTTTTATGCACTATAAATTTTTGCAGTTCCTCTATTGATTTTAAAGTGCAATTCTTTTTTGTTGTTGTTTTTCAATAATTGTCTAATCAGCAAGATATCACTTCAAAACTGAATCAAATGTTATCAAGATGCCTTGCTTCCAATGTTTTGTATGGTGCATATTAACTGCTAAGACATTGATTCACTACATCATCAAAAAGGGTGGGACTTCCCTCTTTTAACTTGAGTGGTCTGAAAGTTAGACAGCTAGACCAAGCTAATTATCCACATATCTTTGACAGTCAAATAGGCAGAAAAGTACTTCCAGAGAAGGATTTATCAAGTACTAAAACATATGCCTAAGAAAGGTGGTATGTTCTGCCAAAAGTGCCTGCAAGTCTGCACTGAATAGGGAGGGAGCTCACACACAACTTAGATCAGACATCTTACTTGCTGGAGGCCTATATTAAAATCATAGAATAATATAGAATCATTAAGGTTGGAAAGGACCTCTAAGATCATCAAGTCCAACTGTTGACCCAACACCACCATGCCCACTAAAACATGTCCCGAAATGTCATATCTACATGTCTTTAAATACCTCCAGGGATGGTGACTCCACCACTTCCCTGGGCAACCTGTTCCAATGCTTGACTACCCTTTCAGTGAAGAAATTTTTCCTAATATCCAATCTAAGCCTCCCTTGGCACAACTTGAGGCCATTTCCTCTCATCCTATCGCTTGTTTACTTGGGAGAAGAGACCAACACCTGCCTCTCTACAGCCTCCTTTCAGGTAGTTGTAGAGAGCAATAAGGTCTCCCCTCAGCCTCCTCTTCTCCAGACTAAACAACCCTAGTTCCCTCAGCCGCTCCTCATAAGACCTGCTCTCCAGAGCCTTCACCAGCTTCGTTGCCCTTCTCTGGACACGCTCCAGCACCTCAATGTCCTTCTTGTAGTGAGGGGCCCAAAACTGAACACAGGATTCAAGGTGCGGCCTCACCAGTGCCGAGTACAGGGGCATGATCACCTCCCTCTGCCTACTGGCCACACTATTTCTGATACAGGCCAGGATGCCGTTGGCCTTCTGGGCTACCTGGGCACAATGTCGGTTCATGTTCAGCCGGCTGTCAACCAGCACCCCCAGGTCCTTTTCCACCGGGCAGCTTTCCAGCCACTCTTCCCCAAGCCTGTAGCGTTGCCTGGGGTTGTTGTGATCCAAGTGCAGGACGCGGCACTTGGCCTTGTTGAACCACATGCAATTGGCCTCGGCCCATCGATCCAGCCTGTCCAGATCCCTCTGCAGAGCCTTCCTACCCTCAGGCAGATCAACACTGCCGCCCAACTTGGTGTCATCTGCAAACTTACTAAGGGTGCACTCGATCCCCTCGTCCAAATCATTGATAAAGATATTAGACAAGACCGGCCCCAAAACTGAGCCTTGGGGAACACTGCTCGTGACCGGCCGCCAACCAGATTTGACTCCATTCACCACAACTCTCTGGGCTCGGCCGTCCATCCAGTCTTTTACCCAGCGAAGAGTACACCCGTCTAAGCCATGAGCTGCCAGCTTCTCTAGGAGAATGCTGTGGGAGACAGTGTCAAAGGCCTTACTAAAGTCCAGGTAGACCACAGCCACAGCCTTCCCCTCATCCACTAGGCGGGTCACCTGGTCATAGAGGGAGATCAAGTTGGTCAAGCAGGACCTGCCCTTCATGAACCTGTGCTGGCTGGGCCCAATCCCCCGGTTGTCCTGCACCTGCCTTGTGAGCACCCCCAAGATGAACCGCTCCATAATCTTCCCCAGAACCGAGGTCAGGCTGACAGGCCTGTAGTTCCCTGGATCCTCCTTCCGGCCCTTCTTGTAGGTGGGTGTCACATTGGCAAGCCTCCAGTCATCCGGGACCTCCCCTGTTAACCAGGACCGCTGATAAATGATGGAGAGTGGCTTGGCAAGCTCCTCCGCCAGCTCCCTCAATACTCTCGGGTGGATCCCATCCAGCCCCATAGACTTGTGAGTGTCCAGGTGGCATAGCAGGTCCTTAACTGCTTCCTCGTGGATTATGGAGAGTGTATTCTGCTCTCCATCCCTGTCTTCCAGCTCAGGGGGCTGAATAGCCTGAGGATCACCAGTCTGACTACTAAAGACTGAGGCAAAGAAGACATTAAGCACCTCAGCCTTTTCCTTATCCTTGGTGGCAATGTTCCCCCCGGCATCCAGCAGAGGTTGGAGATTCTCCTTGGCTCTGTTTTTGTCATTAATATATTTGTAAAAACATTTTTTGTTGTCTCTTACGACAGATTGAGATCCAACTGGGCTTTTGCCGTTCTAATTTTCTCTCTGCATGACTAACGAGATCCCTGTACTTTTCCTGAGCTGCCTGCCCCTTCTTCCAACAGCGGTAGACTCTTCTTTTTTCCCTGGGTCCCAACAAAAGCTCCCTGTTCAGCCAGGCCAGTCGTCTTCCCCTCCAGCTCTTCTTGCGGCACATGGGGACAGCCCGCTCCTGTGCCTTTTAGACTTCCTCTTTGAAAAACGTCCAGCCTTTCTGGACCGCTTTGCCCTTCAGGACCGCCTCCTAATGGACTCTCTCAACCAGTGTCCTGAACAGGCCAAAGTCCACCCTCCAGAAGTCCATGGTAGTGGTTTTGCTGGCTCCCCTCCTTACTTCACCATGAATCGAGAATTCTACCATTTCATGGTTGCCCCAGGCAGCCTCTGACCACCACGTCTCCCACCAGTCCTTCTCTGTTGGTAAACAGCAGGTCAAGCGAGGCACCCCCTGGTAGGCTCACTCACCAGCTGCTTCAGGAAGATATCTTCCACACACTCCAGGAACCCTCTAGACTGTTTCCTCTCTGCCGTGTTGTATTTCCAGCAGACGTCCGGTAAGTTGAAGTCCCCCACGAGGACAAGGGCTAGCGATTGTGAGACTTCTGCCAGCCGCTTGTAGAATGCTTCGTCTGCCTCTTCATCCTGGTTGGGTGGTCTATAACAGACTCCCAGCAGGATATCTGCCTTGTTGGCCTTCCCCCTCATCCTTACCCATAAGCACTCGACTTGATCATCACAGTCGTCAAGCTCTGTACAATCGAAACACTCCCTAACATACAGAGCCACCCCACCTCCTCTCCTTCCTCGCCTGTCCCTTCTGAAGAGCTTATAGCCGTCCATCGCAGCACTCCAGTCATGAGAGTCACCCCACCATGTTTCGGTGATGGTGACTAATTCATAAGTATCCTGCTGCACAATGGCTTCCAGCTCCTCCTGTTTGCTGCTCATGCTGTGTGCATTGGTGTAGATGCACTTGAGCTGGGCTCAAGTGTATTGGTATAGTAAGTCACATCCTAGTGGCTCACCTGAAGGTTTAAGAAGATTTGACATCATGCACAGGCTAGTAATGCTAGCTAGTTCTATACTGATTTTTAAATTAAAATTTTAGGTTTTATTTTTCACAATTTTTAAAATCAGAGATTTTAAAAATTATTGCAAAAGTTTAAAATACAAATTCTAGTGATCAAGTAAAACACCTAAGAAAGTGTGTGTGGAGTGATTTAATAAATTAGCTGCTACTTAATTCTGGTAAATATAGCAAATTAAATGAAGGTACAGCTACAGACCAAAAAGTTGACATCTTGATAGCTTCAAATATCTTTCATAATATGACATTCAATATTGCTATAATTTGCATTTGGATAAACTATGACTTATGTTATATAAAATACATTATATAAGCTGTTTCATGTCTCTGTCAGAATTACAAAGTCGAAGAACACTTGAAATTTCTCACACCTGTCACATTTTGGTTAACATCAATAAATTCCTGCTGAGAGAGGATTCTGTATATTTTAACAATATGCTATGCCAGACCATTAAAACCAAGAGCTTCAGTAACCGCCCCTGAAGATTTCACAGGTAGCCTTGATCCACTGGAATGCAAGGGAATGCTTACAGGAAGCTTCCTCTCCTTGGCTTTACAAGACACAAAAGCATGCATTCTGCATTGGTACTGGTTGTTTCCATGGACATTTAGGAAGTCTGAGCCAATTCATTGCTGACGTGAGCAGTGGAGTGAATACTGTCCTATCAACAGTGAATTTGGCTCTAGGTATAATAACAGCCAAAATAGTCCACTTAAATCTAACTGCAGAGAACAGCTATGAAATGCAATGAAAAACTTCCAGCTTCAAGAGAAGGAAGTTAAAGGTGTGATGTAGTCACTAGAATTGCGTGGTTACAGCACAGGTTTGGGGATGTGTGGTTATTGGGAAATACCTGCAGAAAAATTTTTCTTAGGTGATTCCACCTGATTCCACCTGGAACAATGGATTTTTGGACTGCATCTGGCAAAATCAAAACTAATAAATAAACAAACAAGAGATATACTGTTTATATCCTATTTGCATGTAAAGAAAGCAAAAGTAGGTAAGCAAAGATACTCCAATCATAAACTAATACCAGCAATAAGAGGACAAACAGCAAGAAAAAAAATAATTATTAACAAGAACAATAATCGAGCAATTTAGTTAGCAAAATGATTGCATTTGAGCTAGGAGAGTGGATACTGGCAGTGGGGAAAATAATGGCCCATAGATATTTTAGTATTAAAATGTGAAGAATTTAAGCATTACAGAGGAAAAAACAAACAGCATAAGCAGACCATAAAATCTGATGCAATAGAAATAAAAGAAAAATGGTAGAAGTTGTGTTTAACTAATTTGATATCTTTCTATGATAAGGTGGATGAAGGGAAGGAGGTGGATGTAGTTTTTCTGGATTTTAGTGAGGCTTTTGATACTGTCCCTCACAGCATCCTGGCTGGCGACTGGTCACCAGAGGTGTTCCTCAGGGTTCAATTCCTGTTCAATACATTTATCAACGATCTGGATGCAGGAGTTGAATGCACCATTAGCAAGTTTGCTGATGACACCAAACTGGGAGGTGCTGTTTACTCTTGAGGGACAAGAGGCCTTGTAGAGGGATCTAGGTAGATTGGAGCATTGGGCTATGATTAACGGGATGAAATTTAACAAGTCGAAATGCTGGATTCTGCACCTAGGATACGGAGAAATGCCAGGCACAAGTATAAACTGGGAGAGGAGTGGCTGGAGAGCAGCCCTGCAGAAAGAGGTCTGGGGGCACTGGTCGACCGCAGGTTCAATATGAGTCAGCAGTGTGCCCTGGCAGCCAAGAGGGCAAACTGCAGCCTGGGGTGCATCAAACACATCAAACACAGCATAACCAGCCGGTCAAAAGAGGGGATTATCCCACTGTATTCAGTGTTGGTGCGGCCTCACCCTGAATACTGTATGCAGTTCTGGGCCCCACAATTTAAGAAGGATGTGAAGGTCCTTGAATGCGTCCAGAGGAGGGCAACAAAGCTAGTGAAAGGGCTGGAAGGAATGTCCTTTGAGGAGCGGCTGAGGACTTTGGGCTTGTCTAGTTTGGAGAAAAGGAGGCTGAGGGGTCACCTCATTGCTCTCTACAGCTTCCTGAGGAGGTGACGTGGAGAGGGAGGTGCCGATATGTTCTCCCTGATATGCAGTGATATGCGTGGGAATGGTTCAAAGCTGTGCCAGGGGAGGTTTAGATTGGACATCAGGAATCATTTCTTTACTGAGAGGGTGGTCAAACACTGGAACAGGCTTTCTGGAGAGGTGGTCAATGCCCCAAGCCTATCAGTGCTTAAAAGACATTTGGACAATGCCCCTAATAATATGTTTTAACTTTTAGTCAGCCCTGAATTGGTCAGGCAGTTGGACTAGATGATCATTGTAGGCCCCTTCCAACTGAAGTAGTCTATTCTATTCTAATTCTTTATCAGGGAAAAAAAAGAGTAAATAATGTAAAGTAAACATATAACATCTGGACCTCAGTAGATAATTTACTTGATAGTATGCTCAAAATTGCTAAACTGAACAATAATATTGGGTGGGGGTGTGCCTACCTGGCCCATTTTCAGGAAAATGTCCTCGAAAACAACAGCTGATAACACAGGGACATGAGTGTGCAACAGTGTGTGTGATGGGACACCCAAAACCACCTGAGTGTTTGTCCCAAATTCATAATGCTAAGGAGGAAGTCCACGACACCATCAGCCAGATGAAGCAGTAAGCAGGGAATTATAAAGAGACTTATGAAGCAGAGGAGTCAGCTTGAGATGCAGTGTAGAAGCACAGAAATTTGTAAAAGGTGCTGGGAGAGAGGGGGTCAGGAGTAGTGACCCTGGTTGGGCATCACCCAGTGGTATCCCCAGCCCTGCCTGGATGAGGCCCAGCAGCTCCCTGTGG
Organism: Oceanodroma leucorhoa; assembly: GCA_030449065.1. Classification (NCBI taxonomy): domain Eukaryota; kingdom Metazoa; phylum Chordata; class Aves; order Procellariiformes; genus Oceanodroma; species Oceanodroma leucorhoa. Next base: position 793,163 of record JASVER010000176.1, read on the forward strand.
GGCACAGGAGCAGTCTGCACCCAGCCAAGGACACACAGTGTGGGAGTGGCACGGGAGGACCCATCCTGAGGGTGCACGTGGGGCTGCGTGGGGTGCCTGCCCATGCTGGTGCCTCAGTAGGGTGTCAGCAGCAGCAAGGATGGAGCACCCACATCTCCACAGGAGGGTCTGGGCCCCTCACTACAAGAAGGACATTGAGGTGTTGGAGCGTGTCCAGAGAAGGGCGACAAGGCTGGTGAAGGGTCTAGAGAACAGGTCTTATGAGGAGCGGCTGAGGGAGCTGGGGTTGTTTAGCCTGGAGAAGAGGAGGCTGAGGGGAGACCTTATCGCTCTCTACAACTACCTGAAAGGAGGCTGTAGAGAGACGGGTGCTGGTCTCTTCTCCCAAGTAACAAGTGATAGAGGAAATGGCCTCAAGTTGCGCCAGGGGAGGTTTAGATTGGATATTAGGAAAAATTTCTTGACTGAAAGGGTAGTCAGGCATTGGAACAGGCTGCCCAGGGAAGTGGGGGAGTCACCATCCCTGGAGGTGTTCAAAAAACGTGTGGATGTGGCGCTTTGGGACATGGTTTAGTGGGCATTGGTACTGGGTTGATGGTTGGACTCGATGATCTTAGAGGTCTTTTCCAACCTTAATGATTCTATGATTCTATGATTCTAAGGGACCCACACTTTTCAGTGTTTGCAAAATCCACACTGCCTGTGAGGGGTTGAGTGTGCACACCCTGTGTGTGTGTGTAGATTAGTTACAGAAAGTTGCTCAGAAACTTGTAAATGTTTATTAACATTCTGCAGTGTATAATACTGTGGTTTATCATCTGTGGCATTGCTGATAATGATCCTGGAATTTTAGTTTACTTATTGCCATGTCGTTAATAAATCAATAAATGACTTTGATCCCAATTTAAACCAGATGAATTAAGCAGCTTCTCCCTGTGACAAATATCTGTAAAAATTTTAAGACAGGAAAAGAACTGCCAGTATAGGCTGCATCTAGCTTCTTATACTACATAATTCTGAACATACACAGACTGTTGTGCTTATGTATTTAGGAAACTCTGTAAGTCAAAATGAAACTACCGGCTAATTTTACACACCTCTTGGAGCTAGGAAGTGCTTGAAAGCAAACAATCTGAATTACTATCTGAGACAACCTAAAGTTTGTCTAAATTGAGAAAATACGTGTAGACAGAAAAAATTGCAAATGTGGACATCCAAATAATTATCCATATTGCACTGTGGCAGAATTGTTACCAGCTGTATCAAACACAGATGAAAGCACTTAATGGGACAAAATCTTTGAAGCATTCAGCTGGCTAAAACCAGATGCAAAGGTTCACAGTCATGTTCTCTGTAGAATAAAGGAGAGCCCTAAATTAGACTCCCACTTTTCAGACAGAACTAATTGGTTATTACTTAAGATTTCTGTTCTCTGAAAAAAACCAGCCCACTTTCCTTTTTTCTTGAAAAAGAATTATAGTCAAAACAGAAAGAATAAGGCAAACATAATGCTGTTTACCAGTAGCTATGGTGACTGCTTGTAGGAAAGGGTAATATGTTCACAGAAGAAAGAAAAAACCCTCACTGTCTCCTCCTTAGAGTAAAACCAAGCCAGACCAAACCAGTTCATGTGTTAATATATGTTTCTTTACCGAAGCAAGCAGAATGGAAAGGGAAATAACTTCCTACAGTTCAATGCATTAATTCGAAAATTGTGCTAGGAAGAGTGTCGTAACACTTCAGGAATGCTATGCGATATCATTATATCATCTTTCTGTGCTAAAAATCTCTGTAATAGCTGACAGCTTTGTAATAATTAAATCCTTCCAGAAAGCAGGATGATAGCAAGGAGGGAAAATGTTAATAGTTCATGCAATAGTCAGGATTATTGGCACACTATCATTATAAATAATTGAATCAAATAAGTCTCCTGGCTCTAACATATCCTTGAGATGTTGGATTCTTGTTCATATTGATGTGGTTCTGGGACACAATATTGATTTAATCATCCTTTTCTATTAAATCAGTGTTGAGAAAACAGGCCAGGTTTATACTCCTCTACATGTTCATTCCAAAATAGGGAGATCTGAAAGTGTTTATTTGCAATTGCCCCCTCTGTTTACACTGCACTTCTTCAGAGGCCATTTTTAAGCTGGAGTACAAAAATGCTGTACTGCTTAATCATGAGCTAGTATGCATTCAGTGGCCTCTAAGGAACACATCAAGTCATTGTATTTCAGCACCATTAAATACATATTAATGCCTAAAATATTGAAATACAAATGTGAAAGAATTGACTTTATATTAGTTTAGAGCTTACAGTCTATCCCTGCTGTTATTAATCAGACCTGTGTGGATCACTTAGTCACTCTATCGTAAGGGTTGCAATGTCATCTCAAGATGAAAAGACTTTTTTTTTTCCAAAGGATGAATTCTCAGACTTCTCAGCAACACATACACTTATCTATGACTGCTATTGTTAGAGGTAGAACAGGTTTTGCCCTTTTCTTTGTCTCAGAAGTGAGAGGCAAGTGGATTTCTCTTTTCCCCAGTTTCACTTTACACTGACATCTATAGTGACACATGCTGGTAGCAGCAAGCCAGTGACACCACAGCAATTTCTCTCCTACAGAGCCATTCATCCAGCAGTCTGAAATGACTCAAACAGCACTTTATTGCTCTGTTTTCTGTCTCTCGTTATACCACCCTGCCTCTCCCCTTCTAGTTGGCTACACTCCTCTGAAAAGATTAATAAAGGCGAAGTTGGACAAATTTTTAATCAACAGGACTGCAGTGGTTTTGGTGGCATCCTCCCTGCCCCCAGTCTTTACCATCTACCCATAGAAACCACTTAATAAGTTCAAGACATTTTTATGCATGCTTCTGACTGCAGGTCCTTCATTGATTTCTAAGGATGATCCAGCTGAGTACGGCAATGAAACAAGCACCTTAAGAACTTTTATTAGATTCTAAATGAGACACTGTTTCTCAGATTTCCCTCTTGTTGTTTTCTGTTCAGTTCTATAATGCAGATCAATACAATCCAGAGTTATCCTGGGTGAACAAAAAGTTGTTGAATGTATCCAGCTGTGGGCTTGATTAGATTTTCACTTCACTGGTATAAATCAGAGTAACCACATAAGGCAAGGGAATCTCAGCACTCTAAAATGGTGTAATCCCAGACGCGAAACAAGAATCGAGCTCCATTTTCTTTCTTTTTCCACTGGCAGTGTTAGCTCCAAATCCTGCATCAAAGGATGAAGCTCCTTTACATGTAAACACTGAATTTCACAATTACTAATTATTAATGATTAGAATATTTGGGCAGAGAGGAAAATGTCCCTAACATCTGCTGGCAAGAAAGATAATTGGAGATGCTGCCTGAAAGGATATGTACTTCTGCCTCTGTGACTCAGATGTCAGTGCATAATTCCTGTTTGAAGAAAGGTAAGTGTTTTGAAGAAATACTGGTTACAGGCATAAGTTAGCTCAAACAAAAAGCAGTTCTGATGGATGGCTGGAATATGTTGGGTTTATTTCTTTAATAGCATAATGTGTTCCTGTGCTTTTTCTTATGCTCATTCCACTTTCAAAAATAATAAAAAAAAAGAGTCTGAAGCTTAATTCCTGTATTATAAATGCAGGATAAAAAAATATGTTTTCTGTACTGAGAATGAAAATAAGGTAGCAGCACCATGCAGGCTCTTGCCTAAGTGCTTACACACTGTGCTTCACTGTGCAAGGGTACCTTCTTCTACATACATAATTCGCTAAATCTCACTGGAACTAGTTACATAAGAAATCCTTTTGGGAGTGAAGTAGCTTGGTCAGCCCACATAGAGCACTCTTCTTCAATGTAGCATAGAAAGGGAAATGAAATCAGGAAGAGCCTAGGAAAAGACCCTCAGATACCACAGTAGTAGTGAAAAAAGAGGATACACTTGAATGGAAACAACAACAATTTCCCCTCCTTCCCATGCACGCAGAATTTTTCATGCCAATATTTACTCGGTTAAGCAGCACAGAACAATTATTAGAAGTAAGCAACCCTGAATTTTCCATATTGAAAAAGACACCGCAATAAAGCACAGAATAAAAAAGGTGGAAGCAGTTGCAGAAAATGGCACACCACTGCTGGGCATTACTGTTCCTGTTCTCCGGAGGTCTTAACTTAGAGTGTGCTTTTTTACTTCTTTTTTTTTTTTTTTTGTTTAAAAAAACATGCAGAGATAAAAATGCAGTGGGGAGGAGGGACTAAGGTTATAGGAGACAAAGAACATTCTAAGTGTCTTAAAATAGTTGCAATACACAAAACCACAATAACTAAATAGGCCCCAACACAGTACAATCTTTTTTTTTTTTTTTTTCTTTCTGGTAAATCTCAGAGCATTTCAAATGTTAGCTGACATAAGGATTGTCAGAAGCTGAGGTTTTTTCTCCTCTCTATGAAATCTAAACTCTGAAACATTTCTGCCAAGCTACTGCCAGTAGGAAGGTGCTTTTATGAGAAGAAAATTGATTGGATATGCTACTGGGGGATTTACTTTCTCTGTAGCCCTAGTTTTATTTAAATGTCATAAAAAGCTGGCAAAACCCAATTACTACCAGTTCTGCAAAGTCCTCCTTTAGCTCACCTCTAAGATGTACTGCCTTTTGTCCAGAGGGGCTTTAGCGCAAGGTCCATTTCTCTAGCTGGGAGTGCGTGGCATTCCAGCTGTAGGTGGCAGTAACCCACACCTCTTCCATTTCAGAACCTAGCGAAAGATTAAAACCAGCCCAGACACACAGAACTGTGTTTCACCCAGATGCAGCAGAACAAAATATGGATAATAAGGATTTTTCCCAGCTAAGGATCACAGGGTTTTCCTGGCAAAGAAAAGGAGTTTCTGAAGCACCAATTTACTTAAATTATGATCTCTATTTTTTTAATAAATTGTACAAATCAAGTATTTTTCTTTACCTCAGTTTGTTTTTTTTTTGAGAAAAGGGCTATTTTGCATACACTGGCTCTTGAACAGTGTATAATCAAACATCTGCAGAGTAAACAGATGAAATTTAACATGAAAACAACCTTTCTAATTTTGTCTCCGATTTTATTTTTGTCAATTGGGGTAATCTGTGGTGGGTGGACTCAGGATGCTCCGAGTATTCTTTTGGGTTTGTGGCTAAGGTTGCAGTGTTCTTGTTTAAGGAAAGTTAATCATGCATGTACCTAGCTTCTTAGTGTAAGATGATAGAATACATACGCTATCTGTGTCAAGGACTTGAGAAATACACATATATTGACGAAGTTACTAGAAATGCATATTATCAAGACTAGCCTACAGAAAATGGTTGTAAATTTAAATATCCAGGAGTTAGGAACTGCCCAATTCATACTGAAAAAACTCACCCCAAAATATGGACAAAACCATATTGATAAACAAAATCATTATATATTTATACATACCAATTTATCTATGCATACACTTATATAATAATGCACAAGTGTTTTTGCTACTACACGAACATTTATCCATAAAAATGGATCAAATCTGAGGTTTTAACTACATTAGTTCTAGGCAGAAAAAAAAGATACGCTCATTTCAATTACCATTTTGTACACATACTGCATCTAGCAAGATTAGTTCATACCCACGAATGCCATCTTGTTCATATTAAATCACAGCATTTTACCAACAAAGTACAGGACAAACATCCTCTCATTTTAAAACTACGTATTATAACCCCACATCTGCTCCTAAATCATCAACCCCGCTTTAAAGACCTGCTTGAAAACAAACAAGGAACTGTCCATAAATAAAAAGAGTGTCCTGATATTGAATCCTCCTCTATCTCAGTATTGGCTCTTGCCTTGCAGTAGTTCATATGCAAAACATGCTCTCTTACAGATGGAATCCACTTGTCCTTGCTATTAAGCGAAACATAGCAGGACCCAGAGATCATTTGCTGAAGCTGAAAACCGACTTTATAGTTTAGCCTTGAATCTTGAGCTGGCATTACTGTCACATTATAAATCTGGATGCTGAGTCTCAACACTTGTAAAGCAAATAAAATAAACTCCTGATTGCTTTGTCTTTTTCACTGCAGTTTAAGCATACCTACTAAAGCTAGATTTCAATGTTGAAAACATGTTATGTTTGTCCACTCAAAGAATTTCAGCGCCTAACTATTAAATAGGTATCTGCCAAGGGCAAAACAAATACCTCACTGTTTTTCAAAACAGGGAAAATACTAACGATACTCAAAGACTGCATTAGTTTTTAAAATGTGAGTGGCTACATTTAGCTTATTGTGAAAACAGATGCATGTTTATACATCGCATTCTCACTCTACCGTCCCTGCCACAGTGACAAATCAAGGAGCTGCTTTCCAAGAGGCAGTGCAAAGCCTGTGTCCCAGTTCAACTCTGCTTCCAGGGTTTAAGTGAATCTTAAGTAGGGGAAGGCGAGGGTATAAGAATCGTACTGACAGAATCAGAAACCAAGAGAAAGCACCAGGAAAAGGAAATGGATCGTAACTCTGTTTCTGTGTGGTCTCCAGGCTGGGGTGTGCCACTTAGACCTTCTGCCTAATTGACAGGTTTGGTATTAGTCACCAGGAAGATTTTTTTAGGATACTGAGTTTTGGATAAAAGGAGAATTGGGTTGTATCAGGCATGAACGGAGGTGTCGTGGTTTAGCCCCAGCCAGCAACTAAACACCACGCAGCCGCTCACTCACCCCCCCACTCCAGTAGGATGGGGGAGAGGATCGGGAGGGCACACGGCGGAAAACCCGCGGGTTGAGATAAAAACAGTTTAATAATGGAAATAAAACAAAGTAGAACAGTGATAATAACAAYGATAACAACAATAACAGAATATACAAAACAGGCGATACACAATGCAACTGCTCACTCCCACGTGTTCCGCACCAACCGCCCGAATCGCCCGAACTGTGCGCTTCCCCCCGAAGGAACTGCCCCCTGGTTTTTAAGCTGGGCATGATGTCACATGATATAGAATACCCCATTGGCCAGCTGGGTCAACCACCCCGGCTATGCTCCCCCCTAGGTCCCCCTGCACCTGGAAGGGCAGGGGAGGCTGTCGGTGCAAGCACCACCCAGCAACAACCAAAGCATCAATGGGCCATCAACATTCCTTTCATTACCAAACCCAAAACACAGCACCCCCTCCAGCTACAGGGAAGAGAGTTAACTCTGTCCCAGCTGGAACCAGGACATGAGGGAAAAGAAATGTCATCAAATTATCAGCTATAAGTGTACCATATAATTTGGAGTAAAAGCGCCTTATGGACTGTGTGTCTGGGGGAGCAGAAGGGGAGATTCCAACCCTTTGGCAAACTTTCACCTTAACTTCTGCATGAAATCTGCTTGGGGGAAAGCTATAAAAAAGGTTAAAAAAGCTAGCCACCTTTACAACACACAATTTATTTCTTAATGGTTCAGAACTCCAAATGGTTTTCAGTCCAATTTGCCCTAGATTTTTTCTAAATAGTTCATTCTCTCTTTTACATCAGCGTATTTATCCAGGTAGTTAACTCTGATCCATGTAACAATATCATGAATACTAATGAATGCCAAGAAAAAAATCTGGATTACATAAAATGATAACATGATGAAAACAAGCTTAGCTTGAATTTTGGGATGTAAATCAATCTCTGAATATTTTGGTAAGGTGTGAAGTCCATAATTAATCCCTGAAGGTATCCAGGAAAGAGCTTAAATGTGGGTTAATGAACTACCGTGGTTTCTAGCCTAGAAATACACTGCACTGTTTCTGAAAATGGTTTACAGAATGGAAAAGTAGATGAATAATTGGGCGAGTCTGACAACTGAAATATAATGATGTTATACTACCATATTATATCCTACTACAAAAAAAGAATAATTCCTGGATATTCTTCAGCCTACAGATAGTAGCAGTCTTCATGTTTTACTTGAAGATTTGTGTTCAAAATGCTAACTGTTTATCACTCAAAATGCCTTGTTGTTAACAAGAATTTTTTTAGGTTGAACATCTCTGTTATTGATGCCATACCATATTCTAGCATATTTCTGTGTATTTTACAATGACTTTTCTTTGGCTTTCCCAGACCCCCAATCTGAATAATTCTGAAGAAAATAAACTAAATTAAAGCTGTGAATAGTTGCAGGGCTAAGACTGTCATCACAAAAAATAGAAAAAAATGGTTATTTACAGGACAACAATCGTGCATCTAGAAGAAACGCTGTTCATTGATATTTCATTCGTAGTACTCACTCCCAATGTACTCCAGTTCGCGTGTCTGTTGGGGAGTTTATGTATTTTCTCAGCGTCTTCATCTTTACAACTGGGGTGAGATACAAAATAAACCCAATTGCCCCTAGCACCCTCACCAACAATATATTATAAAATCCCATAGTATAAAGAAGAGAAGACAATTACGAAAAAAGGAACAATACATACAGCACAACTATAGCCACCATATAATTAGTTTGAGTGCATATACATACACATCTGCTTGTATCTGTGTTCCCACACAGATATTTAACTCACACTTCACTAATTCCTGATGATTGCAGCAAAGATGATGGCATAATAACTAAGTTATGAAACTTCACATCCTATTAGCAGCTTCAAAGGCTGTTTGGAAACAGAAAAGAGATGTCACGACCAGAGCTTCTGGAACTGAAGACTTACATACCCCTGTGTAATCTTGAGAAAATTTGTGGGGGAATGTAGAGAGGGATGTCTAATGTAAATAACAGTGCTGCACAGAGGAGTCCTTATAATTGGCAGTTTCAATAACTGTTTACAACAACACTCATGATGCTGAGTAACTGTTTTTGGTCTGGGACATTTCACCTTGGGGGATTCCTGAGGTGCTATCTCCCACTGGACTGTTTCAGAACTTGATCTCATTTCTATTACAACCTATTCAGACACGAGTGTGAAAAACTCTATTCTTTTATGTACGTACCAAAGTAAAGTATCCGTTAAGGTACTCTGTATGTTAATATATATTGAAGTGGTCCAGGTACAGAAATGAGTAGGATGTCCAAAAACTTTTATGGCTATTTCATATGGCCCACTTCAAATGTCACAACCACATTAGAAGATGATAGGAAGAACCTGCATGGTCAGTATTCTATGTAGCTTCTCTTCAGAGCAATGAAATGTTTTCTTGGCCATCTGTAAAACTCCTTACTGAGGCAATGTCAGAAGAAATCTAGTGCATATGCTGACCTCCAAGCCAGATGAATTTTCCAAAGCACGCAATAAGGCTAAATTGATGGGCATACTGAGAAGGTGACCTGAATACAAGAGAACACAGCACTCCTTACTGAACTCTCATGCCTTGTGGAGCAATACAAATCATGCCTTGACTCCCCTGATCCTCTAACTCATAACTCCTAAGCACTATCAGATTTTGAAGCAGAGAAGCAATACCAGCTGCACTCTTGCAAGCACACAAAGACTGGGTATGACTAAGTCGTCTGGTAATATTACAAACACAACTATTAAAAAGAGTTGTGTTTGTATTATTAAGCCTTTTAAAGCTATGCAGGACTTTTTATTTAGTAATACAGTATTCTAGATAGGTAATTGAACAGTATTGATACTGAATGATAGATAAATGAGATAGACAATAGATAACTATTACTGAAAATAATGACATCAGCTTTCAAGGTTCTGCTGTGAAATTATTTTTATTGTTCCACAACTAGTCTATAGCAATGCTAGATGTCTCCGCGGATTATAGAAGATGCCAATGGACCCATATTAGGCCTTGTGCTGACCTCTTCTACTATGATTTGAGGTAACCCGAGGAAGGTCCTGGTGAAGGACAAATAGATTTTTGTGGTTCTGGGGTCCTTTTATCTTCATATCTCCTAAGATATTATAGATTACAGAGAATCAGTCTTCAAAAGCAGTTGTTTCATATATATTTCAGACAAGACAGTCTTTTTTGAAGAGGGATGAACTCATTCTCTAGCAGGACACCAGATAATTCTTAAATCTCTGCATTCTTTATGAATAACATATAGATCTCCTATGCTCCCCTTCACTTAAGAGTAGTACACATCTTCAATAGTTCTTCCCTAGTAAAAAAAAACATTCCCTCCTTTACAACATGCGAGAGTGATATTTAATCTGAAATAACTGCAGCCAGTTGTGGGGAAGACTGTACAAGCACCACATGTATTGACCCATGACAATGGGCAGTGAGAAAAAAGTGAGGGACTAGTAAGGTTACCTTTACCTTTGAATAGTCAGCTGGACACCTGCGGAGACTCTGGGTACAGGTAGAACCTCTCCTCTGTTTGTGCATGACTATATGGGTACCACTCTTTGTATTTATCTGTACACATGATCACAAAGTTGGCTGGTTTTACTAAATCCAAAAAACAAGCATTACTGGTAAAAAATCCTGTTTCCTATCCTTCTAAAAGCAAACTTAAATAAATGCTGTTACTGAGAAAGAAATAAAGTAACAAAACCAAATTTGGTGACAGGGTAACCTTCTGTATCAAGATGATACCTCATATCCAGACTTCCCAAATTCCATTTGAATATTAAGCATGTTCTCGAATTCAACAAGATATCAAAGGTGAGGAAGGTTTCTCTAAACCATAATCAAAATCTGTTCTGTTATGTGACCTCAGATAAACTTCACTCTTCCTTTCAATGATAAGCTCCCGAAAACAGGGATTCAGAACAATGATGTTCTCACCCATTCAATCTCCACTCAACCACGCTAGTCAGGACTGAAATTTCATATTTTTTTCTCTCTTATGTAATTTTTGTTACTTGAAGTGTAGAAATCTATCACTAGTAAGTAGGTGTATATGTTAGGTTAGGAGCAAAGGAATAAATGTGCTAACATATATTACAGACATAGTGCATTATTCATCTTCTGCAGTACCAGTCTTGTAATTTTATTGTGGTAACTTACAGTAAACAGCTAGAGCATATAATGGATCCTCACGGAAAATGTACACATTTCACTGAAAGGATTATCTCTGTGGAGTTTTGGAAAAGCATTAGTACAAAGAATATGGCACATTTATCATTTTTCATACACACACTACATATGATACAAATGATAACAAACAGTACCAACTATAATATTTGTCAGGGTTTATAATGGAGTGCAATTCTTATTAAGAATCTGTGCACTACTTCTCCAGTTAGACAAATATGTATGAACAGTGTTTTGAGTATTTCTATATACACTTAAACATCTCACTGGCCTTGGAAAAAGATGGTATTCAATTAATTTTGCTGATATGTTGTGTTTTAAAGCTACTCCAAATAAGATAGCCCTTCTGGAATCAAAGCTATCAGAAGTGCTGATTTGGTTGTGCTGTAATTCTCAAAAATAATGTTACATAGTATTTCTGGGAATTGAGTCAAAACATTCTAAGATGACTGGTATTAAAATGGCACTTACTGGTATTTCAACACCCACACTAAAATTTTAGCCATGGCAGCTTCTCTGATTTAAGTACAATTAAATTGAAATGATGTATAAACATCACATTTAACAAATTTTATGCACAGCTTGCACATAAACAGTCAGGAATTTGAAGTCCTATTTATATTTGGATTCTTGATTTTCCTGCATGCTCTGTTTTCACTGTGTTATTTTTCACACTAATCAAATACTAAATCTGCGGATCTGAGAACATAAAAAATTGATTTTTCCACAGAAATTTTTAATAGAACCACCACTACACTGCCTTAATTAAAAATAGAGAAAGGTTTACTCTTTGAACATCACTTTTTCTAACTTGTTTGCTTGGATTATTTTTCAATTGCCAGAATTTGTTATTTCAATAATACTTCTATGATAAAATGACTTTCTGAAGAAAACAAATTCTGAAGAGTGTACCATATTTTAATCATTATTAAATAAGTTATGTATTTTAAATGTTTAATTAAAAAGAACAACAGTCGAGTACTAGTATATTCAATAATATTTATGAGTTTGTATTTTGCTATTTCCTCATACATTATCATTGCACAATTTCCTGGGGGTTTACAGAATTTTTGTCTAAAATCTAAAACATCAGCTCTTACACTGCCAGCTTAATGGAACACAGTTTTGATTTCTTTGTCATATCTCTTCTCCATACTACTATAATCTGAGGAATATTATGCCTAAGAAATAAAGTATGATAAAATGAAATCTGTTTCTGATGTCAAGAGTGAGACATGCCTAGTTCAACTAATTCAGTCTTGAAATAGATATCCTAACACAACTGTGGATTAGAGCAATTTACTATCTAAACTTCAAGGGCAAGAAGCTGGGGTTAAAATTTCAGTTTTCTGTTTTCGCTTTAAGGAAAACTAAGGTGGGAGAAATTCAGATTTAGTCCATAAAAAAGTGTGCAGACTTTTTATATGGGGTTTAAGCCAAATGCAATTCCTTTTACCAGAAAGATCAACCTTGGTAAATGAATTCTCTATCTGTTAATGCCTAGTGTTAGGAAAATTGGAGATGAAATTTTCTCTTTTGCTTACTTGACTTTCCTGTGAAAATATGATGTAACAAAGGCATGGCCAACAGGATTTTGATGATTCTGAGAAGCTCAATGGCATTATCTCTCATATTCCTCAAAAATGACATGAAATATTTTTCTTAGTAAGAATGACATTATTTTTTCCTAAGATCATGTGGAAACTGAAATGATGAACAATCTGTCAGAAAAAGGAAACAGTTTGGAAATAAATTTAAATGAATTCTTGTCTTCACCAAAGCCTAGTTGGAAGTAAGCATTAGAAAAACCAATGGATTTCCAAATGTGAATCTCTTTCATAAGTACCAACCTCCAGCTATACTAGCCATCTAATCTCATTAAAAGTACAGGATCCAAAAAATTCAAGACCCCAAACTAGTCTTCCTAAATAATGGTGTGTGTAAGCATGAATCAGAATAATAATAACAGAAGTTTCTGGAGTTGTAAAACATGTAAGCATCTTTAGTATTGAGAGATCTGCTCAAAAAACAGCCTTTAAAAGGAAGCAGGTTATCTTCTTCAGACAAATCAGTATTACAGAAGTGCATATGGTGCAAATTCTGAAAAGGTGTGAGAATACACTACTCCCAACTGGAAATCTTCTTCCTTTGCAAATCAACCCAAATGAAATTTAATCCCTTTGTTTGGTTTACCTTTCTTTAAGAGTTGAATACAGCAGAACTTAAAACATTAGTTCTGGACTTAATATGGATCTTAGTGAAGTGAACTAGGATTTAGATTTGTAAAAAAACCCAACAAATGGATGTTCTAGGTAATATGTTGGCCTGAGTGTCTTAGTCTATAAAACAGATCTATAAAAATATCCTTGACATATGATCAATTCTGCTATTTCTGACTAGCTAGTTCCTTTCTTACCCAGAAACACCTACATCTAAAGCAGTAATAGGAAATGCATGAGCAATTCTAAAAATTTGGCCTGCAATGCTGTTAGCAGTTTTGGGAGGTGCTTCAGTGCTCCTCGGTTTGAAAATGGGCACTTACTCATTCTCACATAACAATTTTATCTTTAGTTCAAGAAACACACAAATCAGATTTTGCGAGCTGGAAGCAAACTGCAGCTCTGTGCTAGAAATATGAGAAAAGCATTAATAAGGGCATAAAAGCCTTTCCTTAGATGAATACCTTCAGCCAAAACCTGACATAACATGCATTTTTGGCTTATGAGCACAAGGAAGCACAAGAAGTATTTCTGGCATGTGATCTGGGAAAGGTTCACCGTGACTACCCTTTGAAATGGAAAATGAGATGAAAAGAACATTTTAGTGTCTCCAAAGTCTACAGTCTGAGCTCCTCCTTATTTTCTAAAACCAGTCATATTCATAATGGCTTTTTCTACTGTTTATTTTAATTGACATTGAGGATATAGAAGAAAAAGAGACCACAACATTTGTTAAATCACTTCACCTGGTCTCCTCAGTATCTGCAACATACAGAATTCTATCACTTAACCAAGTTCTACTATAAAATTTCCTTTAACTTACAAGAAAGCTAACCTAAAACTCATAACTTTAATAAAAAGGTATTCAAAACCTTATCAGATGAACTTTAGGAAACAGTTTGGATGGAATTTTTCATTTGGTGATCAGTTCTTTAAGGGTTAAGAAGAATTGCGTGATGCCCCAGCATGCAGAAAACAGACAACTTCTGAAATATGATTTAAAATATGGCTTTTCCTATTTATAGCTGTAAAGGTACTGTCCAAATGAGACCTACATATCTAGGAAGGTATTTCTTACATTATCAAGGGATGAAAATTGAAAAATTACATTCCTTGAGTATTTTTGGTGACTACAGCATTTGTGGTGGTTGAAATCTGAAGATAAGTGTCTCTCTATTGAAATTTATTGCTAATTGAGTTTGGGTTTTCAGTCTTGGTTAATTGATTAACATTAATGGACCCATCTGCTGCACCAATACATGGGGAACACAACAGTAAGAATAATCACTGTGAGAATAGTTTGAGACATTCGAAACACGATTGTTTGTGGGAGCAATTAACTTACAGATTGTACTCTGCACTATAAAAGCTATGCTTGTCTATGTTTACATTTTCTTAAGTCTTTACACAATTTAAAACAAATGTATTAATCAACTACTACTAGTGTAGTGGCTCACATAATTGTCAAATCATTGGTGAAGTAATTTTATGAGTTTATTTCCCACACACAGATGTGTCTTCTCAATTAACACTAATCTTGGTTTGCAACATCTGGCTCATATGATCAGGGGGTGCCACAGAATATTAAGAGCTTCCTAGGCTAATCTTTCCATGTCCTTTTCAAACACATACTTTCAAATCTAATTGAATTTGAATTCACAAAATTAGTCACAGAACTATATGACACTCAAACTCTAGTTGTCATTTTTTTCCTCTGAAATTAATCAGTCTTTGGAATTCTACATTAGCATGGATTTAAAGTGCAGTAAAAGAGCTAGTGAACTTGCAAAAGTGCTTCTAAAAGCAATCAAGCATTTACACAGGAGAGTAATTTATTTTTAAAAACTAATAAAATAATGGCTATGTAAAGAATTAGAAATTTAGATTTGTACTGAACCACTCATCTGATACAGCCTATGTTTAAATACTCTTGAATCAGAATGGTTTTTGTCTTAT
The DNA here is from genome assembly GCA_030449065.1 of Oceanodroma leucorhoa. Lineage (NCBI taxonomy): Eukaryota > Metazoa > Chordata > Aves > Procellariiformes > Oceanodroma > Oceanodroma leucorhoa. Next base: position 808,305 of record JASVER010000176.1, read on the forward strand.
TGTGCTGGTTTTGGCTGGGATAGAGTTAATTTTCTTCATAGTAGCTAGTATGGACTATGTTTTGGAATTGTGCTGAAAACAGTGTTGATAACACAGGGATGTTTCAGTTACTGCTGAGCAGTGCTTACACAGAGTCAAGGTCTTTTCTGCTTCTCACCCCATCCCAACAGCGAGTAGGCTGGGGGTGCACAAGAAGCTGGGAGGGGACACAGCTGGGACAGCTGACCCCAACTGACCAGAGGGATCTCCCATACCATATGACATCATGCTCAGCATATAAAGCTGGGGGAAGAAGAGGGAAGGGGGGGCTGTTCAGAGTGATGGCGTTTGTCTTCCCAAGTAACCATTACACATGATGGATCCCTGCTTTCCTGGAGATGGCTGAACACCTGCCTGCCGATGGGAAGCAGTGAATGAATTCCTTGTTTTGCTTTGCTAGTGTGCGTGGCTTTTGCTTTACCTATTAAACTGTCTTTGCCTCAACCCACGAGTTTTCTCACTTTTACCCTTCCGATTCTCTCCCCTATCCCACCGAGGGGGAGTGAGCAAGTGGCTGTGGGGGGCTTAGTTGCCAGCTGGGATTAAAACACGACACCTACACACAGACAGATTTTTTAATCAAAGTATAAATGGGAGCCAGATAACACTTTTTTTTTAAATGAAAGTGGAGCAAATCTTAGCTTAAAAAGAATGAAGATAGCTAGAGATTTCTAAGTCCTCAATATGATACATTCAGTAGTTTTGCAGCAAAACGGGGATTGTGCAGCCCGTCCCCATCACCACGGCCCTGCATGGCTATCTCGGGGCTGTGTCTGACCCTGGTTCCCCTCATTGGGCTTGATCCTGATCCCCCACCAGTGGAATGATGTCCCAGCCTGGCCTCAGCCTGTCACTATCCCCAGGGAGGTGCCCAATGCCCCGGGCTGGGGCTGCCCTGGTGCCCCCCGGATGCCCTGCTCCTGGCTGGGGTGGTGGGATGGGCCCTGGCTGCCAGGCCCTGCCCTGACGGTCCCCTGGGGAGCACCTGACGCAACCAATGACCAGACCACAGGGAGCTGCTGGCCCCTGCTGCATCCTGAAATTTTGTATCTGAAAACCAGGAGCATACTAATCCCTGTCTCTTGCTACCAAAAATACAAACAAAACATTTTTTTCTGTCAAATAAAACTCTTCTGCATAATTATTGTAATTAGTAGGATGAACACTACAATAGTATTTTTGTACTCTCATGATGGAAAAAGGCAAGTAACTTTCTTTTAAGAATGGCTGTAAAAAATGTTTCTTATGCAACACTCCTGTCTATGCCCAGCAGTATGTATTGACAAGCTCCAGTGTTCATTATAAAACATGGCTGAGATATTCGCTATGTAATACTTCGTGGCCTGTCAGAAGTAAAACTCTAATTAGTTGCCAAGCACCTGAAGAATAACATGCAATGAAAAATCTTTTTTTTTGCCACTAAACAGCGTAATTGAAACAACTGGCAAAAATCTTAAACAAGTCAATAATAGTTTTATGTGAATTGTTAAATTGTTGCTTGTTTCATCTGATTTTTTTTTTTATATACAACTAAGTTTTTTTACAGTAATAAATGTGCAAATGGACAATGGTATAGACAGGAATATTGTTAACACTATAGATTATTTATGGCTCTCATTGACTGCAGTCTCCTGAATATAAACTCATTATCTGAAGATAACACAGTTGTATAGTCCACATGCACTACTTGAACACTGGGACTGAAGCCTGGAAATTTTTCCCCATAAGCTATACATAAAATGTACACCTCTGGCTTTTCAATTCTCCCGCTCCACACATGACATGGTGTGAACCAAGTTGACGTGACACATTGATGACCAAGTAATTAATCAAATATTTGCTAGGATAAAGCAACTAATAAATTAAAGTGGAGCTAGGGGAGAAACTCTCATTTTTCAGCTACAAGAGCTACCAAAGGATACTTGTAAACAAAGCCCTGAAGGAAGAAGGTGACAACAAGCCTAACACACTTAAAATTGGTCCATTTACTGAATAGAGTTTGTTACAGTATGCACATTTACTGAATAGGTTCCTACTATTAGCAGGCACTGCCTGGAAAGAAGTACAGAAAGAGTCTGTAGCACAGAATCTCTCATCATTCCTTTCAGGAGATGCTTCACCCACCGAAGCACTGGACTTATGTCTTAAGACAATCGATTTAAAGGAACAAACTTTGTGGAGTGTTCAGGTCCAGATGAAAGAGGTTCTGGAGCCAGACCTGCCAAGGCTGATCAGGAGGTATACAAGTCATTGTTTTCGCATATCTTCTCGATCTGCTCAGACCTGTGGAAAATGGAATTTGTATACAGCAAACTGAAGCATTCACCAAAGGGGTTTCTGACCCTGGTGTTCTGTCAGGCAGAGTCTGTGTAAAAGGCCTGCCAGTACCCCTGAAAAATGGCTGCTAGCACAGGCAAATTTACATCCTAACTTGCCGTCCTGTTTACATTCTCTACAAAGAAATTGGTGCAGATAGGTAGATGACTTGAAGTGAATCTTTTAGATCTGTCACACTTCTCAGCAAAGCAGAAGCGATTTGGTTGATTACATGTTATACAGTGATGGAGCAGTCTGTTCTCACATATATGTTTAACTCTCCAGCAAAGAGAATGTTGCACACACTGTGGACAAAATGAAGCTTCAGAACTTTGGGATGCAGGAATTGCTCCTCTAAAGACCACCACCCAGTAATCTATCCAAGTGAGACCTCCAAATACTGAGAGATAACCTGTTGTGATAGTTTTTCTTGGCAGTCTTGACAGCTAAGAGGAATGATCAGCCTCTGAAAAAGCAAATTCTATTCTGCCAAGTATGAAATCAGAGCTGCAGAACTTGGATGTGAAACATGGCATCTAACAGCTTCCTAGCAAGGTGAAGCTTACTGAATATGGACAGTTTGTGAACTGACTGAAGAACGTATGTACATACATATGAAAACCAGCAAACCAGGTGAGAAGAGAGGGAAAGAATAACCTCCCTTGACCCACACTCTCTTTCTAATGCAGCCCAGAATGCTATTGGCTTTCTTCGTCACTAGGGCACATTGCTGACTCATGGTCAACTAGTTGCCCACCAGAACTAGCAAGTCTTTTTCTGCAAAGCTGCTTTCTAGCCAGTCAGTCCCCAATCTATTCTGGTGCCTGGGGTTATTCCACTCCAGGTGCAAGACTTTGCATTTCCCGTTGTTGAACAAGATAAGATTCCTGTTGGCTCATTTCTCCAGCCTATCAAGGTCCCTGTGAATGGCAGCAGGCCCATCTGGTGCATCAATCACTCCTCCTTGCTTCGTATCTAACCCTTGTTTCTGGGATGCACCCTGTCCCATTTTATAGGTCATTAATGAAGATAAATGGTATTGGATCCAGTATTGAGATTTGGGGTACTCTGCTAGTGATGGGTCTCCATCTGGAATTTGTGTCGCTGATCCTTTGTGTTTTTTGAGCCTGCCCTCAGCCAGTTTTCAGTTCACCTCGCTGTGCACTTACCTAACCAGTACTTAATCAGTTTGTCATTAAAGATGTTATGGGAGGCAGTGTTGAAGCCTTACTAAAGTCGAGTAAACAACATCCAGTGCTCTCCCTTCATCCATCAAGCCAGTCATCCCATTGCGGAAGGTTATCAGGTTGGTTAAGCACAATTTCCCCTTCATAAATCCGTGGTCACCACTCCCAACCACTTCCTTGTCCTTCATGTGTTTGGAAACAGTTTCCAGGACAATTAGCTCCATCAACTTCCCACAGCTCAAGGTGGGGCTAACCCCGCAGATCCTCCTTCTTGCCCTTCCTGAAAGTAGTCTTCTAGTCCTCAGGAACCTCTCCCAATCACCTTGATCTTTCAGAGATTATCAGGATTGATCTTGCTATGACATCAGATAGCTCCCTCAGCACTCATGTGTGAATCCCATCAGGTCCCATGGATTTATACACGTCCAGTTGGTTTAAATGTTCCCTAATCTGATCCTCCTCTACCAAGGGTAAGTATTCCTTGCTCCAGACTTTCTCGCATAGGTCTGAGAGGAATAGGATTCCTAAAGGTCAGTCTTATCAATAAAGACCGAGGCAAAGAACACATTGAGTATTTCAGTCTTTTCTGGATCATTTGTCACCAGAACACCTGTCCCATTCAGCAGCAAGCCTACATTTTGCCATGTCTTCCTTTTGCTGTTGATGTACTTGCAGAAGCATTTTTTTGCCCTGCATGTCCCCTGCCAAATTAATCTCCAGATGGACTTTGGCTTTTCTAACCCCGTATCTGCATATTTGGACATTTTCTCTATACTCCTCCCAGGTCACCTGGCCATGCTTCCACCGCTTGTATGCTTCCTTTTGATGTTTGAGTTTTGTCAGGAGCATCTTGTTCATCCATGCAGGCTTCCTGCCACTTGATTTCCTGCTCATTGGAATGGATCACTCTTGGGCTTGGAGGAGATCCGTGAAAATCAGTTGCCCGCTGTAGAAAATAATGAAAATCATGCTTTCATAGAGCTGCTTATCCCTGGTTTGCACATGCACAGTCTTCCATGACTCCTCTGGACAGAAGAGCAGTGGCCCATTTCAGAACAAAAGCATTTCTGAAAAGGGCTGAGGCCAGCAGTTGGAAAGCAGAAAGGCAGGAAACAAATTCAATGGTCATGAATTATTCAGGACCCAAGCTTTAAATGAAACAGTATTCCATAGTGGTAGATGACAGGCCAATCAGTAGAATGACAGAGATATAGCAAGGAACAACAGAGGAAAAATAGACTTCTTACTCCCAAGTACACACTCCATTTCACCCATCTGGTAGGCAAATTTTGTGTGTTTTCATAAAGTTGCCTTGTTCTCATTTGTGCTCTTGTCAAACAAGGCTTAGAGATTGAAAACCTGTTTGGTGTTCTTTGTGTGCTTGCATCAATCAAGAGAGGCAGAGAAGCATCTCAAAACTTTGATTCAAGGTCTCTTTAACCTAAGAAACACACAGTGGTCCAGAGCTTTAAAAGAACTTTAGACTGTGTTCTGTTCAGCATTTGCCTTGAAGCTGGAGTACAATTTTTAAAATAGACATGGCAGCTACTTCACAAGTTCTATCAATTTTAAACAGAAATGTGGTTCCTAAATGCTGAGTGCCTTAGACAATGATCAAGTTACTATGGCTTAAACAGTTACTGTGCTCCAATTGAACCATCGTTCAACTGAACCATTATCCTCTGTGCTTTTAGCCCATGTCTCTTTTGAACCCCATTTACTCTTTCAGCATGATGCACTTTAACTTTCAAAGGTTCTTTGACAATACTTCTTCACACATGCTGAAGGTGCTGACTTACTTGTTATTGTTTTCATAGCATGATGATGAAGGCCTATGCTGTGTACCCAGGAGCACACCATGAATATGGGTGAGAGTACAAGGCCTAGAGTTGTTAGATAGAAGAATGAGACCCTATATGTTTCTGTCCAAACTATCTATAGAAAGACTCTGATTTAGTCACTGAGCCTTGTAGGGGAACTGATATAGTTGATCGCAAAGGAATTCTGGCAGCAACCCAATACGTATGCAGTGTGGGCAATGTAATTACATTTTATATATCTTTTCATGTAAGCAAATAACTCTCTGGTTAGGCATGAAGATGTCACATCTTCTATTTAATATTATCAGGACAAAAGATTGGTGATTATTTCATTACACAGAAAATTATAGTAACTTCTCATTAAGGATGAACTTACCAGCCATGGAGTGTAAACAGATGATAAAATGATTAAAGAGCTAACTCTTACCTAGTGCAGGTCCCACCATTGCGACATGGATGATAATCGCATATCGGAACATTGCAGTTCTCAACATTCCTCCCTCCAAGAGCCTCATCTATGATGAACAACTCTTTGTTGTTAACTTGAAAATCCCTAATGCATCCTTTATAGCCATGTATCTGCCCAGCACATCGATGAACCTCTTCATGAACAGGAACATTTCCAAGGAAGATTGATCCAAAGATGATCTGCAGAAACAACAAGAGAATCATCAGAAAAGAATGTGGTTTGTGATGTTACTGTATGCAATGAATGAATAATAACTAGAGATAAAGGAAATAGCCATTACTTGAAGCTGGTGAAAAACTATGATACTTGCTGAAGGGATTCTTTTTAAAATGTGGTTCTCTCTAAAAAAGAAAAAAATTCATACAAAAAGCGTGGTTTAATGTGTTCACATATCTTCAAATATGTAAGACAATATACATCCCATGAAACACAAATTGGAATTCCCAGCCTTAACCTCAATGATCATGGTAGGGTTTTCTCATTGCTTCCCTCATTTCTGTACTATGAGTTTTACATTCATGGTTGAGGGTTGGTGCAGAAACACAGGAGAAGTTGCAGACTTGAAGATAAAGCTTTTCTTTAGGATCTGGGACCTACAGGACCCCAAGATAAGGGGAATACAGAAACAAGATTTTACTTTTTTTGGATAAGTGACAGAAAACAGACCTCTATAGTGAAGCCCAGGGGAAAAGGGAAAGTTTTAGGTAGTAAATTCTAGAGCCACAAATGCCTAGAACTTCCTTATAAAGGTGCCAAAGAAACACACACAACTATTTCATACTGGGACTGATCAAATCATATTAGTGCTTTCCTGTGCTACCTGGCCTAGGAGTCAAACCCTTGACCATCACATATAAAGGATCTGTGACCCATTTAGCACTGTGAATTCCACTGCTCAAGCTGATGCCTGACTTTCTGGAGTCGGGTTTCACCATTCCTAAATTCCTTTGTTAAATGTCTGTCACTAAGAATTGAAAAAATCATAATTCTTTCATAAGTGTATCACACTATGATGCATTTATTTGTACAATACCATCAGTCCAGAAAGTGGGTGAAACCTAGCCAATTCAAGTCAAGTAGGAATAAACCAATGGAATAAAATATATATCACAGCATGTGTAAAACAAAAAGATAATTTATATGAGGAGATAATTTATAGTGAATGGGTCCTTCACTATCATATTCAGTATCATATTCAGACATCAACTGTAAAGAACTAGGAACAGGAGGAAAACATGACACTGACTTATCTGGAATTCACATATCCGTATGATTTTGCTTTGCTGTTTCCTGTCTTGCTTTTATCAGTCCTGGAGCTCTGTTGCTGACAATTTCAAGTGAAATTTGGAGATACAATGAACATGAATAGCTTCAGATATTCCTCTACTTACAAATGTATTTCATTTAGAAGGGAAAGAAAAAAAAACCTACTTCTTTTAGAGCATGGATAAAATTAAATCAAATTTTTCATGTGGAAGGAATTTAAAGACATCGGCTCAGCACTTGTCGAATTCATTTCATATCACTTGACTTTATCCCCTTTCAAACAAAGCTATAAACCAGCATAGTGACGGAAAAGATTTGTAAGTAGTGTTTGTGGACAGACATTTTCTCTCTGCTTGTGAACCTGTTACCAGAATTAAGCAAAGCATTGGACTGGAACGTAAAGTGTCCATGATTAAGAAAAGTGTTTTTAACACTCTTCTTGCAACACCTTCTTTTTATAATTGGGCTTATTTTACAAAAACGCTGGCCTTAGGGGCAGATCCAGTGTACCACAGAACAACTTCAGTAAGCTCTGCTCTGTTTCTCGCACCAATGGATTTTATCATAATATCTTAGATGTTCAAACTCATGCTAGTACACCATAATACACATCTCTTTCTGTAAAGGTCCTGTTCTGAATTTAACTGACTTGAACAGAATATATTTTAAGGAAGCACACAGGAAGAATTCCTGTAAGTCTTGTTAATAACATAACAGGCTTAATAAAACGTTATGTTAGCATTATATTAACTTTTGTAATACTCATGCTTAACTTTTCAAATACTAATTTGAAAATGTCCTTCTTCACTTGGAGCCTGAGAGGTAAGAACGATTAGCTTGGCCAGTAACGGGAAGAAATTCATTAGTCCTCCTAGAGATAAGAAATTTATTTTTTTCTTTCTTTACTTGTGTACTTTGTAAAGAAAATAGGGGCTCTGGGAGATTAGGGGTAGATCTGTAAAGTGTAATAGTCATGGGCATATGACATTCATACTACATACCATGCAAGGGGTTATTCTGGATTAAGTACAATTTGGTGTCATGATATACCCATCAGTGGTTACAGCACATTAAGTGTACTCATAGAGAGCATCTTTTGTACTGTTTTATACTAAAAGAAATCAGCTAGCAAGCTCCAGGATTGCGCCACTACATGAACCAAAGTGCGGTAAGTGGCCATGACCAGAACATTCACTTCAAAAACCCACTCGTGATATGAACGGAGGCTAACCATGGACCCCCACCAAAAGAAACAGAAGAGTTATGTACTTTCTTAGGAACCAAAGAAATTTCCTGATTAGGGGCAGAAATATTCTGGTGTACGATCTTGGTGCATGACATCAAAGGTGGCTACCTTTAAGTTCTTCTACGAGTAAGGTATTGCTGGCTTCTCTATATAATTAGGTACTGATGGGTAAGTTCTTTCCCCAGATTCTCTACGCAGAAGCTGTCAATAGTGTTAGCTTTATATTCTGCCAGAGTTATGAACCTGAGACATAGAGGTAGAGACAGAGGAACCTTCTGCAGCAGAATGTCAGGCTGATCATCTGGAAGCTATGAACAGACAACTGATCAGGCTAATAGCAATATCTAATACAAGTTAATTCTTTATATCAGACTGAACAAACACCTAGATACTGACTCAGGGAAGAAACAGGGAAGAGATTCTATTACTAACTGGCAGTGCATACCGTGATATGCACATCATGATTAGCATCTCTACAGCTAACTGCCTTCCAGTGAACAAGCTTATAAAGTGAACTGTCAATCACAGTTCAAATTCTCAAGTCTAAAAACATTTAAAATGTAACATGTAGGAATAATAATTAGAGATAAAGGAAATGGCCATTACTTGAATCTGGCCAAAAACTATGATACTTGCTGAAGGGATTCTCTTTTAAATGTGGTTCTCTTTAAAAAAGAAAAAAATCATACAAAGGATGAGAGAATGCATAACAAAGACAGGCAATAATATGGAGACAAAGAATAACAGAAAAACTCAAGATTTGGGAAAGCTGGCCTATTGCCCATTTAGAATGAGTCTTCTGATACCGGTTTCAAAATGGAGACAGTCATTTTTACAATAGTATTCAGAAGTGAAGTCCTAGCAACAATACTGACACCAGGTTAAGTCACTGATGATTCACAACTGCTCTCCACTAGGCAATGTGGCTTGCAAATAAAAAGTAACCAGAATTACTGCTTAACAATATCTCAATTGTTTCTAACAACACCATGGCCTAGTTAAATGACATTGCTAACATATTATTTTTCCTCTTGCAGTATCAGTGTCCTTTTTATGGACTTTAGGCAGTTGAAATAGAAGTTTCAGAGTCAGGTAAACTGAAGAAATTAATGGAAATACTATGGATGCTTGATGTGGAAGACATATTAAAGAAAAATTAAGTACATATAATGATATCTGAGGAGGAATTGCATTTCCTCCTTTAGAAAAAGTTAGAATGCCTATACTCTTTTGGGAATAACTAAAGTGCATATGCTGATGAAAAGTTCAAAGCAAATAGCTTTTTTTTGAAGTTTTGCAGACTCACCTGCGATGCTCGATATGAAAGAGAAAGTCTGTGTTGTACAGGAGGATTTCCATCTGCAGCCATTTCAATCATACAGTAACCTTCAGGACTGCTCACAGGCAACATATAGCTGGAAGGAAACAGAAGATCTCATTACCTTTTATGCTGTTGACAACAGGGTATTCAAACCTCACAGAGCAAAGGCAAGGTGAAGAAGATGCTTCTGTTTCCATAAAGGATGACAATCTTTGGACACTAATAATTCCAGTTTCATGGCTACTTGGACTAACCAGGAGACAAAAGACGTAAGTTTCTTCTACTAATGTCCCTCTTCTATTTGCTTTCCTACTGTTCTTGACTCTAGTGTTTGAAATGTATGCAGAGACAACGAAGAAAGAGATCTTTACATGCGTAAATGGGTATTGATAAATTGTAAGTGCTAACTGTGGCTGACATATAGAGGTCTCCCTAGTATAGAGGATTGTTGGACAAATAACATCAATGCTGAATGATGCCGAACTCCCTAGGTGGAAATTTCCTTTTCCTGCCCTACAGGGGAAACAGAAATGGAACAAGAAATGAAAGGCTGCTTACTTCTGAGCAGCAAGATTACACTGTGATATAGTTATCGCTACTTGGGAAGCGTGCTGCTAATGTAAACTCTGGTACTGAGCTTCAGAGATAAAGAAGAATATAAGGTTAAGGGAATTTATGAAGTAAATACTAGTGAACATTCAATAAAACACTGAGAATTCTTCAGGTTCTTTCTATGATGAGATCTGATTAAATGCTATTAATATTATCAACAATAAAAATTCAATCCAACAAGATGGTTTTCAAATATACCGGGTTTGTATTTAGAAAGGAAATTTGCATAAACATTATTGCAGCAATGGCAGAATAGGAGAATAATAGTCGACAGATTCTTTAACACTGAGCTCTGCTATTTCTGTAGAAGTGCTTCCCAATTCCACTTTGCCTCAGTTTCAATTTTCACATGCTTTAATAGAGAATGTGATGGGCCTCCTTTTGGGAAGCATGTTAAAGTTCACTGACTACATGCACTCTGCACATGAAACTCTGCTCAGTCAAATCCATATGATTAGGTTTCCAGAGTAAGGACTTAACAAGAACAATGCTACATTTTTGTTTAATATGTCACAAATGTTCACAACAGTTTTTACAAAAGATTCTGAAAACAAATTATACATTTATATGGACTGCCAAATTTTCCATTTTTTTAGCCAAACAAATGCTAAAGGACAATGACAGGAATCACATAAACTGTTTTGTGTTGGGATAGATGAATTTTTATGTTAGGCCATAGACATATGAAAGAGTTAACATATTTTAAAGCCCATTATATCCTGAACACTAGAAGAATATATTACTATTACTATATTATCCTCAGGGTATTCACCACCCTGAGCTGAAAGATGGGGACGGGGAGCAGAGTAAACCCCCAATATATCAAGAGGAAGAGGTTAATGACCTGCTACACCAGCTGGACATACACAAGTCTATGGGGCCAGATGGGATCCATCCAAGAGTACTGAGGGAGCTGGCGGAGGAGCTTGCCAAGCCTCTCTCCATCATTTATCACCGGTCCTGGTTAACGGGGGAGGTCCCGGATGACTGGAGGCTTGCCAATGTGACGCCCATCTACAGGAAGGGCCAGAGGGAGGATCCGGGGAACTACAGGCCTGTCAGCCTGACCT